>OW679200.1:119349666-119405920 GCA_940337035.1 Agriotes lineatus | reverse complement strand
TTGAGTAAGCAATCTATGAAATTTGGTCTGGGCCAACCAAAATTCGTTTTTAAAAAGTAAAACTACTACAGAAATCGCACATGGACTTTATTGCAAGCAGCGAGCGTACAAAAAGACAAGATACCTAGCTAAAACAGATGTATTTATAATCTTTAAGTGCTGATATCGCGTAGACCTGCATTATCTTACGGTAGTCAGCATGTTGGTAACCGTAACTCCCCGGTTGTTTTAGCAAGAACTATGGTCTAAACCAGAGTTCGACGAAAAGCGGATATTCGGGACCTCCTGAAGTTGCTTCGTTGACAACGATGTTGTTTCGCTTTGGGACCTGTTAAACTTATTTACACAAAAATATTTGTACAGCATATATACGGCCATCATTACTATTAAAATATACAATACAATAGTATAAACGCTAATTTTGTTATAATGAATCGAAATATCGTCAATACTATTTAATTGATTTTTCTGCTCATCCAATGAGTTATAAATTTTATTAATTCTATCTAAATTGATAGTTTCTAACTGTAAAGGTTTAAAATTGAAAGTATCAGTTGCTATATTAGTTTCAACAGAGCGTAAATTTGGCAATTCAATATTATAAAATTCTAACTTAAAGTTCCATAGGTTTTCAGAAGCGTGTCCTCTATTTGAACATTACATCCACTATTTAGTTCTGACACATAACTGCCTTTTAGCACCACATTGATTTTAGATTTTTTACAAATTTGTTTAGCCACTATACTTCTGGGTGTGATGATGATCCACTTGGCCTTTTCTAATGGTTGAATTTTCACTCAGGATATGTTGACGGGTACCTGAAGACATTTGGTTGTGTTTTCTGAATATTTGAGTAATTTGATCTCGCACGGAGCTTCCGTTTTGATTTCCGTGGTACGAAGTTCATGACATATGAATTCTTCGGGTCCTACCTCTTGACATTCGTTGTCGAAATATTCATAGCTTTGCTCGTTATATAGGAGGAATTTCGAAATAGGTATTATAGTGTTAAATATTTTGGCAGATGGGACTGGCAAGGAATATAGATGATAATAATCATAGCTTTCAGCTTTAACAATTGGAATTTCTAAAATAAAGACGATTTGATTTCCTTTACTGTAACTTTTAATTTCTATAATTTTTTCATATAACAAAATATTCTTCACAACTGGTTCGAAAGGAAGTTTATGTTTTTCAATCTTCGTGTTAATACCTGACAGCTCCGAAAGTAAATCTTCAGGTTCAACTAAAGAGTTGTGGAATGTATTCAATTTTGAAAAACTAATTGCTACTTCAATTCTCTCTAACATATCGTAAATAATTTGGAAGCTAATTGCAAATTGCGAGAATAAAGAATGTAAAAGAAAATAACTGTGCGTATCGATCGCTGGCAAATGTGTAGTTTTGATGACCTTCTCTAATTGTAAGATTCGAGATTGTAGCATCATTTGATTCTAAGCAAGCCCTTCAGTACTATTTTTAAATTTTAAAATTGATTTTTGGAGTAAAGTAATTTGCTCCTTAATTAAACGTTTTCATTTGTTTTTGATTATCGGAAAGTGCAGTTATGGCTTTATCGTATCTTTCTGCATCGGAATGATCAAAATTTTCTGTTATTGACTTTATTATTGATCTCAATCCATCGATAAGGCTGCGCTTAGATTTTTGCATAGCAAGTGGGTTAAGCTTATAAATTTGACTTTTAATTTTACTTTCTAATAAATTTACAAGACTATATGAATTATAATATTCTCTTTCATAGCTAGGCTTCTGAGTTGCATTTTTAATTGTGCTTTTAATTTGAGAAAAAGACTTTTGAAGTACATTAAATTCCTCTATTATTTTAGAAATATCATATACCTGTATAAAAAAACCAATAATTAACTTTGTTCTGAGCGTTTCCCAATTTTAATGGAAGAAGTCCAGGATTACTATTGAGGTTGTGGTATTTCGGAAGATCTAATTTCGCTGCGACGATACAGATGGAAAATCTGTAACGATAGAAGGTTTTCTAAGTTCCTTTATATGAACTACTTCTTTTTTAGTTTTATTAAGTTTATTAGTAAGATCTACTCTATTTCTTTCTAACATTTTGTGATTTGGTATGGTCCCAAAAATTTGCGATTCTTTTTATTCCTACAATCGGGGTTTTGCTTATATACAGTTTTCCCTAAAGAAAATTCATTATTTGAGTTTCCCTGTGAATTTAATTTGGAAACTACCTTTTCCTTATCTGCTTGTAACTGTTCCCTAACTTTTTGGTATACATGTTCCAATCTTTGTTGGTGATTTTCGGCGTATTCCGTATAGAATGAAGTGGGTATAAATATTTCATTTGGATTTCCAGAATTTGTATGTCCGAATGTTAATTCGAAAGGTGTGTAATTTGTTGCACTGTGTATTGAATTATTATAGCCAATAATTGCATAGTCCATTAGGTTATCATTTTCATTTACGTGGATTTCTTTTAAGATCCTTAAGTGTTCAATAATTTTAGAATGAAATCTTTCAACAATGGAGTTAGATTCATGATGGGCTACAGTTGTAAAATGAACGTTAATTTTATGTAATTTCAATATTTCCTTAACAGTTTCATTATTAAACTCTGTGCCTTTATCGACAACTAAGGTTTGAGGTACTCCAAAAGATGCAAAATATTTTATTAAAGCATTACTAATATGAATAGCTGTTTTTCCTTGGATAAATAGAGCTTGTGCAAATTTTGAGAATGAGTCGACTAAAGTTAAGTAATTTCGGTTATCAAATGTAAAAACATCCATATGAACAATTTGAAATGGTTTAGTTGCTGTTTCTGTTAACATTAAGGGTACATAGGGTTTCGTTTTAAGTATTCTGACGTTTCATTAATACCTCTGTGGTTCGATTTTCCTTCATGATGGTTCTTAAATAATAAAATTTGTTCTTCTTGATCTGTAACAGTGTTGACTCGTTTAAGACATCTAATTAATTTTGGTCCGCGTTCTGAAAACTGTTTCAAATAAACTTTACAAAAATCTTTACATAATGAGTCTTTATGAAAATATAAACAGTAAACCTTTTTTGGGTCAGTATTTTCCTTTAAAAATTGAAAAATTCAATTTTCATTACTAACTTCTGGAATTTTGATGGTTATTATTTTTTGAATGTCATACGTTTCGCGTTTAATTTCTAATTTATGATATACGTTTGGGAATACTAAAATTTGGTTTGTTTTATTATTAATTATTTCGCTATAAATTTTGATTCCATCATTTGTAGTTTCATTAAAATTTGAATGCTGTGTAAACGTATCAGAATTATTGTCGATTCCGTCAGGGGGTTGTATTTGTATATCCGAGATTATTTTGATTTTTGGGTTTTCATGTATATTAGTCGAAGTTTGGGGTTCGTCATCTATCATATCTTGAGTATAATCTAGTAGAAATTCGGAAACATCTCTATTTAATTTATCAGGTGTTAAGTTTTGCATATAGTCCTCGAGAAAGTCTGAAATATCTTTATTTACTTCGCAGGGATTATTAACTAGGGATTCGTTTTCTACAGCCTTAATACTAATTCGTGAAAGACAATCTGCAATTTTATTAAGTGTACCTTTTTTATAGTAAATTTCATAATCGCACTCTTCTAATTTAAGTCGCCATCTTATTAATTTCGAATTGGGTTACTTCAAACTGAACAACCACTGAAATGGTCTGTGGTCTGTATAAATCGTGAACTTTCGTCGGTACAAATATGGCCTAAAATGCTTACAAGCCCATACTATGGCAAGAGGTTCTTTTTCGATGGTTGAATATTTTGTTTCGGATTCATTTAGCGTTCGGGAAGCATACGCTATTGGTTTGTCTTTCGGAATTTGTCCTTGAGAAAGAACTGCTCCAATTGCAAAATTACTTGTATCTGTGGTCAGAATGAAAGGTTTAGAAAAATCTGGGTATTGCAAAATAGGGTCATTAATTAAAATTTTGGTACAAGTTCTAAAGCATTCGACGAATTCTTTGTCGTGAATAATTTTACTGTTTTTCTTTAAACATTTCGTCATTGGTTTCGTAATTTTGGCAAAGTCCTTAATAAAGCGTCTGTAGTATCCTAAAAGTCCAAGAAAGCTTTTTATGTCTTTCTGTGTTTTAGGAATAGGGAAATTTTTATAGATGCTATTTTGTCAGGGTTTGGTTTTACTCCTTCAGGGGTTATGATATGTCCTAAATACTGACTGATTTTTGTAAAAATTCAGATTTATCAAGTAGAACTTTGAGATTACTTTTTCTTAGTCTATCAAATACCGATTTAAGTCGTTCTAAGTGCTCTTGAAGAGATGAACTGAAAATAATAATGTCATCTAAATAAACAAGACAACATGTATCTTGCAATCCTTTTAATACATTGTCCATGGCACGTTGAAAACTGGAGGATGAGTTTTTCAAACCCATAGTCATTCTTTTAAACTGGTAATGTCCACCATCAGTAGTAAATGCTGTTTTTTTAATATCGTCCGGATCTACTTCAATTTGGTAATAACCACTGGCCAAATCAAGAGCAGTAAAATAATTATCTCTGCCTAATTTATCGAGAATGTCCGTAATATTTGGAAGGAATACCCCCTGTCGTCTATGGTCTTTTCGTGTAACTTCCTGTAATCAATGACAAGTCTCCATTTTTTCCTACCCGCAGCATCTAACTTTTTTAGAACAATCCAAATTGGACTGGACCAAGGTGAAACACTGTCCTCAATTATTCCTTGATCTAACATTTTTTGAATTTGAGTTTTTACTTCGTTTTTGTGAATTTCTGGATAACGATAAGATTTTGTAAATATTGGAATGTCGTCTTTCAACTTAATTTTGTGTGTAACTTCGTTAGTAAAACTTAAAGGTATTTCTTCGATATGAAATATATCTCTATAATCAAAACAAAGTTTCCTAATCGCGTCTTTTTCTTCTCGGTTGCAGTGATCTAGTCTCAAGTTTTTTAGATTTCGTTTAAAGCATTATCAAAGTTTTCATTTGGGGATCGATCGATTTCCATTTTCTCTAGCAAATTCACTTCTAGTAAATTTTGGGGTTCAATGTCCAAAGGTTCCGAAATTTTTAAATTTACTGGATTTTCGTTAGAATTAATGATAGTGGTATGAGCGAAATTATTTGATACCGTTACTAAAGCTTGCGGCATTTCTATTCCATTTCCAAATTTTGTGTGACTTAAAATACCTATACCGACTTTTTGCTTGACAGGAATTTTGACTCTTTGATTAACGAGTGGGGGTATATTAATTGAAAATTCTGCTAGCTCACTCGCTTCGTTTTTAGCTGTCTTAATTTAGGTTTCATATACGATTGGAATTTTTGCACTAGGGGTTGTCAGTTCTCTAGTCCTAACATTATATTTGCTTTTAATTGTTCAAATAATCAATGCCTATAAGTCCGTCATATTTTGAACTGAATTTAAAAAGATAAAATTTATGAGTTTCTCTACATTAAAAATATCGAAAACTGGAATTTCCATTACTTCATCGTGATAACTAATATCATGAGCAGTTTGAATGTTAAATGGTTCTTCATAGACATATTTTGAATAAAATTTGTATGCTAGCTCTGGGTTAATTAAACTCCTTGTACTACCAGTGTCTATCAGAAAATTTGCGTTATGACTGGGAATATAAACATACAGTAAATTTGCTTTAACTAAACTTAATTGTATCAGGTTGGGTTGGTTTGTAGGGCGTCTACCTGAAAATTTGGGTTATCAGTTTCCTGAAAGGTATTGTTATCGTCTGAAAACTGATTTTCGTATTGATTTGGTTCATCCACATAATATTCGGAATAATCACTTATAATACCATGAGTAGTCAAAGTTATGTCGACTATTTTTGTGGTGGTGTCACGAATGTCCATTGCGCTTGGTACGATTAGGACGAGTGCGACAGCACGAGTCCTAATCCCAAGCGCAATGGACATGAGTAGTGATACCACCGCAAAAATAATCTACTTAACTTTGACTAAGAATAGTATTCGAGGGACTATTTAATGAACCAAACTACCTTTTCAAATTAGTTTTCAGTAAATCTAGCAACAAACTACGCAATTTCTATAGTAACAGAACACTAATATTGACTTTTTCTAATAAAAATCGCATTTGTTAAAAATAGTCACTTGAATACCTTCTAGGAAGATATATCCACTGATATTTTTTTGATTGGTCAAGAAACGTCAGAATTCTGGATTTTCATTGGTCACTTTTTGACAGATGACAGGTGAATTGAATAGTCACTAGTATACTCATTATCAAAGGTTCCGGGGTTTTCATAGTATTGTGATTCGTCGACATAACTCCGACTGTCTGAAGTGTAATCAACATTTTGATTTTCGTTAATAGCTTGTTGATAAAGTTCCGTTGATGTAAATGTTGGCTTTGGTCTGAAACTTGAACTTCCAGAAGATGTGTCCATCGGTTCTGTTTAAAATTATTACCTTGATTTTTTGAACAAATAGAAGATTGTACAGGATTACGACTAAAATTAAACTGATTTTGACGTTGCTGAAAATAAGGGTTGACGTTGTGTGGGAAAATTATTATTTGGGGGCCAATTGGGCTGAGTACCAAAAGTTATCGATCTTTGAGGTAAATTGTTTTGTGAAAATACTGGACGTTGTAGTAAACTTTGAATGGGTTGTATATTCGATTGAAATCTTGGCCAGAAATAATTTGTAAAATTATTTGGAGGCAATGGTCGCATGTAATTTTGATATCCGTGAGGTTTAACCGGTGTAAGTTTTTGAGATGGTCTATATAAATTTTGAGTGTTCAAAGAATTAGATTTTTGTGTGGCGTATAGAAAATTTTCCTCTTCTATTACTAAACTCGTCGCTTTTTCAAGACTGTCTGGGGTTTCTTAACCTAACGTTAGTTTGCAATTGTACTGTTAGTCTTCTAATAAATGTTTTTAAAGCCAAATCGTTATAACTTGCAAGGTGAATAGGTTTTTCTGTAGTGGGTATGTTTAAACTGTTTAATTTTGAAATTAATAAACTTCGCGTGTCTTGATATCGCATTCCAAAATGATAGGATGATTCATTTTTATCGGGCCTTAGTGCTAGTAAATCTTGAATCAAGCAATCAATATTTCGCTGATCACCAAAACTAAGAGTAAGGGCATTTTTTATTTCATTCCAGGATTTTAATTCTGTTCGCGATCCTATTAACATTAAAGCGCGTCCTGTAATTTTTGCCAGGATGGCTCTTAATAAGAAATTGTTAAGTGCGACATTGGTTTCCTTGGCAAAAGCAGAAATCAGGTTTTCGCAATTGTTTATAAATATACTCAATGTGTGAGAGTTTCCATCATAATTAACTATTGAATCTAAATGTAATCGAAGTAACTGGTAATCTACACCTACTGCAACAGTATTAGCAATGTTATTTGTATTCATTGTGCTTTCTGGTTCTACTAAATTAAAATTGCTTAGTAAATTCGTCAAATCGCCTATTTCTACGTCTGACGTAAATTTTAAACATTACTTATACTTTAAGTATTTTCCTCTGCGTTTATTATCAATCTAACTGAGTTTGTTAAATAGGAAATTGGAAAAAATAGGAACGAGCACTTACATTAGTGTAGTTTTCATTCTGCAATCCTTGTAAAGCTGGTTTCTTAACTCTACGGCTGGCGTTGGCGATGTTGTCCTTCACCAGGTTGTTTTCTTAATCCTACAGCTGATTTTGGCGATGTGGTCCTCCACCAGATTTTCTTAACTAGGCTGGCGTTGGCGATGCTGTCCGTCACCAGGTTGTTTTCTTAATCCTATGGCTGGTTTCAGCGATGTGGTCCTCCACCAGATTTTCCTAACTAAGACTGGCGTTGGCGATGCTGTCCTCCACCAGGTTGCTTTCTGTGCGAATTCCGTCTTCGTTGCACTGACTTTGCTGGAGCTGAACAACACTTCCGATATACACTCGAATATTGTTCAACACCGAACTTTTATCCGATCAATCGTTAAAACGAAAATGGATGCTCAATGCAGCGATTTCGGATATACTACAGACTGCGCCAAATTTGGTCCGGGCCAACGAAAATTCGTTTTTAAAAAGTAAAACTACTACAGAAATCGCACATGGACTTTATTGCAAGCACCGAGCTTACAAAAAGACAAGGTACCTAGCTAAAACAGATGTATCTATAATCTCTAAGTGCTGATATCGCCCGGACGTGCCTTATCTTACGGTAGTCAGCAGGTTGGTAACCGTAACTTATGTCAGAAGTGTAACACGTTGTGAAGTAAGTGAGGTGTCAAGGTAAAGATATAAGTATGTATAATAATGAAGCGTTAAATCAGAGACGAAGTTCCGCAATTTGCTTAAAAATCTGATAGTTAATAACTTTTTTACCCAGGAAATGCTATTTGGAGATAGATATGGACAATTTTGCAAATGCTAATTTACCCTATAAACTTATAATTCTGTAATTGAATGGTCAATTTATATACTGTGGAAAGTTTTTAAAGGGTGATATACGGAAGTTGGTTTTTAAGCAACTTGTGTTAAGTAAGTTTAAAAATTGTCGCCGTCACTGCCGTTTTATAGAAAAGAGGTTGGGGGGGGGGGGGGGGGGGGGCGCTCAACGTCTTTGCTTGTGTCTCGTAGTCAGGGGTACGCATTTGGGCATTGCAGTTCTCCGTAATGCAGCAGCATTATAGGATTATGACCAGTCCTTGGAGGCAATATCGACGTTGTCAGTTTTAATCGCTCCCAAGGTACAGACTACAAGTATGCAGGCCCGTTTTCCGTCTCGTAAGTAAGGATTATTTAGAATAATATACTAGTAGTACAGAAAAACATTATTATATCTGAACTTGTCGCCAACTTTCATTGAATGGAAATGGCACCTGAAGAAGAAGAAGTTGTTTATCATTAATAACATAATATTAATAATATTGTTTCACAAAGCTGCTTAAATCGTTTTTAAAACTATAAATGTTTGTCCTTTTTTACATCCATGGAAGCGAATTATATAATTTCAGTCCCTTATAATGCAGATTATTTTGTGTATATGCTTTACTTAATTTAGTAGCTTAAAATCAAATCGATTGCTCGCTTTATATAGATGCATATCAGCATTTAGTATCAAATGACTCGTCATATAATTTGGAAATAAATTATTAAGAGTGTAAGTTAAAACCATTGTACTAAAATAAATGCTGTTTGATACTTAGTCATTGCAATGTATTCAGCATTAACTTAATCTATATATACCCGGTGTCCATTCTCAAAGTCGAACATAGGCAATTAACTTTAGTGCATTCACTCGTTCTTTCTTGAAATAGTTCATTTTTCTGTAGATAAATTTAACAGACGTTGACAGATAATACCTGAATTACGCCAACTAATTACCAATTTTTTGACAAATTCTATCGAACTTGAAAGACAAGGCACGGCATATTTAAAAATTTCCAAGTTTTAAATTAGTATTTTAAAATAAAAATCGCATTGTGAATATTATTATTGCTATCATTTGATGCGCAATAAGTTTATCTTTCCATTGATACCACTACCTCCCTGTAAGTTCAATTGGCGAGCAGGAACCGACAAAAACGTTCAATACAATGTTAATTGCCTATGTTCGACTTTGAAAACGGACACCCGGTATATAAAACTGAAAGTCCTGACTCACTCATTCACCCACTCATCAACGCCCAGCCCAAACCCTTGGACCTAGAAAGCTGAAATTTTGCAAAAAGGTTCCCTTTATGATGTATATAAGGAATAAGGAAGGATATTTCGAAATTCAACCCCTAAAGGGGTAAAATGGGGGTTCCAATTTTGTACGGAGAAATAATATTAAATAGACATTTCGACTTGAAACTTTGTAGGAGTACTCCTAAAAACAAATACGCAAACACCTATTTCGTGATTTTCTGAAAATCAACCCCTTAGGGGGTGAAATGGGGTAAATAAGCCTAAAATACGATATGGGTGTCGTTATTAAGGTTTTTTGGGACGTTGATTGCCAAAATGGCATTTATTTTTAAATCCAAGACGGTGGACATGACATAAGGGAAGGGACGGGACGGGACGGGGCTGGACGGGACGGGACGGGGCTGGACGGGACGGGACGAGACGGGACGGGGCGGGACAGGAAGCGTCGAGACGGGACGGGGCGGGACGGAACGGGACGGGACGGAAAGGGAAGGGATGGGATGGAAGGGGAGAGGACGTTGTTTTTGCAACCTTTGTTAATCCACGTCATAACAAGGAAAGAGGATACTTGCACAGTAGTCAAAGTGTGGAGCAATAATGGTTTTATACACTAAAATCCTAGCATTAATACTTAGTTTATTGGTTTCTTCCGCTTATTATACGCCAGTGGCCTGTTATAACTATAAGGTGGTTCTATGAGCCCTCTTTGCCCTTATGTCGGGTAGGTGGCTAGCCTTACCAGTCAAAATTCAGGAAGAGTTCCCTTGCTAGGGGTTAACAACTATTACAGGCTACAAGCACTACTACTGGTTATTCTTCCTAAAAATCTTATTCGTTTATCAACTTTCTTAATGACAAAATGTATATTATTACGAAAAGTAGGTCTATTATCTATAATGTCTCCCAGACATATAATTTTCAGACACTTGTTCTATACTAAATTTCAATTAAGAATGCAGTAGATGGCGCTCTGAACTCAAACTCAGTTTTACACTAGAAAAATATGTTTGTGTAACTACTCGTATTTTACAATAATTTTGTCCCATACAATTCAAATATACGCTGTAGGCCAACTTCTATTATCCACTATTTATCTGTTTTCCTTTTATATTTTTAGGATTCACAACGAATGTCAAATTTACAATTTTGAAAAGATATTTCATTTTCAGATGGTTGATGACTTTGTTTTTACCAATCACGGCCATAATATGATTACTAATTGGTTCAAAGTACTGCATGCTTATTTGAAATTTAGTATAGTTCTAGAGCGTCTATTTCACTTCTACAGACATATTTTCTCTAAACTTTATTTAATACAATTATGCTTTTCGTTTTGACAATATTTAATTTTAATTTATGGATATTTAACTACTGCGATATTCGCTTTAGAGCTGTATTTATTTTTTTGACGGCATCTGTAGTATTTTCAGAAATTACCCAAAAGTAACGTGTCGTCAGCAAACAAATTTTTGAGCAGTGTTTAACATTTATTTCCAGATCATTTATTTACAATAGTAATAGCAATGGACTTAACACAGATCCCTGTGGGGACCCCCAATGTGTTTGGAATTTCCGTCGATTTCTCTTCATACACAGTTGTTTGGAATCGAGAAGATAGATAACTTTCGAACCAATGTTTTTCGATTCTCTGTATCCCAGATTTGTCCAGTTTTCTAATTAATAGTTTCCTACCGATTCTTTAAAAAACATGCTAATAATCTAAAACACGTCCACTACACTTTTCTGTTGATCAATTTGAGTTTTTCAATTCGCTGTTTGCCACTTATAATCTTATTTACTTCCATAAATTCCTTCAATTGGTCTTTAATTTTTTTCTACCTTTTGTTCCTACACAGGCAGCGTACTAATTCGTCTAAGTTGTTCACATGTCTTTGTACTGACAGCTTTTCTAATGGGAATTACTTTGGATTTCTTCCAGGATTCTGGGAATATTCCATTCTTCAACGACTCAGCTATTAACTTTATCAGAAGATTTCCTATAATTGACAACGCATTTCTTATAATCTGTATAGAAATACAACCTCTGCTAGCCTTTCTTTTTATGCACGTTATTGTTGATCAAGATCGATTACTGAAATTACCTTAAATTTAAAAATATTGTCAGGATCAAGTATAAATGTCACCTCAAAGTCGGTGTTAAATACGGAAGGGGCCATAATTATAGGTATATAACAGCAACAAGATAACATTTATTTATTTGTATCGCACTCAGCCAACAGCCGTTAGGACAATTATAGGCGTCCCTGTGCATTTATGTGGAATTTCAACCCCACTAACGACTGCCATAATGTTGTTATGATCGCCGGGACCAACTATTTCCGTGACAGCCGTAGAACTCCCATCTAAGTTCTGACCAGAAAGAGCGTTGCTTAACTCTATTGATCGTGAACGCTTGTTCAAGCTACACCACCCGGGACCTAAGAGAAACATGAACAACAAAATAGAATGCGTGAGTAAGAAAGAGATGACCATACGATAAAATTATTTTAGTAGGCATGTTTAGTTGACTTATGTCATAATTAAAATGAGCGTCATGCCTACTCGAATATTTACTACTATGTTTATCTCTTTCTTCTCAAGCAATACGTGTTATTTTCTTGTTCATGTTATCTCATTGCTGTTATACCGATGGGGCCACAATTATATATAACAGCAATGAGATAACATGAACAAGAAAATAACACGTATTGCTTGAGTAAGAAAGAGATAAACATAGTAGTAAATATTCGAGTAGGCATGACGCTTATTTTAATTAAGACATAAGTCAACTAAACATGCCTATTAAAATAATTTTATCGTATGGTCATCTCTTTCTTACTCAAACATTCTATTTTGTTGTTCATGTTAGCCTATTGCTGTTATATAGAATTATGGCCCCTTCCGTATATAATTGTGACCCCATCGGTATATCATTGCGATATTTCTTTGGAATCGGTTACTTCTACTCTACTCTTTAAAATGTAATGTTTTCCGGTGTATTTCTTGCTTTCGGTCTTTTTAATTATAGGTTTAATCATTTTCCACCTACTTTTCTGATCGCCTTGACTTTCCCTAACTTTGGTTTGATAGTACCTACTTTTATTTCCTTTAATAAAATTACTATATTTATTTCTGTTTTCTTTATAACGTTTCCGATCATTTTTATTTGCAGATAATTTAGTTACTTAGTACACTTTTGCTAACCAGCAGAATACCATGGGTTAGTATTTTTTGCCCAATTACTACGATATTTAAACAGGTCAACTAAGCAGTTTTGCAAAGTCTACACAATTTGCTGCTGCATTGTGCACATTTTTATTTATGTCGCAGATGTAATTAGTCAATGTATTTAATAAACCAGTTTGTGAATAGTGATCACAGAATTTCTTACGTATCTCTTTCTACTCACTGCTTGTACATTTTTAATGTAAAGTGACCTCTATTACACTGTGGTCAGTAATTTTCGGTGAATCTAGGATATCAACATTTAGATTTGAATGGTTAGTTATTACCAAATCTATAAATTTACTCGAAGTTCCAATCACAAGTGTATAATCCCGAACTAATTGTTTCATGGCTAGATGTAGACTTAAATTTGTTGAAATTACATTTTAACCCATGGTCGAATATTTGGATAGATCCTGCCGTTCCCTAAACGTTTAGTAAGGTAAAGATCTGAACTACGAAGCAGACTTGATGAAAAATATTTGTAGTTAGATATACAGGCTGCCCTAGGCTTGAATGTCCAGCCCTATAACTTTCTTATTCTTTCAAATAAAACGGAAGCAAATTTTCTAGAAGATGGCAAAAGAAATTTTACCAAATCTGCACTAGTGTACTGGTAGCGGTATTCAACTTTTTTTAGACGAGACCCTATACTTTTTCAATTTTGCTGATAGTACTTTTTATTGTTTTGACAACCATGTCAACAAATATGGGTGTTTCACTATAAAGTGTTTGAGAAAAATGAGATTAGAGATACTCCTGGTTTGCCATGGAAATCATTGATTTTAAATTCATATATGATTAATTAACTTTATTCTAACAACTAATTATTTATACATAAATAAACAAATTGTTCTAAATTGCCTCCATCGTGATTTGAGCAAAGCTCAAAGCCATGCAGAAAATATCTCCTCGCTTCTAATAAAGTTTCTCTGGTAATGTTTGTATTGTAATGATATACACAGGGATATAAAAATCAATATTAAAATGGGATTAAGGGATTACAATAGTTAAAAATAATCAGGATCAATTTAAATATGAATTGGGAATATGAATAATTATTATGCAATTAGAAAAGAAAATAGAATTTATAATTGAATGGAATATGACTATTTGAGAAACAGATGGATTCAAATATAATGCAATATTTAAAAATATAAGGTTTGAAGGGAATGACAAATACTTACTTAATCGAAATAAATTATAATAAATAATAGATAGAAATAAAAGAAATTGGTATATAGAGTGTTAAAAGTATAAAATCATATTGTTAAGGACTTTGTTTTTAATTATTGAGATAACAAATTTGAAAAAATGTAGCAGTAAATAATTTTGGTGTAATTAAAAGTAGAATATAAACCCTATTTTAAAAAGTAATGTTTGGATATGAAAAAGGGTTAAGTGTAAAACTAAATTGGCGTAGTAATATGGAAATGCAATTAAACCTAAGAAGAAGAGAAATAAAACTAAGGAAGTTTACAAGTATGTGGTGAAAAACTAATTGAAAAGCAGAACTAATCTACAAATGAGAAACAACTGGAGTAAAATAATAAGTGAAGTTTATTGGATTATTACATTTGACATTGTATAATAATTGAATTGGATTATGTCGAGCTGTTGGTGCTAAGACTAAAATGGTGAATTTGTTATTAAAGAATTACTTACTGGTTGATATTGTTGTGTGGCAATGAAACGATACGGTATTTGTCATTTAATTTTCAAATCTGTTTGACATATCATTTGACAGAAGTATATATTAATAAAATCAGAACATCAGATTTTAGAATAAGCAATCTAGATAAAAGCAATCCCCCCTGATTTTCAGGAGCTAGCAAAAAGAATAATTATTGATATTCAAATCATAAACAGGGCTATTTTAAATTGATAAAAACATAATTCATAAACAGATTAATATCACTATATGTTAAGGTATAGCAGTATATTGAGCTCTTATTTTGTTTTTAAGTCGTCAACATTTAAGAGAGGACTGGACCGTATGTTGCCATCTACCGCTGAGGAAAATTAGCATCTAAGTAGTTCTGTACAATAGCACTGTTATGTGCTGTAGAACCATTTTGTTGATAAAACAGCTTCAGTTTTGTATGAAGAGGTACATCTTCCATCATTTCCGGCAATACCTTCTCCAGAAAATGTAAATAACTATTGCCAGTTCAAGTTTTCCTTCTTAAAAATACGATCCTACTAGATAGCCATCAAGTATCACACACCAGACATGAATTCGCAAAATACGTTGATTATTCCCTTCTCTCAGCTAGTGTGACTCTTACGTGCAGCAGTATCTAGTGTTTTGTGTCGAAAGCGATCCATTATTATGGAATCGACTTACATCAGACCACAATATTTGTCTGAAGACATATGTATTTATTTAAAAATTATAGGTTAATATAGTTATTGTAAGAAATGAGAAAGTTATAGGCCTAGGGAGTGAAGTCTGGGACAACCTATACGTGTTCATTGTCAATATGAAAGCATAATCCAACTTATTAAAAATGGTAAGTTTATTTAGAATTCAATTTAGTCATTTTGAAGGGAAAGGTTTTTCTTGATAATAAAGTTATAGCCTGTAAAACGATTCACAAACACTCCGTGCATATCGTATCATGCTTGAAAAACCATGTAGCTCTCATCGTATATTTGGTTATAATTGAAAATGTAGCAAAGTAATCTTATAAATACTCAGAACTCGAACAATAAAACGATTAAATAGACAATCATTTATTATAAATCGGAAGTCAAGATACTCTTCTCCGAGTTCATTTTTCAACAAGCAAGTTTTAATCACCTTTCTTTCATCAGAGATGGCAACCGACAAAAGACAAATAAAGCATCAGTACTGCTGTTTTCCCCATTAAGCTTTTGTGTCGACACCCAGGGCTCTAATTCGATGAAATATCCAATTCTCCGATCCACAGGAAAAAGGAGAAAGAAACGGCCGGAAAATATGTCGGTAATTGCAACAAAACCCAACAAAGAACTAAAAATTCCGGCCGCCATTGCCAGTCACACGCGGCGGAGGACGAGCGCAGCGAAGACGTCATTAAAATCAACCTGACAATCAGAGAATTAAAATTAGATTAAAATCCTCGCAAACGCATAGCCCGAAACTGTATAATTTTGTCGACATTGCATTTCGAACAAATCTGCGATGAATATTCGCGCTGATGAGAATCAAGTGAGCGTAGACGTCCGCCGGAGGCGGCGAGCGGTTCGGCGCGTGGAAGAGAAAGAGACAGAGCGTAAAGCTGCGACATAATGAGAGTAAAACTGGAAATCAAGTCTGTGATGTTTCCGCGCTTTCGACATCGATTTCACAATTATTTTTCCTGTGCAGGCTGGAAGTTGTGCTTCCTGCGCCTACTGCGTTTCACGAGAGAGCTTATTAATGGGGCAATGATTGAAAAACGGATAGTTTTCTTATGTATGGCTTGTGAAAAAGGCGGAAGAGGAAGGCAGGGAGGAATTGGACGCCGGTTTTCAATTCACCTACATCTTGCAGTTGAAAGGACATTATTGGGGAGAATACTGCTCTTTTAACATTAGAACTATTTGGTGTCTTCAAAGCACTGCAAAATAATAGCTTAAAATTTTGGTGTAATATATTCCAGTTTCACAAGTCGTTATCAGAGCCTACATCGGAAAATAGAGTTGGTGTTTAGTGTGGTACACCCCTGGATTCTTGAAACGGCAAACCACTAAGTGACTCACACGAATCTAAAATTCAAATGAAACGCAAAAGGTAACCAATATAGCATAATAATAGTTAACAAAATTAAGGTTATAACAGATAATAGTTATGTACATCATAAGACAGTTATATAGGATTTAACATGCGAGCATGGAAGAACTAACCGAGCGATAGCGAGCTCAGTTATCGAGCTCAGTTATCCATGTGAGCAAATGTGTACTCATAGCAAGGGGTAACATTAGTGGCGATTGTTCAAATAACAGACGTAGCGACCGTTAGTGTAATAATGGATTTTAGAATACTTTTCATTATCGGAATATATTTTACACTTCCCGCAAAATAAATATAAGTTTCTTTTAAGAAGAGTATCCTATTCAGATGCCTGCATGTTTTCCCCACACTCAATCAAAAATTATACCAACAGTGCGGCAACAATCAACTATGAAATTATTAAGGTCAAAACTGTTTGGGTATCAGTATATAAATTAGGTTAGCCAATGAGCAACTTAATCTAACTCAAGCATGAGATTTTCTTGTAATGGTACTTAGTATGAATTTGTGCAGCTAAGGGCAATGTCAATATTGCTCGTTCCGACTGGTGATGTAATCACGCATGCAAGTCCTGTCAGAAATAAAAACCAAACAGTTTACATGAAAATACATATACTCGGGAAAAGAAAATACAGACATGACAGTACATAAAAAGGTTACACAATGGTAATATATAAATGTTATATACGCTATCTAGAATAGCTAGGAAATGTCCACGAGCCTAATGTTGAATCTACATGCTTAGATACACCTTAAATAGGGTTGTGATTACCAGTGCGCAAGGCTAAGTCAAAAACAAATGGTGGGAACAAGTGTTAAAACAATTTTCCGAACCGAGAACTTCGTATTTTTAGCCCCAAATCCTAGCATTTTCAAATTCACGCGTTTAATAATGTTATCTAACTTTATTTCCATACGAAAGTTATTTCCGCTCATCTCATATGCTAACGCATAGCAGTTCATTTATATTCGCCGAAATGCATTTATACATTCACGCTTTGTTCTCTTCTGCAAGCGATGCAGTTTCAGATTATCGATTTCTTAGAATTTATTGTTCTTCTAACACGTTTAAGCTTCCCTTCAAGCCTCGTGCGAAGTGTTGAGTCAGCTTTCGTGATTCTGGAATTTTCCGAGAATTTTGCTACAAGTGGAACAAGGAACAACCAATAAGTGGCGGTTCCGCAATTCATTTTGGCCTTGGAGATCTTAGTGCAAAAGCTTTATTCAGCCTCGGGCCTTGAAATCCTCTGCAGCCGTCTTTGAATCCCGGCGAGGTGTCGAGAATCGGTGTTTAAGTGTCGCACAAGTAAAGGTTTGACCGTGGTTTTTCTGTTTCGTAGAGTTAAGCAACTCTTGCACGCATAAAGCGGATTATTAATTGTAGCCCTTGTTTGTTGTGTTAAACCATCAGTAGAATTAAGGCACGAGTTTCGTTATCGTAATCTGCATGTGTAGACGTGCTTCATTCAAGTTTACCCGTTACGGCGATGTTATGCCACTCACCCTCACTCGATTATCGCATATTTATGGAGCTTCCAGCAGTTCCTGTCGTTTCCGTTTGTTTGGCACTGGCTTGTGATGTGACTTGCAGCTGAGGAGAACAACGTAAGTCAGCACATCTAAGTTTCTACCAGGTATTTTGTTTGTTATTAACCGTTGTATCGCTGATACATTCATAATGAAGTGATTTTCCGAAGTGTGGTTTGGGTAAATCGTGCCCTTTTGTTAATTTAAATCATAAGATGTCGAACAATCCCGTCAATTTTTATTGTCTACATGTTGTTTTGTATTTAAAGTTCAGATAACAGTTGTTGCACCATTATTGAAGTGATTGTTGCTAAATTTTGATACTGTGAAGTAGGGAAAACTTAACGTTAATACTGTTTGTAAATGTAAAAATGTCATTTGTAACTAACCTTTTCGCATATTTTCGACTGTAATAAGTAATTATTGTAAAGTTTATTGTCACCTTTTACATACTTTATTATTTCAATAGAGTCCTTTGTTGATTGTTCATTGTTTTTCATTGGTATTTGCATGCATTTTATGTTTTGTACAAGAATCTAGATGATGTAAGCAAGTGTAAGTTGATGCCATCCAAGGTAAGTTCGAATCAGCTGTGTCGTCGCCACCTCAAGGTTGTGCCAAGACAGCAGCAGAAAGTTGGGCCTACTACTTTCACATTCAAAGACAGCCTACCTGCGTAGATTTTTTGTTAATTTTACCCCGATTTATCCTGAATGTGGTGGCGCATCAATTATTTACCATCATTTACCTATGATACCGGAAAACAACACTAACTCAAAAGTCGTAAAGAACCTGCCATCTCCATTGCAGAATTAGCAGGAGCAAACCTTTCTTGTTACCGCCATCGCAACAAAGCTAGGGCCTTGTATTTTAGGTATACCTCTTGATTTTGTCGTTTTATCGTGTTTGTGCGGTAACACAAGGCGTACCTACTCTCGAGCACAAATTCCGATTAATGCAGCCCTGCTTTCGGTAGGTTGAAATCAGCTGACGCGATGTGTCCACGAGATGATGGTGCTTTCGAGTGCGTAATGATCGTTGCAGCTATGGCGTAATATGTTGCAATTCCTTCATGATTCGCTGGGGTGATTATTTATACGAACTAACCTTGCGTTATAGTTGCTCCAAATGATCTCGTACATTTACAAGATCGACTGCTCTTTTAAAGCTGGCAAAGCGGATGTTGGCGCTATTTATTGATATTTTAGTGATTATCCACAAGTCGATATCTGCTCGCGAGGTTATATATCGGCTCAAGAATCACCAGGCGTAGACTTCTGTTAACAGTTTTAATACTTTGTGTGGCCGCCCTTCTGCTTGGACGCACGCACCGGTCGCTTATTACTGCGTAACTGATCCCCCGCTGCCTCCAAATCTCGAAGTTGCACCAAACATGTATGTCACTTCGTAGCATGCAGTTCTAATAATAGCACACGGGATCAGTATTCCGCTGGCTTGCACTTCCCTATTCAAGCGATCGGAACATTCACTGCAAGTTTTAAGTATGCAATATGTTTTAATATAATCACTACAATGTAAAATATACAGTTTCTCCCATACCAGGCAGATTAATGGTTAAATACCAAGTAAATTATAAAATACTAAGGTGACAGGAACTAGACCGTAACAACTTTCGACAATGTAAAATGTTTTTTCTATCACAAGAATTTGGTCTAACGCATTAAATACGTTAACGAACTTGATTAAGGCTTTTTAGGACAGACGCGGCGAACTGTGAGAATCAGAGCACAAAATTGATAAACTATTGCTCACGATTACAAAAGAATAGGAATTAATTTAGAAAAATTCTCTTTGCTTTAGTATGTTGGTAATTGCAATATAATTGGTACATCCAGATGATTTTTTTCCTATAGTTATTAGATAACCGTATATTTAGATTAATTACTTTTTAACGTTTTGTTGATATAACAAAATTACGCCAACAAATTGAAAATTTTGTCTCTAAGTAAAAATGTTAATGCAATTTAGAATAACTTCTAGAGAGGGATTTTTATTAAATAATTATTTATAATTAGAATCGTGAGAAAACTATACAAAATCGTCGATTCAGTATTTCACATGGAGAGGTTTCGAGGATATATGCGACATTCAGGCAACCCAAATGACAATCACTAACTTGACTACCTGAGGATTATAAGTGATTGACAGGTCATTAACTTTACCTGATATACAACTGACCGGGATTAGTTTATGCAAAAATAAGTTGAGTAACAGTTCGGTATAATTATAATGACAAAATTAATTATCTTCTGTAAGAGTGTATCGAAAACTTTTATTTTATTTTTAAACAACATTGTAATACATTTGTTGACCAGAAACTTATTATTTTATTAGTAGAAGTCGGCTACCTGTATAGAAATTAGAAATTTACGGAAATTGTCAGCTAAGAGAGAATTAATCTCTTTTTGTTTTTGTGAATGGCTTATGTTTTCAAAATTGGAACAAAGGGTGTTGACGTAGTGAAATAAAAAGCAATAAACTAGTTATTTTTAAATAATTACTCAGCTTCCATTTCTAAATTCATTAAAACAATAATTAAATTATAGATTTATATGTAGTTTGTTCTAACTGTTTAGAGCTTATCCTAGAAGAGTTGCACCTACAAGATATTCAATGACAACAGTGGTTCATATATTATTTTATCTACGATCATGTAAAAAGTGTCTACGTTCTACACCGATATTAGTGTAAAAAGTTAACTTTTAGTACACTAGTGTTATAAAAATTTTATTGCACGCTAATGTCAATAAGAAATCTATGATACACTAATTTTAGTGCAAAAAGTTAACTTTTATTACACTAGTGTTATAAAAATTTTATTGCACGTAAATTTAAAAAATATAAAATGAAATACATACTTTCGTAAAAGATTATGATCGTAGATAAAACGTTGTAAGACACTCTTGCAAAAAGGCTCTTTATTGCACTCATAGGTCCTAGAATGCTCGCTAACGCTCGCATTCTAATTTGACCTATTCGTGCAATAAAGAATGCCTTTTTGCACTTGTATCTTAAATAACTATTTTACACTACTATACGAGTTACACTGCTGAAGTTCGCGGAATCGAGTACTCCTTGCATTGCCAGCGTCCTGTAATTGTCATATTCGTAAAATTTTACGTTATTAATCTATAATTCAGTTGACAGTTCGATTTCAAACCGAGCAGTTTCGTTTCAACAGAATTTGAAAGAATACTAATTGTGTGAAAAATGGAAATTTCGAATCGTGATTTTCGAGTGATGACCTTTTATGAATGTCAATACGGTTTAACACAGCAGTAATGTGTAGAAAAACTTAGTTCGTTATTTGGGGATGAAACACTATCCAAAACTACGGTTTACAAATGGTTCGCAGAATTCAAGCGTGGAAGACCAACGTTTGATGACTATCTTCGCGAAGGTCTTCCATCCACCTCTGTTGTCGCGTGAAATTATTTTATCAGATCGGCATGTGACATATAGTGAGATAGAGACATCCTTAGGCATTGCGGCGAAACAAATACATACGATTTTGCACGATCATTTGCATGTCCGGAAGCTTTGTAGTCGTTGGATCCCTCACAATTTGAAAGAAGAACAAAAACAGGCACGCGTCAAGTGGTACAAGGAAATGCTAAAGGTGTCGTTCAAATTCTGTATATAACACCCGAGCTAATAGCACACGGCCACAGCAGCAGCTGTCACACCATAACCCACGGCGACAGATGCTCCGCTCTGCTGCAGAATTTATTTAAATTAAAACTTTTTCGTACTCTTTTTGATAATAAAAACCGGCCTACGATCTAAGTCTAAAAATTAGAAAAATTTTAAGCCATCATACAATTTAATCGGTCCAGTATCTTCGGAGGAGATAGCGAACAAACATAAAAAGAAAGAAAGAGAGCAACGATTTTGTGTGTTTAGGCAGATAAAGTACGCAAAAGTTGCTATTTCATCTGCTTAGGCAGATAAAGTGATACTTTTACCTTGTCAATAAAGAGACATAAGTTGTCACTTTTGTGACGTTTGCGGATAATAGTATATTATGTTATTAAGAGCAAAAGTTATATTTTATGTGGCGAGGCTGGACGGACTATCTGCCGAGCTTGCGAGGCAGATATGTACAGCCGAGCCACATAAAGATAATTTTGCTCCGAATAACATAATATAGTATTTTTTCTTCAAAGTTTTTATAACAAATTATTTACAACTTTGTGAACAAAATTCGAAGAAAATTACTTGATCTCGTTAGCGGCAGATAATATTATCTGCCGCTGACGAGTGGCAGATAAAGTTGTCAGCGGCAGATAATAATTTTATCTGCCGCTGACGAGCGGCAGATAAAGTCGTCAGCGGCAGATAATAACTTTATCTGCCGCTCGTCAGCGGCAGATAATATTATCTGCCGTTTGGCAATAAAGTGACAGTTTAGCATCATCAATCCAGCAGTATAATGCCATATTTTACTGTCGTTTGAAGAAAAAGTAATTTATTGGTTTTATAATTATTAATATCAAAACAATACCAGAAAACCAAGTTAAAAAGGTAATTGATACATTGCCTAAATTACATATATTAAAAATCATACTCGTAATTAAAGCACCATAATGAATAATAATAATAATAATATAACAAATAACATACATATATATCTCTAAACAGTGTTGACAGTTATATATACGGTGGGTCCCCGGATAGGTGAAACGACTCTTGTGAAGGGTAAAAAATTCTCGATTTAAAGTTTCATTTTTTGGGGTTCAGCCCTGCTTGGTTAAAGGCGAATTTCTAACATTATTTCAGTACTGAAAAATCAAGTATGCCTTGGAAATTTTCAAAAAATCTATTTTTCTGTAAGTACCCTTTATGTGGCAAATACGACAAAAAGTTATAAATAAAAGTTGTTTAGAATCAACATCCAGGCCCCTATACCAAATTTTAAAATCCGCGGCCTACTTTGATTTCTCACATTTTCTTTCAAGTTTATTTCCCAAATCAAAAAATTTTATTTTTAACAAAGTTTCTTTTATTATAAAATAAAAAACTTTGTTAAAAGTATTTGTTTTTCCAATAAAAATCTTTGTTAAAAGTAAAATTCTTTGATTTGGGACCTACACATAAAAATAAATTGTGAGAGATCAAAGTTGGCTGCAGATTTTGAAATTTGGTATAGGGGCCTATCTGTTGATTCTAAACAACTTTTCTTAATAACTTTTTGTCGTATTTGCCACATAAAAGGTACTTTACCTTACAAAAAGATAGGTTTTTTTAAATTTTCAAGGCATACTTGATTTCTCAGAACTGAAATTATCACATATAATCTCATAAGAGCATTAATCCTTTCCGGACATTTTTTTGAGTGCGTTCCAACAACGTCGTATTAATTTGCCTGAGCGGGACGCGAGGGCAAATTAGGACGTTGTTGAATGCACGAAAAATAATTTCCTGATATGAATTAATGCTCGAATGCAGATTCGGTAAGAAAATCGTAACGACACAAACCCTAAAAAGAAGTAATGTCTAGCTACAAAAAATTTCCAAGAAATTTTTTTGTTGTCTTGGATACGGCTCGTGAACTAATTTTTCTATTGGTCATTAATGAGTGTCGTACGATTTTCACATATAATCTCATAAGAGCATTAATTCTTTCCGGAAATTTTTTTGAGTGCGGTCCAACAACGTCGTATTAATTTGCCCGAGCGGTACGCGAGGGCAAATTAGGACGTTCTTGGAATGCACGAAAATAATTTCCGGATATGAATTAATGCTCGAATGCAGATTCGGTAAGAAAATCGTAACGCCACAAACCCTCACAGTTAGGTTGGTCTACCTACAAAAAATTTCCAAGAAATTTTTTTATTGTCTTGGTTACGGCTCGTGAACTAATTTTTCTATTGGTCATTAATGAGTGTCGTACGATTTTCTTATAAATTCGCCTTTAACGAAGCAGGGCTCAACCCCCAAAATAAAAATTTAAATCGAGAATTTGTTACCTTTCACAAGACTCGTTTCACCTATCCGGGGGACACACTGTATATATCACGTGTACTTTGTTGACAACATGTGAGTCAACTTCGCACATGTTTTTCCATATTTTCTTTCCAAACAAAATAACCTACTAGGCACATTTTTTAAAATTTCACAAAAGATAAATTACAAGTAACTATATGCTATATGTAGATAAAGATTTACTCAGTAAATTTTAAGCCTTTAGTATAAATTAAAAACTAACATAGATTCCGACCGGAAATATGCAGCAGCCGCTGAACTTGATAATAATAATTAGGATCACGTAATCATTTTTTTTTAAATTACTGCTTGAAGTAGAGAAAGGTCCCCGCTTTTTTCTGTACTTTTAATTTAAATTAAAGCATAATTGTCAATTAATCCATCGGGGGAACAACCTAAAAATGCATGGATCATTTATCAATTATCAGACCACTCTTTCTTACCTGCGTTGGATATTGGTTTTCAAAAAACGTAATCGCTGTATCTTCGCTTTGTAGACCGAAATTTGTAGCAGTATTTCCTTTAAATGTGCTATACAATAAATTTTCCACAGTTTTAGCAGTCGATGCGGTTCTTCTAAGCTTACATATTCGGCCGGTGTTTTTCGTTGTTACTGAGATTTTTTTAGAATTCTTTGGATATTTACTTCCCTCGTCTAAAAGACGAAGGAAGTATTGTAATCGCGAAAAAATCACATTCCGAGATTTCTTAAGTTTTGTTTAGTTTTTCGTTAATTTTGAAATAGATGAAAGTAATAATAATTTTCACATGGGTCAGGCTTTACATTTGCCACAAATAAGACTCAACCGATACAGGATAATGTCACAAGAGAGTAAAAACGTTTCAACAATCAGACCGTTCTGTTCAAGAGAGGCGCGCGCCGCACTCTTTCCAATAAGTCCCAATTGGGCAGACGACAAGTCGATGCAGTTACAATCTGCTACGCAGATGCAGCGGAGTTCAAATCCCCCGGGCTACATTTTTTTATTTGAAAATGTATTTAATGTACGCATTAGAAACGTGAAGGTATTTTTACTACTAACTTAATTTGATTTTTCAAATTATTTAGTGCCACAATGTCAATGAGGTAAGTTCTGGGTAAAGCCTATTACATATTTTTTTCATAAGTTTCAGAATCCATGTCTTCTACTTTATTTTCTACTTCTAATCTGTAGTTTTCATCAACTGTAGCAAAAGTTCGCCTTTTAAAAAATTTGCCTAAAATACATAATTATTTGAGGTTTTTTAACTGTACATTTATTACTCATATAATCCATTATAGGTACTTAACGTTTGCTGTTTAATTTTGCAGTATATTGTTTTTGACGTGCCGTAAAAAATTGTTTAGTAAGATATCCAGGAGCTTCGCTGACTATAGATGTTTCAATTTTACATAAAAAATTGCCTTTAGTATTATAAGATATAGCTGCAGCTTTACATCTACATTCGTAGGAATTCTTTAACGAAAAGTTTATTTTTTTTATGTAATTTGATTACTACTATAATCACTTTTTTTTAATATACCTGATATTATTTACTGGTGTCACTATAAATCATCATAAAAAAAACGTCAAGTATACCAATGTATTTGCAGTTTATTTTGGATAAATTGATAGAACTTAAACTATAAAAATATAGCTATGTAAGCTTTCATGCTTTGAACGTATTTTGATAAAAATTATTTATGCGAAAGATATGTATGCTTCATTTTCTACTTTGCGAAATAAATTACAATAGTTGATTCTGGAAACTTTAGGGTCATCGTTATTTCAAAATGCAAGATCGCCTTATACCGTTTACTTGCTTGGTCATAACCAGGTTAAATTGGCATACGTACCTGTACAAAGGGCGAAATTCCGTAGCTGATACTAAATACAGATAAGGATCATTAGTGTAGCAGTCATCTCTCATTTATAATAGTGATTGATGTTTTCAAATTCGTCTACTAATTACCTATATTTTGTTGCAAAACAAGATTAATGTCGTAAACGGTACTAACTAACAATAATTTAGTTTGTTCAATAAAGAACTAAAAAATCCATAATACGTAATTATTTATTAAGAAAAATAATGGAAGCGAAAAGCATAAGAATTCTGTCTATAAATAGTTAATTATATTAGTCCCCAACTTATTGATAACAACATATCAATTGCATCAAAAGATTTCAGTTAAAATTATTTAATTTGGTGATTCGAAAACAAATGTAAGGATGTATTGGGCTAACTTGGTTTTAAATAGAAGGTTCCTCACAGGTAGTAGATTAACAGATAAGGTACTCCGCCTTCGACATTTCCAATGAAGGCAAAGGGGGGAGTTCTCCTAAGCCGCCTTAAACAACTAAAATTTAATAAGGTGAAGCCTGGATTTACGCAAATACGAAATTTGTGTTTACACAATAAAAAATTGACTAGCAGATACGAGATTCTACTCTGACTAAAATGAATAAAAGTACATATTGCTGCTACTTGAACATCTTGGGAACCAATACATCGTATTCTGGCTTCATCACAGCCTACATACTTTCACAGCATCGTCACAAAAATTAGTTTAGTGGTTGATCCACTTTCGGGTCCTTTTCGTTCACTAAGTTCTACAAAGAGGGCTCCAACAATAATTCCCTTTACCAGAATTAATAGTTGAAACGAACCACACGAGTAGTATAACTACACGGTTACTGTGACACTGGATGGAATGTCCATCCGAAGCATGACGTAATCATCCCCTTAGGGGGCGAGTCAAGGTGACTGAAGAGTTTCTTGTAGGAGAAGAAGTACTTTTTGTGTCAACAATGACCAGAAGGTCGTTGTAGGGGAGTAAGAATTTTTTTGTCAGCAATGACCAGAAGGGCGCTCATTATGCAAAACCTTTTAGTGTATCATTTTAATATCTAAGCATTCCGATATATAAAGACTTTTTCTATAATTGCTTGATAAGAATAAACTCGATGACGCACATGGAAAATTTTGCGCTCATTATGGTGTAGATAATAATTTTAATTATCGAGCGTTGCAATATATAAAGATTATTCTAAACACACAGAAGTTATACAGTATTACTATCAACACGCCTGTTGCCAGTATGTTTTGTGATGCTACACATTTTTACAATGAATTTGTGAAGTTCATAACATCACAACCGC
Organism: Agriotes lineatus; assembly: GCA_940337035.1. NCBI lineage: Eukaryota > Metazoa > Arthropoda > Insecta > Coleoptera > Elateridae > Agriotes > Agriotes lineatus. The sequence goes on along the minus strand of OW679200.1, from coordinate 119,378,578 downwards.
TACCAATACCACCGTCTTCAGAACGCTGCCAACCCCATTCAGAGGTCTCCAAGAGATCGAAAAGTGGTGAAGTCAAAATGTTAAGCTACCCATAATACGATTTCTTGAGAGATTGTTAGATGGTGACGTGTTGTAATTCATTATTATTGGACCAAGTAATAAATATTTTACAAATATTATATGTGTATGTATAAAAAGTGGCTCTACTAGTTGTTTTTTACAAAACTAATACAGGTAAAGTACATATAGGTAACGTAAGTAGAAGCTCAGCTAACCTAATTCAGATGAATCACTACTACTACTACGATGTAAAATAAATTTTAAAAAACACTTAGGTTAGGCAACCATCAATACACACACGCTTTAACCGTTAGCTACTTTATAATATTCAAGAACTTCTTATGGTCATTGTCTACACCTTTTTCTACAACCACCACATTAAGACCTTCTGGACATTGCTGCAAAAAAAAAAGAAAAAAATTTTTACTCCCCTACAACGACCTTCTGGTCATTGTTGACACAAAAAGTAATTCTTCTTCTACAAGAAACTCTTCAGTCACCTTGACTCGCCCCTAAGGGGATGATTACGTCATGCTTCGGATGTACATGCCATCCAGTGTCACAGTAACCGTGTAGTTATACTACTCACATGCTGTATTTTACCTGTCCACCTGGTAGCAAATGCGGCATTCTATAGGTAACCTCTAAAAGTAGATACTCCGAAATAGGTAGGTACGGCAAAAAAGACAGAGTTGGGTATATTTCAACATGCAAAAAGTTACGAGTTAAAGAATTCCGTAAGTTTAAACTTCGAATGCTGAAAAATTTTCTCAATCACAAATCACCAAAATTTATGGAATACAAATAAAAATTAATGATGATTTAACAATGTAATGGGCTGATTTGTGTCACCCTATATATTTCATAGCTTTGGTATTTGACCATTATCCTGCTAATAATAAAATGTAACCTTATTTTCCATGATGTATCAAGTAGCTTAAAACGCATTCTGAATTGCTCGAGTACAAGTGAACAAGTGAAGACAGCTGATCGCAGGCGTTGCGTGAAGGACATCAGGAGAACAGTGGCGCTTAAGCAGCCAAGAGCGCATTACGTCACGAAAAACCATTAAGTGCATTAAAAAGTGCCTGTGTGGATCTGCGTTAACAAGCAGTCTACACCTACTGCATCTCAAGCTGAGGAGCAATTTCCAGTTAACAATCACCTTGGAAGCAATACTGGAGAACAAACAGACGACGCAGCAAGAAGATGCCATTTCGGATTCAAAGCAGTACACGGAGCAGATCCCAGGCTCATCTGGCAGAAATACTAAAGCCAGGCTAGTTACTATAATTAACTACCTCCATTTACTGTACGAACCAATGAAATTGAGGAAACCAGAAGCTTAGCAGTAAATGATGCAATCTTGCGACATCAGTGAAAGCGCACGAAGCGGCCACAGCCTGGCGTCACAGCTGAGTGAAGCATTTTTAGTGCGAGTCAAAACACATGCTATCAGCAAATAGTTAAACGTCCGGGATAAAAATAACCAGGTCCGACTCAAGGAATTTGTGGTTGAAATTTAAAACATTTTCGCGGGATATGTGTTGGGACTGTAAGCGCTAATCAAGTAGAACGTAGACGTTTAAAACAAGAATAATCCATTGTTCACGACGTATAACCTTTTATCGTCTTTTATGTACGTTCATGTACATGTGTTTCTTTTACAGAGTATATATCTTTTTATGTAAACTGTGTGGTTTTCGTTTCTGGCAGTGTTTTCATGCATAATTACAGTATTCCAGGTGACAACGAGCATGCCAGCTAGAGTAATATTGACGTACTCGTAGCCACATTGAGAGTTAAACGGTTTTTGTGCGTCTACGACTGATTAAACTAGCAAACAAAGGGCAATATAAACTAATAATACTGTAGAGTGTAGGGCTAAGTAACAAGCCGCATTAGTGGTGGTGCCTAACGCAAGGGCTAACTGTAAACGTACCATTTCAACAGCCCATCAAATTCATGTCAAGAGAGGTGTGCGCCGGGCTGACACTATCTCGCCCAAGCTGTTTACTATCATCCTAGAAGATATGTATATTCAAAAATCTTCAATGGAAACGAAAAGGTTTAAATATCGATGGAACAAAAAAGGTATGCTAGAACTACACAAAGTGCTACGGAAAGACCCATGATCGGCGTTAATCTCCGCGAAAAAATAAATCATTAACAAATGAGATGAAGAACAAAGGTGAAGGACATAAACGAATGAATATTAAAAATGAAATGGCGGTAGGCTGGTCACGTAGCTGGACAGGAACCAAACCGATGGAACACCAAAATCAATGCATGGAGACCAAGACTTACAAACCGGAAGACCACAAAAAAATGGACAGACGACATTAAAAATAATAGTGGGAAGAAACTGGATTCAAATAGCCCAAAATAGAAACATATGGAGAGAACTTGAATAGGCCTTTATCCAACAGTAATCAAGGCTGATGAGAGATGGGAGTACGGTGTTGTATTCATGTTCATTTCCCCTAGAGGAGTTATTTTTCTGTGAATTTTTTTCTTCTATGAGGTTATGTGCAGGTGATGTGTACGTGGATTCAATTTATATGTGCTCGTCTAAGCTCTTTGAATGTTTATTACAAGAACATATTCAAACATGGATAAGAATAAAGTCAAATTTACAGTATGTGGAGGAAAAAGTATAGACAAAGAATTCGCAAACGCAAAACCACTAAAGGAGCGTCAAGAAAGGAAAGATAAGTTTTCCCGTACTTTTTTAGGTTAGATCGCCACCACGTAATGTATGTCTTTTAGTCTCTTAAGGACAAAGATGCAAACTTCGATGAATTTGAAAGACCCTTCACTAACGTCTTATTAGTGTAAAAATGTTAGAAAATGAACGAGAAGATGTGCACCAACAAAAGTGAATAAGACATTGAACTATATCATATCATTACTGTACGTTCAATTCAAAGAAGGAGGTCTTGAAATAAAGATCAAAAGCGCCGCTATAGTGATAATTATTTTTTGAAAACAAGAAAATCCCAAAACGAGGAAAATAGTAGATTATGTTATTAGGAGTAAAAGTGATATGTGGCGAAGCTGAAGTTTATTTAGCCGAACGTTAGTGAGGAAAATAATTCAGCTAAGCCACATAAAGTCACTTTTACTCCGAATAACATATACTATTTTATTCGCAAACGTATTCAGGTAAATTTCATTTATATAAATTAAAAAAAAGAATGCTTCGGCCGGGAATCGAATGCAGGCCACCCGTGTGACAGGCGAGCACTGTACCGCTGCGCCAACCTCTGTTGTTCAAATAACGCGCTACTGTAATGATATATGAACATACTGAATCACCCGAGCTAATAGCACACGGCCACAGCAGCTGTCACACCGTAACCCACGGCGACAGATGCTCCGATCCGCTGCTTAAAGGTTTCCTTAAATTAAAACTTCTTCGTACTCTTTTTGAAAATAAAAACCGGCCTACGATCTAAGTCTAAAAATTAGCAAAATTTTAAGCCATCGTACAATTTAATCGGTCCAGTATCTTCGGAAGAGATAGCGAACAAACATAGAAAGAAAGAAAAAGACCAACGATTTTGTGTGCTTAGACAGCTAAAGTACGCAAAAGTTGCTATTTTATCTGCTTAGGCAGATAAAGTGACACTTTTACCTTGTCAACAAAGACACATAAGTTGTCACTTTTGTGACGTTAGGGATAAACGTTTTTTTGCCACATTGGGGGCATCTATAACTCGTATTGAGCGAGTTGCATATATAATTAACAAAGAAAAAAATTAGACAGTTCATTAAAGGCTTAAAAGGAAAAAAACATATACTATAATCTGGGAAAGCAGCAATTAAGTATTGCCAAATTGGGTGATCTGTATAATAAGCAATGCGAAAGTAAGCAGTTTCAGGATTCATATACCCACCTGCAAATTGCTACTCTTTAGGGATGGGCGCGTGACGTAAAAACAGTCGGGTCACGGCGGGTCGCGTCGTAAACGTGAGTGATAGGCGTGACTCACGTTTCACGTTAATTTCACGTTAAATATTTAGTAATGAATAAAAGATTGCAGGGTGCCCCGCCCACCCGCTGCCAATACTTGTGGAAGGTCTAGAGATGGATCTGAGCATGCGCATCTGTGTTGTGGTGTGAGTGTTGTGTATACCGTGTACAGAAAGTGGCGTCCTGTCTGGAAATTAATAATTATTTCTATTCCAAGGTTCTATTTAAGGCAGCCGGGACGCACAGACACAACAAGTGCTCTGTAGCGCATGTAGGAATAGGGCATTCGCTTGCCGACTGCCCTCGAATTCGACCACCGGTAATATTTGTTTTAGTTGAAAATTTATGTAATTTATTAAGAACGTGAAGGTATTTTTACCCCTAACTTAATTTGATTTTTAAAATTATTTACAGCGAGTCTTATAAAGGCCACTATTCTGACGTTAACTTTAATTCGCTGTTAATATAAACAAAAGCGCATCAAAATTTGTTTACTAATGAATGGATAAGCACTGACGTTTTGATGCGCTTTTGTTTGTTTTAACAGCGAATTAAAGTTAACGTCAGATTAGTGGTCTTTATAAGACTGGCCGTTAGTGTCGAAATCTCCACTTACGAGTTAAGTTCTGGGTTGGTTTTAAATTTGAACATTCTGTTTTATCTAAATTTTAATTTTGAAATAAAAGCTGCGGATCATGTGGTGAGTGGCGGGTCACGCCGTGAACGTGAGTGAACGTGATCGTGAGCGTGCGTGCGTGAGTGTTTAAAGCAAGTGTGAAACGTGAAATATCTGCAGATACGACCATTGATGCTAACAGTAAATTCGAGAGTATTACTTCAGTTGTGACTAATGGTGCTGCTCTGTGCACCTTAGTGCTATGGTATTGTACCCGCAGCAGTTCTGTTTAGTTATGCCCGTAGAAACGTTAAATAATTAAATTAAATTACAATAATTCTAATGTAATCGTTAGGATTGTCTAATACAAAGGACTTGTTACATACAAACAAGGATGTATCTGTTAGAATAATCATAATATGAATTTTGAAGTGAACATCCATAACTAATAAATGTATTTTCCACAATTAGTGCAATAAAAAAACAATAAAAATAAAAATCGGAAGAGCTTTAAACTATGAAGTGAAAAAAGAAATGATCGACGCCTGCCACAGGTTGAAGTTAGACGTTCAGCGACCCCAGGAGTCTAGAAACATCGTCGTAAAATTTGTCAGTCGAATTCATAAGGAGGAATTCTTGCAGGCAAGAACAATTAAGTGCAACTTTTCTACCAGAGATTTGGACCCTACTTGTGGTACGTCAAAGCCAGTGTATATAAATCAGTCGTTATCTCCTGATAATAGAAAATTATTTGCAAAGTGCCGCAAGTTTAAAAGATCTAGCAGTATAAAATATCTGTGGATTAGGAATGGGAAATTCATGATGAGAAAAAGTGATTCCAGTCGTGTATATGTAATCAATTCTATTGCTGACTTTAATGATGTACATTAAGGAAAACAAATTTTATTTAAATGTTTGGTATCGAAATTTATTTTTTTATCGGAAGGTTAAATATATTTCCTTTAAATTGGAATTGTTTGCGATTAAACGTCAATGTAATATTAGATCTTTGCCCACCACTTTATAATATTTTTAATAATGATGTTTTAATTTCTTTGGGTGATTTTGTTCTTTATAAAAGAATAAAATGTAAACACAGGCACATGTTCTTTTTGCAGATTTTAATTTTAATTCATTGTTATACATTTTTATTGTTTTATAGTCACTGGTTATATGATTTGCTGTATGTACCCGTAGTTCTTATTAATTTCAATAATCTCGGATTGTTTGTTATACATATTTTAGTTTTTTATAACATTACTTAGTCAAATGTAGATTTAAGTAGAGAGAATATTAATTTGTTATTCTATTTGTGGTGTATTGCCAGTGCAGAAAGAGTACTTGCATTGCTCCAATGTGTGTTTTTTAAATTTTACTTTTAATATGTGATATTTTATTCTTTTTTTGTTTAGCAAATGACTAATTACATTAATGTTGCTCATTTAAATGCACGTTCTCTCAAAAACAATTTTACAGTGATTAGGGAGCTGCTTCTATCGTGCAATTATGATGTTGTGGGAGCGACTGAGACATGGTTGTCACCCAGTGATTCTGATGATCTCATACACATTCCGGGTTTCCTGGTTGTTCGAGGAGATAGGGCTACCATAACCTGGGGCGGAGGGGTATGTGTTTATATTAAAAATAATATCAATTATTCAATTGTTTCAATCTCAAAAAATTCTGCAGCCATCGAACAACTTCGGATCAAACTAATGTTTAAAAACACAATTTTGATGTTTGGTACAGTTTATAGAAAACACGAGTATTCTTATGCAGAATTTCTTGATTCACTGGAGGAGTCAATTTCTCTGATTACACCCATTTCAAATGAAATTATATGTAAAGGAGACTTTAATATAGATGCGTTAAATATTTGTAACCCTGCTACAATAAAATTATTTTCTATGTTGGATGCTTTGGGATACAAGCAAATAATTGATAAACCTAAGCGTATTACTAAATCTACTTCAACAATGATTGATCTAATTCTGGTGAATATGGAAACAAATGTTAGCGATTTTGGTGTAATAAATGTGCATGGTTTATCAGATCATTGTTTGACTTACGTTAAATATCCCATAGATGAAAAACTTTATAAAAAATCAATTTTGTATACCTATAGAGATTTTAGACAATTTAATTACACAATTTTTGACGCTGAACTTCAATCTTTACCACTAAGTACAATATAAGATTTACATAATGTAAATGATAAAGTTAATTTTTTAAATAGCAATATTGTAAATTTATTTAATCAACACACAACAGTTAAAACAATAAAAATATCAAAACCAAAAGCTCCGTGGATGATTGATAACATTAAATTGATGATATCACTTCGCAATAAAGCTCTACAAACATTCAAAAAAACAAAAAAGCCTGCACATTGGGAATATTACAAATCTCTTCACAATTACACCAATTTTGCTGTCAGACAGGAAAAAAAAGGGTACATAAATTATCAAATATATGTAAACGGCCCTCAGCCGTTGTGGAAAGAACTTAAAACAGCACATATTTATTTCAAATCTGAAAATTTTGCTATTCCTTCTGATCTTAGCGATGTAAATGAAATAAACAATGCATTTCTGAATACTGCTAAACCAAAAACCTCTATAATTATTGTGATATTTTGCGCTTTTACAATAACAACTTATTTAAAGATTTCATGTCTAAATTTACTTTTACTCCTATTTCCAATGAAGATTTTATAAAAAGTATTGCTTCTATAAAGACAAATGCAGTTGGATCTGACAATATAAGTATAAACATGTTAAAGCTATGCTGTCCGTATTTAATTCTCTATATAACTAACATAGTAAATTTCAGTATCGACCAATCTTTATTTTCGGAAGCATGGAAAACAGCTCAAGTTGTTCCATTGCCAAAAATTAGAAAACCTGTGACTATAAAGACTTAAGACCTATTAGTATATTACCTTGTTTGTCTAAAGTGCTTGAAAAAGTAATGGCAGCACAAATACGTCAGCATGTGGAACAACACTCCATTCTGCCGGAAACACAGTCAGGTTTTAGGCCCGGATATAGTTGTGTAACTTCACTACTTAGTATAACTGATGATATATGTACTGCTATTGACAACAATGAATTATCAATTATTTTAATGCTCGATTATTCCAAAGCATTCGATACAATCAAGCATGATATTTTGATTTCAATATTGCATCACATTGGGTTTAGTATTTCAGCAATACAGTTTATTGAGAGTTATCTTACAAATAGAACCAGTCACACTTGGAGTCCCCCAGGGATCAATACTTGGTCCTCTTCTATATATTGCGATGGTCTTTAGCCCTGTACTCGGCTCTGGTTGCAATACAGAAAATACAAAATACAGTCACAAAGGCACAAAGTTGAGGCAATGCAAATAACTGGGAAAAGTCATGTAATTTTATTAAATCAGAATAATACTGGTAGAATGGACGATTCACTTTAAAAGCATTCAAATGAGTATACAAATAGGGGAACTCAATTTCAAGTGTTGGAGTTAATAAAAGAATTTCAATTATAATTTCAAAAGTTTGGCAATGTAGAAGCCAGACATGAATTAGTTAAAATTGACACAAGAATTCAAATTGTGCAGAACTTGAGATGAAGCGTTGTTAGTACAGTAATTAAAGAAAAACTGACGTTGTGAGCTTATTTGATTAAGGTAAGAAAGGATTTACGAACTGGATAATGCAAGCAAGATTAGCATAAAAGAGATTTTGGCAAAAAGGACACAGTTAGTTATTTTTGAAGAAAATGAAACAGTAAACAGGAAATAGACAAGTTTAGTGCTATTAGTGAGTCAATGAAGTGATGTGAGCAAAAATACATTTGTTATAAACAATTTAATGGACAAGAAGATAGGTTATAAACAATTTACTTTGAAAGACAATAATTTTAGTATTAAGAGTTCTAGTTAAATGTTTGTAAAATATGAACTTAATGTTAAATGTTGTTAATTTGTACTAAGCTGATTTCCTTGTATTTGATTTTTGATGTTCATTTGTTTTTAGAAGCTTGGATATTCAATTATTATTAAACGTTGACACCAGCAGCATCTGCCTTTTACTCTGCAATTAATTAAAGTTTTTATATGATTAAAATAAAGATACAGAGTTGAAACTTTACCAAAGTGTGCAGTTTTATGTTTGTAACCAGTGGTCTTAAAAGGGGCGATCCATCTTGAAAGAGAAAAAAATTTTCACGCATCCTTCGACGAACCAGCAACAGCAGGCATCCGAGGAGATTGCAATCGAGATCCCAGTGTTCCGGAGGGCTACGAACGGGTCCAGAAGGTGGAGACAGGCTGTCCGAGGGTCCCAGCAGCGATACCGGCATCAAAGGGCGACCGCAGGTACCGCAGGCACCAGGGAAGGCTTTCCGCAACAGCTACCGATGCAAGAGCGAGGTTAGTGTGGGAATTTTCATTAATCGACCGTAACATATGAGCCTACCTGTGTCTCGTGAGCTTCACAACCGAGGGCCAGCATTAGTTTCTGTCCAGGCAACGATAATCAGCCAAAAATCTCAATTTAATCCAAATTTGGAGGTTAGAATGCAAGAAACAAAAGAGTAGGCGCAAACAACGAAGATTCGGTTTTCTTAGAGCAAAAGAATGTACAGACGCTACCACAAAGGCGCGAAAATCAATCCATAACTCACCTGATTTTTAATTTGCTCATAATTTGATTTTACTAGTCATTTCACAACGCAGAAAGTCGCACAAACTGAAATTTATGTAGTTCAAGGTTAACTGTCAACTCGAGCACCGGCGCAGTGCAGTTTGATATTATTTCCCAGTGGCGTGCTGCCATTTTCAAATAAATTTAAGGAACCCGACACCTGAGAGCTGAGTTTTCATGTTCTTAATTTTGGAGCTAGCAAATATTATCAATAACGGTTATATGCAATGTTTAAGAGGGCAAAATACCATAGATATTACTAGTTAATTTGGTGAACCCAAGATTAGTCAGTTTAATGTAACATTTACCGATCTTTGAGAAATAATTGGTATGGTATACAATTTTAATTTAATTTATTTTATTCTATAATAATAAAAACACACATATCATATCATAGGAATATAATATATACTTTTAATTTAAAAACTTCTCTTGACCACTGTGCATTTCATATGTATGCTGACGACACGCAATTGCAATAAAATTTTAGACCAGAAAACGTTGACAAAGCTAATACAGAAATTGATTCAGACCTAAACAATCTAGTTAACTTCTCTGAGAAGCATGGCTTAATGATTAATCCAAATAAATGTTATGTTATACTATTCGGACGAGTAAAAGCAATAGAGGCTATTCGAGATAGTATTATAATAAAAAGTCAAGAAGCAATACTACCAATCAAAGATAATTTTAAAAACCTTGGACTTACCTTTGACCAAAACATGCGATTTAAAAAACATATTTCTAACATCCTTCAAAAAGCATATCTTAATTTAAAAATCATATTTCAAAACAGATTTTCTTTAAACCCAATGGTAAAAACGATATTATGCGAATCTATGGTTTTGTCGCAGTTTAATTATTGTGATTGTGTGTACGGGCCTTGCTTGGATAGTACAGATATCAGGAGAATTCAGATTATGCAGAATTCTTGTTTGAGGTTAATATTTGGTATACGAAAATATGAACACATATCTCACAAATTGCAAGAAATTAAGTGGTTGAACATGGCTAATCGAAGAAAACTTCATTCGGCATGTTTATACCATAAAATAATTATTAACAAGTCACCTTCTTATTTATTCAATAAAATTAGTTTCAGATCTCATCTACATAATCTTATATTATAAGAGCTGATGCCGGCCGACTCTAAGCACTGGCGCGCGCGCATGCCGACGGCACACGCAGCATGAAGGGCCTGCATACTAGCAAGTGGCGCGCGCATATGCCGACCGCGCACAAGTGGCGACGCAGCAAGCATTTGTATTGTTATTTTTTTTTGTGTATTTTTTCATTATTTGATAATTTGATTTCCTTTTTTGTGCCAATAAAAGACACTATTATTATTATTATTATTATAAATAGGGGACAAAATTTAAAGAAAAGTAATAGTCAATTTACTTCTGGGGCACCATCAAAGTTTTGCAGTGGGTCGGTCCCATGTTTTGTATAAAAATAATTAAAACTAAAATTACCCATAATCCTTGCTGTTTTTATTGGGTGATATTGTGTACCCTTGAGTTGATTTGAGTGGTCATGCTGATAATTTGGAGTTATTTGGGGCACGATCCGAATTGGAGACTTCGGTAAGGAGCTGGTGAAGATTGTTACCTATAGAAGAGCGTATTTGGAGACGATACGAGTTGGTTTGAAGCACCCTGCAGCTACCAGAGAAGGCTTTGTAGCTCTCGTAAAAGATTGTTATCTTCTCGGGGTTGCATTCCATTGTTGGTAACTTCGGAGAAGGTCGCAGGAAGCTGTTATGGATTGCTTTGTTTGGATCTAGATACCCTGCTGTCCTCACCTCGACGAGGTGATCCAGGTTATTGGTATTGGCAGTTACCGCTGCCAAGGAATCTATATTTGCTTTAATGATATGCTCAATAAATAAAAGTATTGTGTTCTTACCTGGTTATGAAATACTGAGGTAGATTATGTTTATATCAATTTGTTCGTGCAGACCTTTATAATAGGAAAAGCATGAGTTATTGTGTGGTTGTGAATTTCTTTGGTTTGAATTTGACCTACATATTACTAACTAACAAAGTTGTCGAAGGACTAGTTTTTTCAGAAATCCACCCTGTGAGAGAATTTTAGGCAGCTAGTCAAATTACTCAAGATTTTAAAGTTCATTATTTAATATGTGTTTCCCATAAAAAATTAATTTATATTTCATTATTTGCAGTTATCCTTATTGTAAGTGTCCGAAATCCTCAATTTGTAAATAGGTCCTGCAGCATAGCGTTTTTTGTGGACTTCGACAATTTATCGTAAACAGAACCAATTCGTCTTGAGTGTGTGTGGTTCAACTAATGCAAAAATGTCACCGGTAATATAAGGGAAGTAATTGTTTTGTGTGTAACTAAATGTCATGGGTTCTGGTATAAGTGGTAACTTTTTTTGACACATCTTGGTGGGGTCGCATAAGTAATTTTGTACTTACGGATCCTGAGAGATTGAAGACTGAATTACATTTAAATTATACGTATCGTGCAAGAGCAGTCGAGCGCTATCTTTTGTGCTTACTAAATTTATCGAGTGCTATATTTAGCTCTGTTTCTCAATCGGAACATATTCTGTATTTCAAAATAGCAATATATTTTCAACGCTCCCTTTTTGTTACTATTTTTTTTTTATTTCGTCGTTCTATCAACCGCGTCCACTTTTACTGCAATGTTTCCACCCGTCATTTAAGCTAGTTTTCTAATTGTTGCCTTTAATATATTATATTCTCTTTCGATACTGCAGAGTTGTTCTTCCGTTGCCTTTTTGCTCTCCTATCATTCTAAGGTATCGTTTATTCTGGTTTAATTTATTTCTCCTACTTCCGGCTTGTTCAACTTATTGATTTTTTTTTTTACTTTCTTAGTTTCATGGAGTTTTGTCGATGTGTGTCTTTTACAAGTAGTCTATGGTCCGTATGAAGTTCGGCATCCCTTATTACTTTTACGTGAAGTGCCGTGTACTTATTATGCTTCGTCCGTTATTAGTAACATAGCCAAAGATACGCTTAACGTTCCTCCCTGTAGCCTCTTGTAATCAAAGTGGTTGTTTTTAGTGTAATAGTTAATTTTGTATACAGAATGTTATCATTCTTCTTCCAGTAACTGAATGTTTCAAGTTCTATGTCAATATCTTGTTTATTTCCTGTTCTTGCATTTCAGTCAGCATTTATCATATTGTGTCTGTTTCTTTCTTTAGCTTTATTTTTTTGTTGCTAAAGCTATTGGTAGAAAGGCTGCGTCTTTTATAGTTGAACCCTACGTCGGAGTATGATTTTGTATAAAAATTACATCTTCTTACAGCGTAAGGTTTAGACGCATCTTTCTTCCTTTGATTTCTTGCCATTTTTTACTTTGTTGTTCTAGTCCTCTTTGATTATCCCTTTGGACCTCAGTGTAAGAGTTGGTACCCTCATTCTAACAGTTGTCTTTTTAGTTTAACATACATTTAGCTTATTTTGAAAAATATGGTCCAATAACTAATTGCTGTTATAAAATCCCGTAAGGATAAATATGGGCTTTAATGAGTGCGTAGATCAGCTATAAGTAACAGATATAATCTTGAGGTTTAATATGAAATAAATGTGTACTTAAACGAGCAAGAAATCTTACCAAAGAAATCTATTCCGACATCTCAATTCAGGCTCGTTTTGCTGCGAGTTAATCCACCCTTAAACGGCGATCGAACTAATTATCACATAACCACAGTTCGGGTGATTACTTTCCCTCGTAACTTTTAACGCCCCTTTGTAGCACTTTTGACCTCGCTCCCTAATGCTCGACTAACTTAATTACCGCCGGCAAATCCGCAGGGCAAAAACTATTGCGTGAGGGGGCTCATATTTCAAAGAAGCCCAAGTACCGTGGTTTACATTACAAAATAGTTACAATGCACCTACGTCACGGCCAGAATCCCGAACAACGCACGATGGAGCGGCGGCGGCGTGACAAGAGCAAACTGGCGTCTAATTAATGAGTTTCTTAGATAGCCTCAATTAAGTAGTCGACGTGACGCTTGCTGACTTATGGCTTAATTACTTGCCCGCACCGCAAACTTACGAGCTGCTTCGGTCAGACCATGAAAAATTACACCTTAAGAAATATTACACTACACGTACTGACTGATTAAACTACCCTACCGGACTTGCTTTTGCTAACGCGTTTGGCTCTTTAATAACATTTCTTCTGCTCGATAATTAATTTTTGAATTTATTGCGGTAGTTTAGTTTCAACTTGAATACTTAAACGACATTGATATAGGACATTCTTCTCATTTTAACTTCAAATTCTCGCTACCATAATGGTGCATGGACACGATGTCCTTTTTAACTATGCGCAAACTTGCACCACTCTTTATTATTGACATAGTCGCAGCTCTTTTCCATGTTCTTCCTCTCGACGTTATGATATTTTCTCATATTTCCGATATTTCTTTTACTTTGCTGTCATTATTCATCCTCTGCAGATGTTACCCCAGGTGAACTGTTTTTTTTTTATTACGTTTGAAAGCGATTGTATTCCTAATTATTCTTGTAAGTACTCATCTCTAAGTCTTTTTACCCAACGCTCATCTGAGGTATTTTATTTCTTTTAAAATAAACTAAAAATCAAATCGACTACTGTCTTATCAACAAGAGATGGAGATCACCTTTCCGAAACGTAAAAACCAAACCCAGCTCAGAATGCAGATCCGATCCCTGCCTATTAATTCCAGACATTAAAATTATATTGAGTTATTAAAACGGTTAATAGAAGAAAATGAGAACCCAAACACCAGACTAATCCGAAAGCACTGAATAATCAATAGAATCCGGAAAGTATTAGATAAACGAAGAACCGTTAGATTACTCAATATAATAGACCTAATCCGAACCAAAGTAATACCTATGATGGGGTAAACTAGATAGCGACTGTCACCCATAAGAAACCCGCATGATTTTATCTCAGGCACGAAAGCTATGTTTATTAGAAAATATAGACGTATTTACTTTTTCAGTTATTGGCACGCCAATTTCAGCAATAGTAACCGAAAATTTCAGTGATACCAACTGAGGTACCTGCTACTGCTGGATTTTTTTCACCACAATATTGTTAAAAACGCACAATTTTTAAAATATTATTTGAATAGAAGTCACAGCAAATTGGCAAAATATTGGTAATGCAATTTCAATAAACAAATTCAGTATAAATAAAACGCGTGCGAAATATTCCGATAGAATCCGTACAATCCGGACATGTAACAGTTCATGGGGGTTTTACTTTAACACGTTACTTCAAATTTAAATTTGCCCTTTTTATCCCTTACTTAGCTCAGTTAACATGAAACTCCCTTAATACCTCAGTTCGCAGTTTATGAAAAATCACTATTGCCAAAAGAGGAACGTGGTCACACCTAGTAGTGTTGTCGACTGAAGCTGACTTTAAATAACGTGCACGAAGATTTGTTTACATTTATTTATTGACTGCATAACACATATAAACAGAAAAACGGCAAAGAATGCTAATAAAATCGAAGAAAACCATATTAAACTAAAAATTACCTCCTAGTAAAACCTACGTGCAAGGTATCTGGGTCTATTCGCTAGATATACCTAATATTTAAAATAAGCGTTAAAATAAATATATTTAAAACACAAATAGAATAAACGCATTTAACAAAAGCGCAATGCCGAAATTGCCTGAAGCCAATATCTACTTGAGTCCGGCTCTGTTTAAATGCGCTTGCATTGTACACATTTCATTCGATAACTAACCGGATATTTCTTCGGGCAGTTGAACGTAACCTTATCACGCTGATCCGCAAGTACTTTACCTGGAACTCTACATCGTATCCTTGTAGATGGCACGTCTTCGATTGCTTCGTTTGCTCCTGGCTGGTATGATACTGGGGACCGCCAATAGGGTGTAGGTCTTGCACGGACAGCTGAGTTACCGCGATTTAAAATCAACGCTCAAATGCGCTTTTAAATTTTGCACAATTGCTGTACTTACATGTACACTATGTAAAATGCATTTGCGTATTTACCAACGCTTATTAGCTTCATTTATCGTTGCGTTGCGTTTATCACGACACATAGTATTTTATCAATGTAAGCACAGAGACGGGCTCAGACTTTCGGATATTCACGAATACATTACTTAGACCTAATTTACAACAATAAACTTAGAAAAAACAAATTGGCTTATATCTTTAAATCTAAAAAGAAGCATAACAAGCAAGGTAAGTCCTGTTTCAGACGTTCTGAATGTGATACTGTTAGCACACGCGTAACACAATACCTCACAAGGTTGTTTGTCTATTGTTGCTCAACCTCTACTTGGTTTGATAGAACTTGGCACACTGGATTTCTTCACATAGTTTTTTCTCATAGTTACCTTTTTTCTCTGATGGCGACGTTTGTACTTCTCACCTGCAAACATTTTTCTGAACTAGTCACTGAGTGTAAGCTGTAAGGTAAAACGCTGGAAGTAATTACTTATTGACCGTGTTTGAATGTGACAGTAAAGGATGCGTTTGCCTTCATCACTGAGTCTAAATTGAAGGGTGAAATTTTGGAAGCTATTCCGTTTCGATCCTATTCAGAAATAATAGCTGAGTTTCCTTTTGCATTTTTTCATACAGTTAAAAATGACATCCTTTTATCTTTTCTTTTTCAGGGTCCGTCTCTCTTCTGATTCCCAGGACACTGCAGCCTAAAAATCTTACTGTGCACACCCTAATTAGTGGGACATATTTATTCCGTGATCTTTGTACCAGAAGATATAAATCCTACACCAGGTGTGTAGCAAAGTCCTTCAGTTCCATAGTAGGCTGGCCGAATATGCGCGGTCTTTTTCTTCAAAACGCATCACAGGCACACAAAATGTATATTTTAGTAGCTGATTCCTTATTGCAAAGTTTACAAGTAAGGTCTCTGTTGTATTTTCCGACCTTTCGCAGGTGTTTCTTAACAATCGCATACTCTGTTAGTAGACCTGTGACGATCCTATGTTGCTCCCTAGCCATGAGAAGTACTCCTGCAGTTCTCTTCTTGCAAGATTCGATAATGAATGCCTTGCTGTGATTCTGTACTGGTCATCAGAACACCTACATAGCCTCGAATAACACTTCTTGTAATGCCTAAAGCTGCTTCTGGCCCAGGGTAAGCCTCAATCGATACCTGCCTTGCTAGTTTATCGGCTTTCTCATTACCGTCTATACCACAATGACCTGGTATTCAGAATAGTCTCACGACACTCTGTTCTGTCAAGTTATTGAGTTCTTCTAGGGCCTCCATACTAGTCTGGATGAAGCCGCCTGGCTGCCCGACATTATGTATATCCGCTTATAATATGATTATAAGCCCTCCGTTTGTTTTCTCGCGCACATTGTAGTATCGAATACATTTCCGTTTGAAATACGGACACGTGCTTACCTAGTGTGAGCTTCTATTTTGGTCGTTCCCCATTAATTACTGACCCGGCACTAGTCCCTATCTTCAAACCGTTCGTGTACCAGACCAAGATTCCAGGAGGTATATCCCGTTTGGCTGTTTTCCACTCTTCACGATCTTGAATTATCATCTCAAAGAATGGCCTTACGTGATATTTCGGAGTCAAATACCTTATCCGCATTTCAAGTAGAGGACCATCTACGCTACCAGCTAAATTCGTGTGTTCTGTACCTAAACGAAAGTTGTACAATCTATTGCTTTAAATATTGCCTCCTGCTGTGTTACTATATGAAGAGGGGGAAAGTATAGAAGAGTCTCCATTGCAGTTATGCCAAAACATGCAAGCCGTTGTATCTTGCTTAACCTTAGTTTGGGGGATTCTTGCTTGATATTGGGCTATAACACCAGGGCCACATACATAATAGCTGGCTTGGCCACTTTGGTGTATATCCAATACACCATTCTTGGTTTGTCACATCAAGATTTAGTATACGTCCGTCTAACTATCGCTAACGTAGATTCCGGTTTTCTGATAATTTTGGTGTTGGTTTCAGGGTGGTTGGGAGTCCAGTATGGCATCCAAGTTCTATACTTCTCCCGCCAAACCAGCTTCTTTGCTGCAAAGAAGTAAGAGTTTCAAGCTCTCTAGGGTTTTCTTCGCGTAAACGTAGTTATTGTGGGATTTTCGGGACTGACACTAAAGCTTTCCCTTTAAGTCCACTTGGATACAACGTTCAGGGCCTGTTGCATACGCTCCCTGATTGTGTTGGCAAATTTCCCTTCTACTGGTATGACACGGTCGTCAGCGTATGATAAGGGAGAGGACCCTTTATTGCTGAGCTCTCTTAGAAGCTCGTCCATGACAAGGTTCCATAGTAGGGGAAAGAGGAGTTCTCCCCGGGGACACCCTCCTGCCACCCGAAGTGCTACGGTTTTATCCAGCAGTGATGTGTAGACTACCTTTTCTATCAGCATGCAGTCTATACACTGGATCAGGTCTCCCCTAGCCCACGATCTCGTAGCGCCGTAATTGACCTGAAGACACTGTCAAATGCTCCTATGTCTAGAAAAGATCATAGGAGGATCTCTTCGTTTTCCAGTGTTTTCTTTACCCCTTTGAGGAAATGGTTCGAACCCTTCTGGGGCATGGCTGGAAAATTCGCGTCCGCTTCCTGCCGGAGATTTTTAATGTTCAAATGAGTCTATTGCCCATTTGATCTAGGCAAACGTGATTACCTTGCTTGCAATCTGCCAGTCCTCTCTTGATACCCTGTCTGCAGGAGCATCCAGTCCCTGGTTTATGAAATCTGAAGGCGATTGGTAAATCGTTACTAATCCAGGAAAAGGTACCCGAAGTAGTTTAGTCATGATTTCTTTCCCTGCTCTAGCAAAATTACCCGTTGCGGCTTTTAACTTGTTTATTGGGGTTTGAGAGTCCTTGAAAGGAATCCTGTAAAGTCTGGCATATTTTGAAGCGGTTTCAATCTTTCCACAGTGCCTTCTCCACGATGATCTCTGGATCCTTCTCAGTGTTTTTTTTATATTCAGTTAGGTATCTTTTATATTTCTTCCAATCTCATACCTTTGCTCTATTGAAGAGTATCTCGTACTTGACCACCGCAGACAAATTCCAAACTCGTGAGCTTTTACCATAGTGGAACCGTCTTATTGCATAACCGGCTGATGATTCATCATGTTTGCGCAATTAAAAAATACCAAAATCATTCTTCCTCATACAGACATATTTGACTTTTGCAACGAAACGACCGTTTTTTCAGTTTAATACCCCGCAAATCCTTATTTAGTCATGGCAACTTTGTAAGTCTGTTGCAGGTAGTACACGGGTTTTAATCGCCAACAGAAGATGTTTATGATCTATATTACAAATTTGCTGACCTAAAGCAATAAGAAGCCCTAAGTGGACGAGGACGATGCAGATAATATGGATTCACTAAAAAATTAAGCCAAAATCGACAGTATCTGTTATTAAATGGAAACACCAGAATGATAGGAAGACTTAAACTAGCATGGCGTAGAACAATAGCAGTGGAAACAGAGCTGACAATAGCGTAGCTAAGGGGAACAGAGGTCTCCGTTTGAGAAACCGAATAATTATTTTTTGCACTACTAGTCTCCGAACGCACCGTTATTGGCCTATTTTTAGGTTGTGAAGTTGATTTTCTCCACCAACGGAGAGAAAGTAAAATAAACAATTTTCACCGTGGTAACTAATAATTTGCTAAGTTACCAAATATGACTATTTTAATTTTGACGTTTTAAAGAGCTGTATTGTCAGGTTGACAGTTAAAATATTTTCGAAATTTGTTGGGAATTTAGGTATTAAGCCGTTTGGTAGTGCAAAAAATAGTATATACACCACGGTAGCGAATTGTCTTATAACCTTCGCGCTTTAGATACTTCGAGTTGCGCGCTCTGTATCTAATATGCGCTCAGGTTATAATACTGCGCTTCTCTACCTTGATGTATAATATACTATTAAATAGAAATCGTAAGTGTCATTACTTTGTTCCGTTTAGAACGCGCCTCTTTGAACTGCTCAGTTTGTTTCGGCGTCTTTAGTACATATTTTGAATTTCGCGCGTTGCCCGCTCGATTGGACATTGTTTTTATTTACAGGAAAAGCGACATGACCTGGCTTTTGTTCACAAGCTCCTTTATTAACGTTCGATGATGTAACTGCGAACAATTTTAGTTCCTTTTAAATTGCACAGTAGTTTTGCGGGCATACAGTTTATGGTTTGTGGAATTTGCCCTCGCTGATGTTGGCGGCTTGTGGAGCCCTGGTGGTTTACTGAGACATTTCTTCTTGCGTCAATTCTGGTGGACTAAAGAGGTTTGCTGATCCACTTCTTCACGTGCCCCAAAACTAATTTGGGGTAAGTCGATTTAAGCTTTCCTCGTGCTGTGTTTAAGACATTCCGTGATTATATTGTGGGCTTTTATTATAGCCACAGGTTTGGAGCTCCCATTATTCACTATTCTCACCTTGAGAGCGTCAAATTTGACTTGATATGGGCCTTGCAAAACATCTGCCAGTCCCGACCTTTGTATGCGCTATTTAGGGCTTTACCTCACACAATTCTGTGTGGACAGAAAGAGGCTAAACTAAGGAATTAAGTAACAGGTTTTTATTTTCTTTTTATGTAAAACCATTTAATAATGTGGACAGTGATTCAAATGCCTCACTCGATAGCTACAGTACCTGCCGAATTCCGTGAGAATTTCGGAGGCTGTATTTGAACTCTGGCCGTTATCTACAGTGCGCTTCACGACCTGTGTGTCTTACCGAAGGGAACACCTTTTTAAACCGTTGTAATGTATATTTGTACCTCTTAACTTGTGTTTCCGCTAATTTTCTCGCAAGCCGGGTTTGTATTAGGAGAAGCACCTTAAGTTTTGGACTAGATTTATTACTCTTCGTAATAATGTTTAACGAATAATCACTTGTACTTTGTAAGATATAATACTGAATTTGTGATAATTATACTGTCATCCTGGCATTGTGATTTTCTTATTGTTACTGGCACCTGTGCTTGTCTTGAGCTCTCCTTTCAGAATATTATGCTACTAGAGTTTACGAATTCCCTGTGATACCTGGCTGCACTTTTCGTTAATGAAAAAATTTGTTGGCGCTTATTTTGATAATTTGATTATTAGTTAGTATTAAAGAACTGCACACCATCTCCCTGAATTGGTCCGACGGGCAATTGTATTCACGTAGTCATGGATATTATATTTTTGAGAGATTTAGCCGACGAATCATTTGATGCTAATAATGTATCCAGCAACTTAGCTTGCGATAGAGTGATAAGTAGTAAGTAATACACTTTAAAATAAAATCCAAGATAGACACAAATTATAGAAAATGAAATAAATACAAGGAATACACAGCTTTTACTTAGTAGCAACACTTATATAAGCATAACCGTAGAGTTTTCTTTACAAATGGATAAAAACCTATATCGCTAAATAAAAATTGTCTTGCCGGTTTCTTTTTACATGCAGCTAACATAATTTATGCTAAAAATTAATACGAAGGTGGCTCTTGCTTTGGTTAAATATTATTGTAAATGTAATTGTTTAACCATAAATTTTGGTTGTATTTATTCTAAGATGAAGTTTAGGCAATCGTT
The DNA here is from genome assembly GCA_940337035.1 of Agriotes lineatus. Classification (NCBI taxonomy): domain Eukaryota; kingdom Metazoa; phylum Arthropoda; class Insecta; order Coleoptera; family Elateridae; genus Agriotes; species Agriotes lineatus. Next base: position 119,357,644 of record OW679200.1, on the reverse strand, counting down.
CTTCTCCAATTCTTTAGAGGTGCCCATATCATGTAAGCTGTTTTCTACGTATCTGGTCTACTATAGTTTTTTCTACTTGCATCGTCTTCTTTATTGCTTTGTTTGTAGCTCTATCTAAGCGAGATACTCCAGCTGACCTTCGCCAATAATAATCCATTTCCGTTGCTAGGAGTCGCCGTTCTTCTCGCCTGTTCAGTTGCCAAACTTTGCACCCGTAAGTAGTAATACTTTCTAAGATAGCGTTGTATATGTGTTTTTTTTCCTTTGCAGATGTTTCTTTGCCAAACTAGGTATATAATAGATATTTATGTATTTAGTGTGTAAAGAGAGCCATTTTGGTATGAGGATGCGAGTTTCGTGCCGAGCGGGAGCGAGGCGCGAAAAAGCAACCGAATACCAAAATGGCTCTTTACACTCGAAATACATACAAAATTTTTTCTACAATCCTAAATAAATAACAAAATTGTTAAATAATTGAAATTTCGATACACACCATTCGATGAAGTCGTTGTACCGCCGGCGCCGTTCATAAAGGCCGCGCGATTTGGCCGGCAACAACACTCGTTGGTTGCTGTCTGGGTCGCTTCAAATACTTCAGGCGGGGTGCAATTACCTTCAGATTCCATCTTCAACTTCACAAAAACTCACAAACTCAATAAATCTGTTGCGTGATGATGGACGCACCGTGATGCAATTGTCAATAATTTTAGCCAGTTCCAGAAAAATGACGAATTAAATTAATAATCAGGTTAGCCATGGCGATGCGTAAAGTAAAATGAAGTGACGCTATTATTTCATTAAGACATTGTTTACGTGGTTCCGATGCTAAAATGGTTACTAGGGAAAAAATGTGTGACTTTTCGCATTGACAGTGAGCGCTTAATAGTCAGTTTTAAAGGGTGACCGTAGAAAAAAGATTGTAACGTGATAAAACTATTACCAGCGAATTGCTTTCAAATTAATTTTGACATTTATAGTCTCGGAATGTATCTACGTAAGTTTATTTTTTGCATAGTGATCATGAAAGTCGTCTTTTTTTAACGAAAATTCACATTGAAAGTACCACTTTTTTAAAGCAAAATCGTAAAAAAAGTACACTTCTTTTAACTATTTTATTGAAATGTCAATTTGACAGTTGTAAATTCCCGAAGTCCTTTTCAACTAAATTTCGAGTTATAAGAGGTCACTATGCAAGAAGCTACGTGTACAACACGTTTTGAATGTACCTTTTTTCATTCATTTGTTTCGCCTTCGTTAATCAAATTGCAAATTCATGAAAAAAAGTATGACTTTCAAAACTAGTTGTACAAATTATTATACTGCTACTAGTGCTTTCATGGATCTAATTCTAGACCGTTGAAAATAAGGTCACTATATCAATAAGGTACCGCCATTCCATTCCTCGCGTGAGAATGTGAGAAAATTGTGAGATAAGGATAACAAATACAAATTTCCCAAGTGCAATAGGGAAGACACTAGTTTTTGGGGATTTTCTTTTTGGTGTAATGGCACTTGTAAAGTGAGGAATCTGTTAGGTTATGTGTTTTTATCCCCAGTTGGAGAAAATTGTGCGACAAGGATAGATATAAAAAATCACTAATGGCGGTACCTTATTGATATAGTGACCTTAGTTGAAAATACAGTGGCTATATAAGGACAGTGTGGTCAATTTTAAAAAAGGCAGCCATTAAGAGTCGTCTCTACAACAACCAGCCACGCCCTTAGGTATTGTTCTGTGCAAGGCCTGCTAAATTGTAAGACAAACGTCACCCTGCTAAATTGTGACATAAACGTCATTTTATACGGACTGGACATAAGTGAAATTCGGAGATGCTTTGTAGAGCGCTGTATACCCACGATCACGTAAATTTGTGCAATATGAGATGGTCAAAAAATGTGCAGTGTAACATTAATTTTACAAGAATGTCAATAATATTACTTAAACAGAATTAAATAGCAAGAGACGATGTGAAATGTAAGGAATCGCTGACAGCGATTAAAAATCCTCGTTAACGAGCAACCTAATATGGAATATAAGTCAAGGTGTCCTTTTTTATCTTCCTTATTGTGTTTTTGTACATAGAAAACGAAAATTGACAACCTTTTGCGTTGATCGACACAGAGATTACGTACAAAAACTTAACATTTTTTTAAATATTTATAATCAAACCGTTGTATTTATTCCACCAGTTAATTTAGAGGGATAGAATATTCAGTGTTACGTAGCCCATAAATTCTCTTTAATTTGATGCAATAATCTTTGGCATTAAGACATTTATATAGTTTATTATAGCTTTTGATTTGGACTAATGCGCAATTTCGCAAAAAGCATTTTACTTTAACTCGTTGACATTTACTTATGCAAACAAAAATTCGGCATTCGCTTACACAGAACACTGTAGAATTTTAAGAGGATTATTTCATTCCACTTCATATTTGGGGCTACTTTCAATAATAAAGGACTTAGAAGCAATTTTGTGTGACTATGTGTAATTTCGTAAAACGACTCTTAATGGCGGATTTTAAAACAACCAATCAGAAACAGGACCAAAATTGACCACACTGTCCTTATATAGTCACTGTAGTTGAAAAAAGTCGAAAGCGACACCTTCCGTGGAAATAATCAACTAACTTCTCACTTTTAGAGTAGATGACCTACTGCCGCCCAGTGAAATCTAAAGTTACGTCTGGGCGGTTAGGTACCGCGCTCTGATTTCCGTCTCGTAAGTGAACTCTTATTAAAAATCTATGACGTAGATGAAAAAACAAAGTAAGCCCCAAATACGAACCCTGAGGTAGACCGGAGTTAGTCATTTGATGTATTGAAATTAAAAAAATGCGTTTTCCAACATGCATAAAATTAAGCTTATCTGTAGGTGCATCTCACTGATAAACCAAATATTTTATCAAATCTAATATTCCACTGTTCGAATTTTCTTTTAACCATAGATATATTAAGTGCAAGATACGTTCAGTACATGTAAACGTACGTCGAATCGTAAAATAACATATCAGCGAGATCGGTATCTTCCCCCATTTCATTCTAACCTGTATCAATTATTTCTCTCTCCCTTTAGACGTATTTCATACAATGTTTTGTACTTTTTAATTTTGAAATTCTGAAATGAAAACGTCAGAAGTGTTATTCAATTTAACATGTTCATTTCTAAAATTGAACTTCAGCAATGAGAACGTGCATAATTTGTTCTATTCCTCGTAAATCTTCAAGTGTAGACGTATCTTTCACCGGACTGCTAAGTAGATAGTTTGTTTAATAAAAACCTTTAAAAAATTATTCAGTTTTCCAAAGGACAAATACTTGAAGAATGAATTGATAACAACATGTAAAGTGGAAGAAAAATCTAATTTTTAAAAGAGCTGGTTTGTTCCAAACATTTGCAAAATTCTGATTACGAAAAATGTAGGAAACTGTTTAAAATTAAAAAAAAATATTCAGTTCCTCCAAAATTCTTGACCATGTTCCATAACAGCCAAGTCCCCTAGTCCCAGTTTAGTAGAAGATCATGTGTGATACCAATAATGGTTTAGTATATAATTTAAATGACATTTAATTTTACTAATATAAAACTTTTTAGAAATGAAGAGGAAGTACTTCTTACTTTCAACCCACCGATGCTGGATATATTAGAGATCTCAATTGAGCAATAGTCTTAGTAGGTATCGAAAAAGTTTACTTTTAAGCAACCAGACTTGTCTACTACTATAACAATATTAACTATTATTTCAAGACATTACAATTTTCCGGTAAGGGGACTTTCTAAAGGATAGCGTTATGGCGTACGTCATGTGTTGACAGTGATAGAAATAAATGGTACGTCTTGTTAAACTATAACAACGGCACGCCGTATCTTGTACTTTTATATATCTATGCTTTTAACCTATTATCTCCAGTTGCAGTTTTGTTCTTACAAGTCGGTTCAATAGGACATAATAAGACATCATTTTAGCTGTTATACAAATTTAGTATGCTAGCCATTGTAGCAAGTTTCGTAAGTTTGATAAAATGAAAATATGACAAAGACAAACTGACACATTTTTGTGATAAGCTTCCTGGCTGCAGCAATAGCGCATGGGAGCGGGGATCTTACGTTGTCATTGAAAACTTTGAAGTGCATACCGATATGAGTACCTTGTAAGCAATATTGAAAACTACGGGGTTTTCACGGCACCAGTAATACTCGTATAGCTAAATATGTTTGTATTTGTTCGGCGAGCTGAAACTCCCTGGGCTCCATAACGTTATTATTACTGTTATGATTCCTGCAGATTGCAGCCAGCTTATACAGGGGAACTTTTTTGTATTAAAACGGACGTTAGCGCTTGGCTTTACTGACTTCCATGCTCTAGCCTTGATTAAATTGTGGCTAAAGCTTTTTGCCTCAGAAAATGCGCAGAGCTTGTTATATAAAAAAGAGTTACAGTATGCAAGCGCCCATAAGTTAACCCTCCATACACCAACGTTCTTTTATTTTAGGGGCATAATTTCTGTACGTAGCTGTTTTGGTATGTTTATAAAATAAAGTTGATAAATTTAAAAGAGAAGTTAAAGTTGGCAAAGTAGTACACGAAACAAATTATGTAAACTTTAACGCACGTGCAAGCAGTTCTATTTTTACAAGGGGTTATTTCGAAAGCTGATTAATTATCAACTGGATTCGTACAAGCCAATTACTTCTTTAATTGTATGATAAATTGACTACACTAGACTCTAACGGAATACGGCGATTTTCACAAAATAGAGAAATTCAGGACGTTAATATCTAGTACATTGCAAATTACCACTATAAGAGCCATCTTCTACCCACTTTTTCATCGTACAACTTTTTGTACGTGGTATTCACAATGGAGTTCCTTTGCAATTTGCTTTTTTACCCCTAGAATCATTTTACCATGGTCATGAGTAGATGATAACGACTGCATCAACCATATAGACAACATGTAATGATGGTGGTAATATCTGACAGTGTGTGCTAAATTTTCGGTGATTATAGTAATAGCGTCAATGATGCTGATTACAAAAAATATAGTGATAATGTGCGATATGTTTTAAGTTTTTGAAACCGATATCGACAGCATCAACAATACTTAGATCATGAAATGTTGGTGGTAATATCTGCCAATGTGTTCTGAATTGTGTATGATGATATAAATATACCGTCGATGACGCTGATAAAAAATATGTATAGTGATAAGCTGTGGCGGTATGTTTTAAGTTGTTGACCATGATATCGACAGCATCAACGACATTGACAACATAAAATTATGACGGAAATATCTGACGATGTGCTCTAAATTGAGAACCATGTCCGCAATAAAGACGATGATGTTGACAAAAATATGGTGATAATCTGCCACGATGTGTCTTAAGTTGTTGAAGATGATATCAATAGCATCAACGGTATTGACAACGTTGAATGAAAGTACTAGTATCTCACGATATGTGCTAAATTGTGTATTTATTTATTTATTTATTTATTTAATTCGCACTCAGCCAACAGCCGTTAGGCCAATTATAGGCGTCGCTGTGCAGTTATGAGGACTTCCAACCCCACTAACGACTGTCATGATGTTGTATGACCGCCGGGACCAACTTTTTTCCCTGATAGCCGTACCACGAGGCGCCGAGAGATGCAGCCGTGGAACTCCCATCCAAGTTCTGACCAGAAAAAGCGTTGCTTAACTCTGCTGATCGAACGTGGACGCTTGTTCAAGCTACACCACTCGGGACCCATGATGCTAATAACAACGTTGAACTAAACTGACAATGATAATAGCAGTAGCTTCAACAATGCTAATCATAAACGAGATATCGATAATCTTCGACCCATGTGTTTTTAGTTGTTAAAGATAATATCAAATGCAACAACGATATTGACAACTTCTAATTATGCTGATTCGATCAAGCTCGTATGAGCATCGAGATAGCAATAAGGTCGAAAATCCCTGATAAGGAAAACAGATAGTGCTACTCTGTAACGATGTATTTTAAATGTTAACGATGATAACGACAGTATTTACCATCTGCGTCGATGATGCTGATTATAAAAATATACAGATAACATATTATGTCGATATGTTTTAAGTTGTTCCAAGCAGATATCAACGAAATCACCGATATTGATAATATGCAATAATGTTGGTAATGTCTGACGATACGTTCTGAATTGTACATGATGATAGAGATATACCGTTGATGATGCTGATAAGAAATATGTATAGTGATAAGCTGTGGCGATATGTTTTAAGTTGTTGACCATGATATCGACAGCATCAACGACATTGACAACATAAAAATTATGACGGAATATCTGACGATGTGCTCTAAATTGAGAACCATGTCCGCAATAAAGACGATGATGTTGACAAAAATATGGTGATAATCTGCCACGATGTGTCTTAAGTTGTTGAAGATGATATCAATAGCATCAACGGTATTGACAACGTTGAATGAAAGTACTAGTATCTCACGATATGTGCTAAATTGTGTATTTATTTTATTTATTTATTTATTTAATTCGCACTCAGCCAACAGCCGTTAGGCCAATTATAGGCGTCGCTGTGCAGTTATGAGGACTTCCAACCCACTAACGACTGTCATGATGTTGTATGACCGCCGGGACCAACTTTTTTCCCTGATAGCCGTACCACGAGGCGCCGAGAGATGCAGCCGTGGAACTCCCATCCAAGTTCTGACCAGAAAAAGCGTTGCTTAACTCTGCTGATCGAACGTGGACGCTTGTTCAAGCTACACCACTCGGGACCCATGATGCTAATAACAACGTTGAACTAAACTGACAATGATAATAGCAGTAGCTTCAACAATGCTAATCATAAACGAGATATCGATAATCTTCGACCATGTGTTTTTAGTTGTTAAAGATAATATCAAATGCAACAACGATATTGACAACTTCTAATTATGCTGATTCGATCAAGCTCGTATGAGCATCGAGATAGCAATAAGGTCGAAAATCCCTGATAAGGAAAACAGATAGTGCTACTCTGTAACGATGTATTTTAAATTGTTAACGATGATAACGACAGTATTTACCATCTGCGTCGATGATGCTGATTATAAAAATATACAGATAACATATTATGTCGATATGTTTTAAGTTGTTCCAAGCAGATATCAACGAAATCACCGATATTGATAATATGCAATAATGTTGGTAATGTCTGACGATACGTTCTGAATTGTACATGATGATAGAGATATACCGTTGATGATGCTGATAAGAAATATGTATAGTGATAAGCTGTGGCGATATGTTTTAAGTTGTTGACCATGATATCGACAGCATCAACGACATTGACAACATAAAATTATGACGGAAATATCTGACGATGTGCTCTAAATTGAGAACCATGTCCGCAATAAAGACGATGATGTTGACAAAAATATGGTGATAATCTGCCACGATGTGTCTTAAGTTGTTGAAGATGATATCAATAGCATCAACGGTATTGACAACGTTGAATGAAAGTACTAGTATCTCACGATATGTGCTAAATTGTGTATTTATTTATTTATTTATTTATTTAATTCGCACTCAGCCAACAGCCGTTAGGCCAATTATAGGCGTCGCTGTGCAGTTATGAGGACTTCCAACCCCACTAACGACTGTCATGATGTTGTATGACCGCCGGGACCAACTTTTTTCCCTGATAGCCGTACCACGAGGCGCCGAGAGATGCAGCCGTGGAACTCCCATCCAAGTTCTGACCAGAAAAAGCGTTGCTTAACTCTGCTGATCGAACGTGGACGCTTGTTCAAGCTACACCACTCGGACCCATGATGCTAATAACAACGTTGAACTAAACTGACAATGATAATAGCAGTAGCTTCAACAATGCTAATCATAAACGAGATATCGATAATCTTCGACCATGTGTTTTTAGTTGTGAAAGATAATATCAAATGCAACAACGATATTGACAACTTCTAATTATGCTG
>OW679200.1:119302758-119349566 GCA_940337035.1 Agriotes lineatus | reverse complement strand
GGTGCCATTTCCATTCAATATAGGTTGGCGACAAGTTCAGATATAATAATGTTTTTGTGTACTAGTATATTATTCTAAATAATCCTTACTTACTTACGAGACGGAAAACGGGCCTGCATACTTGTAGTCTGTACTGCAATGCCCAAAATGCGTACCCCTGTCTACAAGACACAAGCGAAGACGTTGAGCGGTCCCCCCCAACCTCTTTTCTATAAAGCGGCAGTAACGGCGGCAATTTTTAAACTTACTTAGCACAAGTTGCTTAAAAACCAACTTCCGTATATCATCCTTTAAAAACTTTCCACAATATATAAATTGACCATTCAATTACAGAATTAAAGCTTCATAGGGTAAATTGGCATTTTCAAAATTGTCCATATCTATTTTGCTCCAAACAGCATTTCCTGGCAAAAGAGTTATTAACTATCAGATTTTTAAGCAAATTGAGGAACTTCGTCTCTGATTTAACGCTTCATTATAATACATACTTATATCTTTACCTTGACACATTACTTACTTCACAACGTGTTACCCTTCTCACATAGATTGCTTACTCGATGTGAACCAAACAGGCTTTGGTTCAGTGTTACCATGATTCGTACATATTTACACGTAACCCTTATCAATTACGATTATTTTGCAAAGGCAACTCTAGTGTTTTCTAAATTATCTCCCTCTCAATATTGCAGCATAAATAGCAGGTTTAATTTTCTAGTTGGTGTCTATTTGTCTAATGCGTCGTATCAAGGTAAGTTAGATATTACATAGTCTTGTGAATTTCCTTCCATCCTTAGCGCAGAATACTAGCAAGAACAAAAATCTTGTAGCTAACGAAAAATTAAATTTTTGAAAAAAATTGCACAGAACCTGCGCTGAAATATATAATCAGATACACAAGTCAAGCGAAATCAGAAAAACTAATACTGAGCTGACATAATTTTAAAGGGGCACGTTACCGAATGCTCTTATCCAGCTGCCGGGCGGCATCGCAACTTACGAAAATGACAGTTATTTAAAATGCAGCTGCATTGTGCTGCCAAGGGAATTCTGGAGAAATCATGAAAATATGGCTCTTGTTTTAACCAACTCATGTCTTCCTATTATAATTAATCTTGACAACCTCTTCATTTACCCTATTTTTGCAATAAAATTAAAATTTTACAGTTGAAACCTATGTTTGTATTAATATAAATTTGCGAATCGAAAATTCCCTTCCTTTCAGTATAAGAAATAGTTTAAATGTAGAGTTTGTTAATGTTTTGAAGTATAATACCCAATCGACGTAAGACTCTTATGCGAAAACGTGGACAGATATTGATTAATTCAAATTAGCATTACGGTGGAACTACGAGTACTGAAGAATGAGTAATGCATGAACAAGGCCAATGAAATACAGAACCTTGTTGAAGATATAACCCAAAATGGAAATATTTTATATGATTATGACTAAATAAGATAGAGATGGAAAAAGCACAACTCTTCCATCCTCAATCAGAACAATATTTTAGTTAATATCAACATTAGAAAGCCTTAAGTTAAGGGCCACGTTTCCATAGAATAAATAAAATCTACTCTAGGCCAGTTTGAAAGCAATAAGGCAGCAGGCCCAGGTGGCATCACGGCTGAAGTATTATACATACCTATCATAGAAGAATCAACCACCTTCATAACCCAACCATAGTTAAAATCTTTAAAAAAGGTACCTAGTGTCTCCTACTGTAGTAACTGTCTAGGAATATCATTATTGTCGATTGGGCGAAAGATTCGTGCCAAAATCATAACTACTTGCCTGCTCTCAATCATAGAGAAGATGTTCCCCTAATCTCAAATCGGCTTTCGTCCAACCAGAAAAACTACCGATTTCATCTCCTCCTTCAATCTCAAGAGAAAGCTCGTAAACAGCAAATTAATACTTAGGTTGCATTCGTAGACTCGACAAAAGTTATATACTGTTTCAGGCTTTCGCGGTTACTCAAATTATTCTTATTAACATAGAATTTCGGCTCAGACCGCGTACTATTTCTGGATGAACACCCAGCGTTCTCTGGCTTAATGTGCCTGAACTCGAGCAAGAAACCGTCCGATGGCCATGCTCGTTAGTGGATCGTGTTATTTAAGTACCTTGAGAAAGAGGATACTTAGGCAGATTTGGCCTTGTTGCTATTTGTGCAATCACATTCATCAACATTTTGCAAAACCTTACAGCTTGCATCATCAGAGTGAAAGCCGCACTAAGAACTGGAGGTAAAAAGGGTAAAAAAAGTTCAGGGTTATTTCAATTTCCCAACTGGGAGCGGGCTGCTATAGGGACCCTGCGTCCCTCTCCAGCCAAGAACGGGAATTATAGGATGGTTGAGAGAAAGGGTCCCGAGTGGTGTAGCTTGAACAAGCATCCACGTTCGATCAGCAGAGTTAAGCAACGCTGTCTCTGGTCAGAACTTGGATGGGAGTTCCACGGCTGCATCTCTCGGCGCCTCGTGGTACGGCTATCACGGAAAAAGTTGGTCCCGGCGGTCATACAACATCATGACAGTCGTTAGTGGGGTTGGAAGTCCTCATAACTGCACAGCGACGCCTGTAATTGGCCTAACGGCTGTTGGCTGAGTGCAAATTAAATAAATAAATAAAATAAAAAGGAGGGGTGGAGAATGGAAGTGAGGTCAGGAAAGGTGAAGCAATACTGCCCCGACATTCGCCTCAGAGAGGGTACTCTGTTGAGTCAGAAAAACCACCTAAAAATCTGAATCACAGCAGACGGCCAGGGGAATCGAACCGGCAACCTCCCGAATGCTAAGCAGATGTGCTAGCCACTACTCTACAAAGCTCGGTGAGAGAACTGAATGTCGGTGTGGAGCTATTTATAATCCTCTGTGCCAGGCGCGAGGAGTGACATAACGCTAATTGGTCGTTCAAGTGCAACGTAATCCATGGGGCGTGGCCGTATGACGCACAGTGGTTGTAGTGCTTTAGATCGTGTATCATAGCAGTCCACGTTTTACTAAGTTTAAAGCCATCTTCCCTGTTGATATTATTTGGATGTTTTTCTATTTCTACGGCTTCACGTATTACTAGCGGAAAGTAGTGCGTTATTCTGGCAAGTACTATGGCGTCCTCAGAAATTCTAAGGTGTGCCCATTTGTAACCGTATGGTACGGCTGATTCTGTGATGCGTTTGAGTTTGCAATCGCCTTTATGTTCTTGAAGTCTTAGATCAACGGAATGACCAGTCTGTCCAATGTAACTCGAGCAGCAAGAGCAAGGAATGCGATATACGCCAGCGGTTTTTAAACTTGGAATTTTGTCTTTTATCATTCTGAAGCCGTTACCCAAAGTTTCGTTGCTCGTGAACACAGTTTTGATGTGGCATCGTTCCAGTACACGTCCTATCTTATCAGTCGAGCCTTTTTACCTTACTTATATGTTGTTCAGCAGCATCTTCTGTTCGTGGTAATGCAGCCAGGACGTGAAATCATGCTGTTGTACCAAGTGAATCTTCAATCGTCTAAATCTTGAGAATTTGTTAAAAGATAGTATAGCTTTTTAAAAAAGTTTAATTCTATTTCTATTTTTTCTCTATCCGGATTTTCTTCCAAAAATATTTTAAGGCTCGCACACAGTCTCATCTCATTTTTCAGAATTCTCATACAGTATTTATTGCTTTTTTGAAAATAAAAGACGTTGTGTCACAACCTGTTACGGCATATGGGAACAAAATACATTTCTTTAAATGACCCAGTTTCATTTGAAAAATCTACTGCGGTTTTAACTATTAAATAATATGCATCCCTTTCTGCTTGTTCCACTTTAATGCCTGCTTCAACAAAACAAGTCCTCAAAAGATTTATAAATTCTTGTTTATTTCTACTGTTTTTAAAAAAAATATCTTGAGACACAGTAATCATTCCTTCTGGTTTAACTTTTATCTCAGCAGAGTTACCAGATATTTTTTTCTGCAAATTAATTGTTGGTATTAAATAATTTGCGTCATATACATCAGACTATTGTGCAATCTTCAGAATAAACGTGTCTTGCATTATTAATGTACTGAGAGCCAATCTGTTGAAATGTAGTGGGTTTCTGCTAAACCGCTTTATGAAGTAAAAATCCCCCATCCACAACTTAATAACAATCCTGATGTGAGAACTGAGAAGAATGGGTTTCAAGTGCATCAAATTTCTTCAATAACTCCTTTGTCCCTGTCTAACATCCTGCAAAAGTGTTAAAGGTTATGATGGCAACTCCAATTTAAAACATTTATTATTTCCTTTGAGATTTTTTTGAATATATATTGTTATGATATGCAAAAGATAGTTTTAAAATATGGATGATAGAAATGATAAATTTGGAAGGTTAATTATAATCAAATTCTAAAGGGTTTAATAAAGATTGGGTGTAAAGTTCAATAAGAATGATAAAATTAATTAAGGCAATGAGTAAGGTAATTTGAGGTATAAATAGCAATTGAGTATTCAAATTTTGATGGTTGCAGTTAATTTTAATAAGTTTTAAGCCAAGGTTACAATTGACAAATGTATTTGTTATAATAATAAGAATTGATAGCATGTAATAATAGGATATTTAAAATTTATAAGAGGGCAAGAAGAACTGTATCTAATAGAAATGAAAATTGTGTTTAGTCAGTTGTAAAAACAAACTCGAAAAAATGTACAAATAATCTTGAAATGTTTAATTTTGATCAATAAAAGTTAGAAATTATGCCTTATTTGTATAGTTATTTGGTAGTATACAAATTTAAAGGCTATTAATAGATGTACGAGGTGCAAAAATGAAAATGAAATAATAATTTTTTAAACCTAAACAATCAGTGAAGAGATTGTCTAATACAGTGAATTCAATAGAAAGAACCAGAGAACTACTAAACTAGAGGAAATTGGATTTATTGGTGAAGGTGACACATAATTAAATATTCATTGGTTACATTGGTGGTTGTATAGAAGTGAGGTCATTCATCTAGAAGGAGGTTAGTAGGAGTGTCAGCTGAAGTTGGACAGCTTCGGTGGGGGTTGCTGAGTGCAAGTGAATATCTGAGGAATAAACAAGATAAGATCAGATTCATTTATAAAGCTGAAACTTACCAGGAGTCTATTGGCGTGAAGGTGACGTTTGTGAGGGGAGCGATACCGGATTTTGCGGACGTTTATAGTTGGTTGACAGGAATAAGCTGTAGGGGTTGCATAAGGTGAACATCGAGGTCTCTTAAGGATATGAGCAGTGGTATTTAAATATTGGCAGTGTGAGCTGAAGAAGTGATAAGGTTTGTGTTAGTAATTAATATAAAAGCATTTTGAATAACGAACAATAAAATAAAGAGTAAAATACAAAACATTACTTACTTTGGTGAGTTAATTGATAGTTATGTCAATGTAAAAATAGTTTTGTCAATACCTGGTTTGAGTAAATGTAGAAGTCAAGTTGACATTTGATGTCATTAGATAGTCAAGAATTAAAATAAAAATTTAAACTTCAACTAATAGAGATCTAGATTTGGCGAACCACCCTGAATAAGAGTACTTAATTGAAATAACTGATTTGAAAGTAATTATAGGTTTACTAACATGGTGCATTGCATTAATTAATGGCAAGCTCAAAGTAAAATAGTCACTACATAAATTATATGACTAGTTCAAATGTGGAGCTATCTCAAAACAAAACAATATGTATATAATCCGGTTAAAAAACTGCATAGGAAAGACGTCGACATATTTTTGATGGCTTTCTGTGTTATTAGTCATCTGTGAAAAATTTTTTACACTATCACTTTTTTAGCATTTTACATCTAAATATGTTTTCCTCCAAATTTTCGGTAACCATTATTTATCCAATTTATTCCGACAAATCACAATTAATATCAGGTTTAGCGATCAGTCCTGAGAAACCAGATATAAGCTCGTTACAGTGGAATGGATTATATTCTTCCAGCCAATTTGAAATTTTGCAAATCTGCTTTATCACGTTGTTTCCGTGAGTGGTGTAATTCTAAGTGCTGCTCTGAAGAAACATATTTAATACAATTAAAGTCCTCCATAGCAGTAGTGACTGGTATACATACTGACATGCCAGCGATCTATATTCCCAATGACGAATTAGTAAATCCTCGTCCGTGAATCAAACCACTTGTTGTCTTCATAGGTCTTATTAAGTTCTGCTCAATTACCTTATCCCTCCATATACCCGACCAAAATGTCTTGGATCTTCTTATTGTAAATAATCCGTTCTCAGCAAAATCTCTGCAATACTCTGGATAACTATTTTAAAATTTTTCTTGAATATAAAGTTGGAAACCTTTGCTGCAATTATTGTGCCCCGTAGCATAGAATATTTATATCATCTTTTGCACGCAATAAATATGGAGCATCCAGTCCTTTCAGCTCTTATGAGAAGCTTCACAATTTTTACTAGTTTCCAGTATTTAGAAAGCCTTCTATCAATTCACTAGGGGCTTATGTTATATTACATAAAGGCATAATTCCAAAGACTTCATGTGTAACAAAATGACCACGTAATGCTCTAGCATATGCGTGACCAGATATCATGTGCGGAATTGTGTTTTTAGCATATATGGTTAACCAAAGCTCTTCAATGCCGCTACCCGTCATAGTGTTGCCAATGCTTTCCAAAAAGGAAATGGGAGTGTAAAATCCACACAATCTTACAATTACGTTTGACAAAATACTATTACAGTTGGACGCCTCTACAATGTCTACTGCCTTAAAAAAAAGGGGTTGGTCAAAAGTGACTATCCAGGGCTTTCCATATCGTTTATATATTTCAGCAGCAAATACTAACGCGGTATAGATTGTTGTTAAATTGCCGGGTTCAAGGTTTATAAAAGGCAATAGAACGATACTACTAACCTTGCATACTGCATCATGAGTTGCTGTTGAGATGTATCCAGTCCACGAAGATTTCTGGAAAAAATATTTGTTTCCAAGCAACCAAAGTGTGTCCAATGTTGTCCATTCTTATTTTTTAAGACCCATTTTTTCTGGTTTATTGTAAGCTTGTAACATACATATAACGCTAATTTCAAAATTAACTAAAGAATCACACAAGATCTTACCTTAAATAGTATACTCCCAAAATGTCCATTATCACTTGCTTGTATCCTCCCGTTTTGGCCTCAGAACGTGGTACATATCAACTGGTGGTGAAGGGGTGATTAAGTTTGTAGCAACCTTAGAATGAAAGGTACCATGGCCATCAATTGTGCAAGTCGGCGTTGTCAAATACAAATTGGAAGAAACTTTCGTCTGGAATTAATTCTTCAAAACTATTTCTAGCTGAACTTTCAAAATTTAAACATTCAGAGTATGATACGGATACGCCAATAAAAGAAAGCATATCAATCAAAGCCTTTGAAGCATATCTTCTATGTAGAAGAGTTCCTAAACCGAACATTACGAGAGATATGTATGATTTGACTCTTACTAGAGAAACGACGAAGTTTTCATGGCAGCTACTTTTGTTTTGTAGGTCGAAATATTTTTCTTGTTCTTTAAGCAAGCTTATAAAAAAAAAATTAAAGAGTCGGAAAGTTTGTCTGTACTACCAGAACTAATATCGTCAAAGCTTGGATAGTCCTCTAAGTCACAAGTCATGCCCCTTATATCCTCCCTTATAATTATAGCTGCAGATATCACTGTTTTAAGACTACCATCAATTTTGTGTTTGTTCCATTCATCGCTCAAAACTTTTTCACAGCTTCCTCTAAAACTTACGATACTCTGTTTTCCCTTTAGAGATGATGTCATTATTATATTATATTTCTACTTTTTTTTTAATCCCATTTTTCCGTTTTTTTAGACCAAGTTTGCTCATTTATTGGTAGATACGATGCCATCATGTAACTCAGTTGCTTTATTGAAAACTAACAGTTTTAAGAGTAATTTTCAATATTATTCCAAAGCTTTTCAGTAGCTTCTTCAAGGTGAAGATCAATCGGGCTGCCACAATTTTTTTTTGCTCTTCTCGCATTAAAAGCGTGTGACGTTTGGTGTGGTATACTGCTTCTGGAGCAACTAAATCAATTGCATTGTTGTATTGAAAACTTCAATACTCCAAGTATTGTTTCTTTCCTGACTTCGTTGGATCACAGTGTTTCTGATCTGTATTGTAGCTACCTGACAATAGTCTATGTTCTTGCTGAATTTTTTGTGATCTTTAATATTTACAATTTCTCCACAAAAAAACACTGGCTTTTATAATAAAAATTTCTACTTACTGCTGATCTTAGCAACTTTGAAGTACTGGCAACAGCGTCATCAATAAATTTGGGGAGTTCTGTTGGATGTGTTTATATTTTTCAGCATGCATTGTTTATATACAAACAACGGACATGTTTCCTCAAATTCATTCATTATTACCATTATTAGCAATTATTATTGCTGGAAGTCCCCTTGCTATTACTACCACTATTTCCTCATTGTTATTATTGTTACAGATTGCACAAACACTGTCATCCATTTTTATTTGTAGAAGTTTTAAAAAAAGCACAACAAAAGGTCAACCACACCTTTACTCCATCGCATCGTAGCGGTATGACACGAAAATGGCGCAACAAGAAGTGCCTCCATGCACGACTATTCGTGAACAGATCAAGCGTTTACGCCTTACAGTGTTGCCACGTCTTTCAAAATTGGTAGAAACATTATTTTTATGTCTATGTTTTTTCTTAACAAATCGACTAATCTATAATTGAATATAGGTTTTAAAAAAATATAATTGTTATGGATTAGTTACGTAAATCTAATAAATACAGAATGGGGGCCACGTTGTCATGTTTGCCATTGTGTCGTCTCTCGGGACTTTTACTATATTAATAGGTGACTATTGTCATACACATTTTGACAAAAATTAGCTTGTCACAATTTTTTTTCCAAATTGCCCCTTCTTTAGGCTAATTTGACTATACTGTAGATCCATTCTGCAGAAAGCCATATTCCGTCAGCAATACGTAGACGACTGAGTTCAGCTGCCAAAAGTGTTTGTAACATGTTGATGTGTTGCTGAGGGCTAACAGGGACGATATTTCCAACATTGTTTTTAAAAAAGTAACGCCCCAGTATTCCAGCAGAACAAATACCACACCAGAGAGTTATCTTTTGTAAACGAAGTGGTTTCTGATACAAGATATCTCGATTATCAGACCACCAGAAGCGTCCATTCCGCTTCTTATATTCACCAATCAGCTGAAATTGCGCTTCATGGTTCATTATTAAGTTTTTTATCAGATCAAGGGTACCACTGAAAAAAATGTGTATTGAAAGGGGTGTTCAGATAAAATACACTGGGCCCTTTCATCATTTGTAATGCTTTAAATTCAATTCCTTTTTAAGAATAAATTTTGCACTACTTTGAGAAATTCCCACTTGCCGACTTATGCGTCGAGTTGAAACAAAGCGACCATTTGCGATTATATCTCTAATTTATGCAATTTTTGCCAGTTTACTCGTGGGCTGTTCGTATTCGTCTCTGATTTTCTACTGAACCTTCCTATCTGGATCGAAGTGCCCATTGTCATAGTGATTTAGAGGAAGAAGCAATATTTCGATTGAGCATTCCTTTGAAATCACGTTGAATTTGTTTAATTGAGTTACTCTTAGAAAATGCTTTTAGGCCACCTCTCCATTACAGAAGAAAGACTTAAACTAGCTTAAAGACATAATTGGTTTAGTCTTTGTATGTTTGTTTTGTCATAGCACTTAAAAAAAATTGAGAGATTTTAATTTCAGACTTTTTTGTACATATGTATACTCGTGGAACTCCCGATGCTGAAAGTATTCATTCAACATTCAAATCAAATGTGTGACAGGTTTCGATTAGCCTGTTTCCGTGTTTACTACCTATTTAACAAAACTTAGCACTACCTTATCTTGGTTTACTTTCTCTGTTTATGCAATTATTTCTTTGCTATTTCTTACATAGTAAAAGACCAGAAATTGACTCGTCAATGTCTGAGTTTAGCCATTTCAGTGGTTGCATCAAATGGATATGTACAACATTTTAATAGTACAGCCAATATTGCAATTTACTGACGTGTATTACTATTATTATATTACTAAGAAGCAGGTACAGCTCATTTTCAAAGTCGTCCTTTACTATCAGATTTGAATCATCTGTGCACCCATAGACTGCAATCACTTTAGCTTTTGTTTCCTTAGTACCTTCAAACACAAGCCAACTGATAATTTGAAATTCTTCAATAACCACGAAAATTTCGGTATTTTCAAGTTTTTACAATAACCGGTTATTCTAGATATAGGGATGTAATCACAAAATCCCCTTACTTTTAGGCGTAGAATCCACCGGTCAAGAGAAAAAAGGGGGTTGCCATTAAAAAAAATTAAGTTTTCGAATTTTTAAGATATCATCATTAGGCGCCAATTTCTGAGCACCCTGTATAATTTCCTCAAAAGGGTTTTTAAATATTTGGGTATCTGTGGGTCTCATTTGTGCAGACCGTGAAAATATTTGGGATAACTAGCTTGGACTTCGAGAAATTAAATTTTTTGTAAGGGGCAGCATCTGCCAAAAATTTTGAAAAAAGTGAAATAACTCAAAAATGGAGCACTCTAGACATGTTTGATATAAAGTTAGATTAAAATTCAGCCTATATTCCAAAAATTCAATAAAAATTTGGACATTCCATTTAAAATAACGAAGTTGGGGTCCATTTCCGATATTAACGGAAGTTGCAGAAAACTGAAAATATTTTAGTTGAAACGAGCTCTTTGAAGAACCTCCGCATACATATTTTCAGAAAACTAGTCCTAGACAAAGATGGCGAAACACGGTAAAAAGAGCCATCAGTAATATCCAAAATTAATAATGGGTCACAACACATCTGTCAAGATGTTATGAACAAGAAGAAGAAGAGTCCTAGACCGACTCAGCTCGTCGTGAAGGACCCTGTACTGTTTGGTAAATCTTGGGTGGCAGGTGGCACATGAGATTTTTTCGTTACACTCTCGGAAAACGTACTCTTTCTGTGGACATTAATTTCTTACCACCAGCTCCAAGTACCGAAGACGAAGTGGGCGATTCTTCTCCTCTCCAAAAAAAAAGGTTCTTTTCAGAACCACAATCCCTCGTAACAAAAGAATATTTCACGGAACTAACTTTCAATTTCAAAAACTGAATGCCGAAAAAAAAATCAAACATGTAACATAAAATATCTGGAAAGAAACTTTAGTAGACAGGTCATTTTTGAGCTTCCATTTTAAATAATGCAAATAAATGTATGTCAATCTCTGTCATTCACACACAGGGCACGTTTTTACTGCTATTCCGCCCTATCTACATCCAATTTACCAAAAATAAAAAAAAATATATTGCAGAGTAGGAGCTAGGATTTTGAAACAAACAACGCTTAAATTGTAAAACTCCTATATTGCTTAATTATTGGCAAATAACTAAAAATAAAAGTAACTTTAAATAATGCTGATGTGAAAAAAATTAATTTCAATAAATGTTCTTGTTTCTGGAGAAATAGGTACATGTAAATAAATATTTGTTTTGCACACGTAAATTAGATCGAGAACAGCCACTGCCTTTTATTGTGAATTGAACTCTACAAGCTATCTTTGTTGCCTCGGCGGTGACCGTCTTATTCGTGTGCATTTCATATGCCATTAAAATTTTGTCTAGCAGTAGGTAATAAATAAATAATGCTGACAAAATTCTTTTAACCGCAAATTTGTGACAAAATTAAGTACAGCTTAATATGATAATTCAAAAATATATGTTATACATTTACAACAAAATTTTTTTTCTCCAACCACACGAATAATTTTGTATAAAAAGTAAGTCATGTCGGGATGTTCACAAATTACCTAGGCAACTGTACACTTTTCGATTCATATTTCCACTAGTACAATAATGGACGAAAGATAGGGTTTTATTCGCAACCATATATGTAATGTTAACATTCCTGGCCTCATTTGAGTGGGGGAAGTCGTACATTTCCGCCCGCTACTTCCCGCTCAAGTGCGGGAAGTGAGTGCGGGAAGTACATTCCCGACCGCTGAGTAGGTAGGGACACTGGAAATCTCGTTGATCCATTCATGCGCGTCACAACCTATCGTATCATAATATAATAATTTTTCCAATTAGTGTTTAGAATAAAGTGGTTGCGAATAAAATAGTATACAAACCTGGACAGGAAGTTTCCCTAGTCTCAAGATAATAGCTGATTTTGTCGCTTCGCGTCTCAATCAGCTAACTAATCTCTCGACAGTAATGAAACACTTCCCATCTCGGGCAGTAATATACTACTACATGGTAAATTTTTAATAAAAAGCAAACGCTTCGTCAATATTCGGCAGTCACCGTCGTTGTTGTTTATTTTTCCCGTACAGTGATTTTTTATTTGCGCAATGACAGTTTTACAATATAACCTACAATGTTTGATTCTAAATAATAAGTCATATTACCGAATTTATGAGTAGTTGGAGAAAAAGTACTATGTTTCATTCGTACAACAAATGCGTTTTCGGGACGCGTAAGACTCTGTCTGTCTTACTTGTCCCGAAATCATGCATTTTTTGTACTAATGAAACAAATAACTATAGTTTTAACATACATATGATTTATAATTTAATACACTACTCCAAGTAATGTTCCAATAAATTGACAAATTTTTTGAACTGGATTTTTTCCAACTTTCGAAATTTGCAGGTCACAAAATTGAAGAAAAAATAATAATCCTACTCAAATGATTTATAGGTGTTTAAAAAACCAAGCACTACTGCGAGACACATGGGGTGTTAATAATTTAAATTGCAGAGTAACTGCAGCAGCTATTAAAACATATAAAAATGTAACTTTGTGCATTTTTCTGATAAACGAGCACATTTAATAGGTTTAGCTAACGAATGCAATGTATTAAGATTTCGTACATGAAACCTGGAATGAAAGTCATACCTTAATGTCTTAGAGCCTAGGAATCTACCCTCATACTTCAATTCTTAAACAAAACTTACACTAAAAAATTTAAAAAAACAGCTTAGATATAAAAAGTAAAATCCGGTTATAACAACATCGAAGAGACCGGTGAAATTTGGGTTATAGTCGAAGGTCTCTGTAACCGATGAGTGCAAACTAATGTAAGTCTTACAACATAATACAAAATGTAACTTGGTACCCGCAGACCCCGCGGCTGATTTGAGTTGACTTTAAGATCGCCCGTACTGTAAATTAATTCTATAATTTAACATGATCATTAAATTAAGGAATCTAGCCGATGCTGCAATGCCACACTCACCAGTAATGTAAACAACGCCCGGTGATTCCCCGTTCCTGGTGCCTGAAATTTTATGTGGGTCTGTTGTTCGACCGTCGTCGTTATAACCAGAGAAAAATTTATTGAATAGCAAATTTCCGTCGCAATTCCCGGATTCGTTGTTACAAGAGAGGTCGCTATATCTTTTTTAATTAGTATATATATATAGGATTCCAAACAAATGGCCACAATTCCGTCGTTATATACCCCTTGTCACTATAAGCGGTGTCGCTATAAACGGCTTTTACTGTCCTACAAATTATTCTAATTGTTTTTGTAAAATTCTTAATTGCAGTTCTTTGATTTTCATATTCATTGCATGTTACATCTTATTAGATTTGAATTCAAACTGGGCAGTTTCCAATTTTATTTTAAAATATTGCTTCTTCAAAGCCTGCGTTGTTACGTTTTTTGGTTTTTTAATAACTTTCCGTTTGCGATGAAGGGTTGTTACTCGGGTGGCTGGCGAGGTATTATTAGTAGGTACTGCTGAGGTGGGAAAGCACATATATTTATGTAGCTGCAGAAGAGCAAATGTGATGTAGGTTTTGGACTAGGCTGGGCAGGATGGTCGTCTATAACAAATTCAGCATTTTCAAAATCACCTGTTCAATGCCAGCCCCTATCAAACTTTTGTTAAGAAATAAAAAAAAATAATTACCATAGTAAGCATCTTATGGGTTTGCCAAAGACTGGATCTGTTCTGCAATTATTGCCAGCAACTGAATCCGTAAGTTGAGGTGCACATTTGCCTCCTCCAGTTTTCAATACTTCCTTCTTAGTGGGCATCAATATGTTTTCTCTGAATTGAAATTATATGTTAAATGTTTCTTTTTCACTTTAGGTAGGTATCTATATTGAATAATGAGACCTTTTATATTCAAGATTGGTTTCTAGCTGGTATATTGCAAAGGCTACTAGGTGCGGCGCCTAATTAATTTGCAAAGGTTACTAATTGCGGGTCTCTAAAATTAATGCAATTTACTCAGCAATTTTAATAATAAAATATATACAGATTTATAAATTTAGACTGTTTAAGATCAGATGGTTGTATTTTTATTTATTCAAATAAAATAGGGCCAAACTTTTATGTTTTATCGATCTGCAATTTCAATTTTTCTAAAAACGCTAGCTCGGTAGGCACTTAACTCAGTTCAAAAGGGTTAGGTTCCTGCTAATTTATTATTTTACTTTACGCTGGCACGCCACTGTGTGCCCAAATTAACCCTAATACGCAGTTGCAATGTAAGTGCGGCTGTCAAAATTACAAAATGGTTTGATTAGATTGCAGTAAGCGTTTTTGACTTGGAAAAATTCAAATTTATGAACAAACTACCAGTTATTTATTTGAATTCTGGTGTTTTAGCGCTTCTAATTGTCTTTTGTTCCAGCGATTAATTTGTTCTACTACGTCACACAGATGCGGCTTGGATTTGCAATTGTTATAACCTCCTATAACCTCATAATTCTACTTGGATGAATAATTGGCAAAATGCGTTAGCTGGAGGCTTGGATATGCATGAATCTTATTCACAACGGTAATGTTTCTCTCGTACACAAATATCTGCTTCCTCACAATGTTAATAAGCTTTTTACAGTACCTTAATTTTTCAGATGGTACCGATCATTCTTCGGAAAGGGGGCCTCGCTCGAATCTTCTCTTGGAGTAGCTGTCTCCGGGGTTTCTGTTGCTGGCCGTTGTTCTACAGCTCCACGTGATGTGTCCCAGTAATCAGCTCTGGTCTCGAATTCTTTATTCCGCTGCTATCGGCTTCGTAAATTTGAAGTAGTAGCTACCGCAGCTTCGGAAGCTTCTTGCAGCTAATAACGTTTTTATTGGGAAAATGTTACCCACACTTTCACTGGTACTCTGCGATATGCTCAACACGATGGTATACTTTTTATTTGTATAAAATATTATTTAATTGGTAAAAACTTGGTTTAAATAAGAGGCCAAAAACTGCATGTCAGAATTAATTTTATTCAATTGTTGATTTTTTTGCCCTTTCTAAACAAAAACGAATTGACATTGAGTTCAAATGACTTACATATTATATTAAACATTCTTATAAATAATTAGACCTAAACAATTTACATTTCTAAAATTATTGTCCACATTTTATTAATTGTCACAGTGTCTTTGTGCCACCCCACGTTTATTAAGTGCGTTTCATGTTCACTCACGTATTTACATTGACTAGTTTTTCGTTCACTTCCTTCATAATTGTTCTCTGGTTTCTCACTGTCTTTCTTTCCTCATTTCCTGGCCTAATTTTGTGTATACTTTTCCTCTAGTTCTATCAAGTCATGGTTGCTTCTTACAATTGGTAGTTTACGCCTGCACTATTTGCTCTTTGCAATGTTCTCATCTTTCCTGGCTAATACCCTTTTAGAATTGTTCACGAATTGTACTAACTAGTTAAATTGAACTCTACGCTTTATAACCTACACTTGGCAAACCCTTTTGTGATCATCTAATTTGGTTTAGCTATCCACTCAGCCTTACCTAATAATTAATTGATATGAAATTTGACTCTTAACCCTGTGAAAAGCAAGTTGTCTTCTTTGCGTTCCTTAATCGATTCATTTCTTTTTCATAGGCATCCCTTTTTCAATGCATTTACGGAATGACATTTAACTTATCATTGCGGCTAGATAAAACATCCCTACTCTGTGCTTTAATTTAATTTTAATATTGAACTGCAATCAGAGCAGAGCCATAGGGCCTAATACCACTGCAATATATGTTTTAACCAATGAGTGCAATGTTACTGTACTAGCTGCTTTACTAGAAGTTAGCAGAGAAGTTTCAAACAAAATTAAGTAATGAATACAATAAATAATTTGAAGAAAGGGAATCAGTGTTCTTGTTTGGCTTATGCATAACTTAGCCAGTAATCAAGTTATAACCAACTAAATTCCATTTGTACTGGCAGTGAGATCAAGAATTTGTATTACTGCTTAGATTTAATTTGATTAAAACCAGTTCTTGAATTAAAATGTCCCGATCAACTTAATAATAGAAGCTATTTTTGCCAAATTTATTTTTAAATGTCACCTTGTCAGCCGCAGCTTGCTTTTTTGCTACCTTTAGTTCCTGCTTTTTCAGCAGGTAGTTCGTCTTCTGTAAACGAAAATCGGTGAAGTTATAAGTTTACCTACATAATTAGTAGAATGCTGCACGTTTTTCTTGGCAAGGTCCTCTCTTTTCTGTCGTTTTAAATTGACGTACAGGGTTTTGAGCTGCGTTGCATCGCTCAGTCCAGACTCGCTGCAGCCTTTAAAAGTATTAGAAATGGTCTGCCACACACATCTTATCGCCTTTGTGGTAAACGCATCTGACGCTTTGTTTTCAATAACGTTCATATACCTGAAAGTGGACAGGAAGTGGAAGGATGTCATTAGAAATAGGTACTACCAACATGAAATTAAGTTCTAATAGTTTCGATGGGCCATAGGCTCTCGTTCAGTAAAATTTCTGCATCTCTTCTCGTTCCAAGTTTTTAAATAAACAGAGCACCAAATAAAACTATCACAAACGAATGTGACAATAGTAAAGTAATGTAATGTAATGATATGTCGTTAAAAACAAAATTAAAGCTAACCAATGTGTTCCCAACCTGCGCCAGAAAATCACTAAAAAAGCACTTAACACTGTTGTTAGCTAACATAAGAATAAAAATGTTGCTGCAATCGGATCAGAATTGACATGACGTTAACTTTAACATCGGTGTTAGCTGAAATCGATGTTAACTTTCCTTTGTGCAACAGTTCCCTGGTATTACAGAAGCCAACCACATTCAACATAAGCCACATTGAATATTATTCAATAGATTAGCTAGTTCCACTTATCTTTATATTGGAGAATTTATTCCACAATGTATAAGACACGTTCCGAGTTAAATGCCAACTCTAGACCAACAAACTTGTAAGCTTTGTTTATTCACTAAAACTCGACAAAGTAATGTAGATGTTCTTGTTGATGTTACAAATTATATTTGCGTGTGCTTCGTGCCAGCGTTTCATACATCTCGAGAGCCATTAATACACTTAACTTCGGTCCGGCAACTGGGAAATTTAATAAATCCCGTGGGAGTTTAAATAGCAAAACATCTTTGAAACTACCGCAGAAGTTGCACCTGGAAATTGCCAGCAAACCGCCAGAGGACGATCTGGGCAATCGACATGCACGCGTTCCTCGCTCCCCGGGCGCCGTATATTTGATTTCGAGAACGTGCACTTACCAACAACAATAATAAATTAGCATCATAAAGAGCACCTCTAATTTACGGCGCTCTATCAAAGCGCAGAACAAAACTAGACAAACCGTCGCTGCAGTGGCTTACGTTGTCTGGGAGATATACGAGGAAGATTATGGCGTAACCTATGGGGCAATTTAGCGTCAAACGGTTACAGTTCAGGCAGGAAATTCGAAACTTTTTAAACCACTCTAGATTATATGATAGATGCCCGAATTTGCAGTAAAAGAGCGATAAAGATAATATCTCGAGGAACTTGAACTTCCTATGTGTTTCCTTATGAAAAATTACGAACTTTCCCCAACTTGAACAAAAAGTGCCGCTCTCGGCGCTCTCGGAATATGAAATATAGTTTTATTCAGGTGTTAAAAAGTATGCAGATAATGCCGAACGACTTCCTGTATTTACGTAGAGGGAGTTCGATAACCTCTCACGATTTTTAAAACAAAACGCCAATGGACTGAAGCACTTTGACAACTTTTAATATCTTAAGGTGAGATTGTATTTTCACTTAAGCTTGGCTGTAAACGCTAAAAGGATGCACGTCTCCGTATGATTAGGTAATCCAAAAGACATCACCACAGTCTTACTTCAATATGGCCTCGGGCATGATAAAATGTTAGACGGCTTTATTGTTGTTGAGTTAGCAACAGATTGAATAGGATCCTCTCATCTACGTCTGATTTTTTTTAAATTATGGAAATGGATTGTTACTGGAACGGACATCAAGATGATGAAAAGCTGTTATAAAATGGAACGAACTAACTGCGTCGAAAGTAAAATATAGGGGACAGCTAGCTACAGTGTGACACAAGCGTGGTTTTACTCTGAAAGCGTAGATGGTTCTATCTGAGTCAATTAGGGAGGTAACTTGCAGGGCGCCACTTGAGAATTATATTCACTCTGTTGGTACATTGAAGTCGTGCTCGCTGCATATACTTGCGTTGCTTTTACCAACAGGGAGTTAGTTGCAGCCGTTGACAGTTTTTTTTGTAATTGAATACCCCACAAGGGGCTTTACAGGTATTATGTTAGTTGCAATTTGGGAGTGGCTCTGCTTCAGTTACGGGCGCATCCAAGGTGCTTTTAACCATAGGGTATAGCAACCCCCGGCCAGCATTTGCCTGTCAGCAACTTATAAGCGTTGGAGGTTCGAGGTTAGTGTTACGTTTGTGGTGAATGCCGCATTAAAAGTTTTAATATTTGAAAAATTTAAATGCGTATACTTAATTACAATTAATATTGAAACCTACAATTTATATGTGTAATCAAACCTTTGTAAAAGGAGCATTCACGTCTTTGCCTTCAATAGCCGGAACAGAAACGATTTTGTAAATAACAGCGATATGCATATCACTCGATTTATTTGTGGTTACAGCTAATTTAATAACCTGAAAGGGGTTCTTGATCTTGGTGCGTGTCGGAACCTTCAATTAATTTGCACATTCTTATCATTATTACATTCTTTATGACCAAATTATTCTAATTATTTAATATTGATTTACCATTATAGACTGCAAGATTATTTAGCGTTAATAAATAAATGCTAGTCACTTGTAGTTAGTTATACTATTCGAAACCAATTGGTTTCTGGCGCCCATAAGTTTTTTTTTGTCTTTGAAGCATTTCCAGGGTGGTTCAGTTGATAAGAATCTACGATCCAAGGCACCCGAAATTGAGCTAATTTGGCCTGCCCGGCAAGTTAAAATTTTTAGAGCTTCCGTGTAGTGCTTACTTTAAGAAGGTTGATCTGAGGTTTTTCACTATCATTGATTATTTTAACTAATTAACCGCAGGTCAGCTTTCTTATTGTAACAGGGCGTTTATATTATGGTTGTTTGTTTGCAATATTAAGCCTACAGTAATACAGGTAAAATAATCAGTGCACAGCCAGGCTGTATATAGCTGTATATGTTATCAATTTATTACTACAAGGCAGAAAATGCCCTAACGGTGTTATGGTACTATATACAGTGATTACGGGACCCTAATAAGGCTGGCCGCTATGCAGCCGACTAACTACAGTGCATTTAGTCTTACCTTATTGCGAAAGCTTAAGACTCGAGTCAGTTAGGCAAACACTTGCCTATAAGCACACGTAACACCATATAACTCTAGCTACAGGAAAGCTACAGGACATGCAAAATTTATACAGTAGAAACACCGTAATGCAGTTATTATAATACCGACATGAAAGCAAAATAGGTTTGAAGCCTGACGTCGCAAAATTTGAGCTCCAGCCCTCGGGGGTTTACATTTTGGGGTAGAAAGAGCTATCTCAAAACCTGGGAATAGAGAGTTTCCAGGAGTTTCCACTTGAGGCAAGATTGGCCCATGGTCCACACTGACGGCAATTCAGCGTAGTCAAAGAAACTCCAAAGCAA
The DNA here is from genome assembly GCA_940337035.1 of Agriotes lineatus. Taxonomy (NCBI): domain Eukaryota; kingdom Metazoa; phylum Arthropoda; class Insecta; order Coleoptera; family Elateridae; genus Agriotes; species Agriotes lineatus. The sequence goes on along the minus strand of OW679200.1, from coordinate 119,329,623 downwards.
CGTTGTATCAACTATTGTAACCTACCTTAGAAGGCTCACACATCTCCGACTAGCTCAGTCCTCGGCTGCGATATGGGCATAATGAGTGTGGGATTTTTTTAGTTTACTTCATTTTGTCAAAAAAAAGGTTTTAGTTCATTAAACAAGAAGTATTGTGAATTTATTCTTTGATATTTATTTACATTCAATCTTAATATTCATGGTTCATATTTATGTCAAATGGGAGTTTAACATAATAAATGCTACTGCGTGCTGTAGAAATATAAGTTTGTGCGTGCCGATTCCGAAAGCACCGATCGCCGATCATTAAAATACCCTGACGCGTCTCGATTTAGTGGGCGTCACGAGTGCTACAAGTCCGGTTTGTTTACGTACCGAATTCCTAAAGGTGCAGACTGGCGCACGAGTGGCGGCATTAACATAAGTCGTTTACAGCTAATGCGATTTATTAAGTATCTGTTTTGTTCAAACCTGTCTTAATATCACAATATCATTAGGGGAGTGGGCGCTACCACTCTGGTAAGCTCATGTGTAAATTTAAGATTGCAGGGCTTCGCCTAATTTTATTGTAAAGTTACCAGTGCGCTCGGTTGTTTGGCAGCGCGTCTCGAAGCTATCTATGTAATGCCGTTTACTAATCCTTCTAATATTTAAACATGTGAAAATAGTTGTAAGTTTACTGTCACTTGCGGTATTTAAAGAGCAATAGACCCCTTTTATTAAATGCTAGCGCTGTGTTTTCTTTAACTGTGTTTTCATTTACATATATGAGTTGTGTGTTGGTGTCCTGTGGCAACCTGTATATGACCTTTGTACAGCGGACTCTGGCCTGAGCCTGTGAGCAACAATGTAGGTTCCAGCGCTCTAGCTGTCGACTTCTGGAACACCAAAGCTACAAACCCTTCAACTCATTTTGGCTTTCGAGTTTCTGCCAAACGTGGGTTTTACTCAGACCTGAAACTGGTGGCGCCCTCTTTATTTATCAACACCCCGTATATGTTTTTACGCATGCCCCTAAAGGTGCCCTGTTTAAAGAACCCCGCCCATCTCACTGAGCATTTCCACCTTGGCTTTAGCCTGTTTATGGGTTATTTAGGGCAAGTAGTAAAATTTCCCGAACGTGATATGTGCCAGTGTCACTCTCTTACCGGAAGGTGTCATAAAATCAGTTTTGTATCGTAACACAATGATCAGAATTTAAGCCTTTAAAATTATAATAAATAATATTATTTTTCAAAGACTTTCATAAATGTGCTAACTTGAATTCGCAATTACAGAAAATAGCATTGGCGTTGATATAGTAATTTGTAAAAACGGTATTATAAATAGTACTAGCCTTGATTTTAATAAAAAATGTTATCAAAGCAAGCTTTAAAATGAAAGTAACAATGTAAGACCAACGTAAACAAAGACAATTAGGGGAACCAAAGAAGAGCTTGGTTGTGATATTTCAGCTTTCCTACAAAAAGCAATTTAAAGCCGAACAAATCCATCTTCCCCATTAAAGTGTGTTTCAAATTAGTTCAGTGTTCTTTAGTAGGCTATAAAGCGGTTTATCTTTGACTCGTTGCACCTCTGCAACGGGTAAACACTTTAGGAATTGCGTGTCGTGTCGCGTGGCAGATGGTATTTCGGTGGATTTTCAGCAGATTCTAACAGATTAGTTGGAGCTCTGGAAGCTTGACGTATGTAGTGACCTTCGTGGGAAGCAGCGAAGCCCTAGGTGTGGTCAATGACGTGAGCTAGAGGCAGTTTGGAGAAATCGAGCTGCAAGCGGCGTTCTGAGAGGCATCTGGGCTTGTTACAGCAGGCCAATGGAGAAGAAGGGCCCCCACTAGTCGCAGGACTTGCTGCGCGTTCGATTTAAGCTCTATTTTTGCTTCGCAGAAGCCAATACAAGGTAAGAAGAAGTTTTTCCTAAAATTGAAGTTAGTAAATTTGTTAAGTGGCGTTGCATTGATGCATTTTCGGTGGAAGCGTCATTTGAGTGTTTTGTTTTAAGTGTTAGTGTTAGTATTTCCAACAATTTAGTTTAATAAAAACACAATAATTTGTGTTAATAGCCAATATATTAGGAATAACTGTAAAAATCGATCTAAATAAATAAAATACAACACAGCATAAAATAAGCAAATCAAAAGATAGACAGCTATTTCTAATCACAAAAAGCAATAATAACAATATTACAGTAGCAGATAAGGCATATCATGGTAATATGTTAAAATATCATGAATTGGCAGCCTCAAATGTTTCCACATTTAGCTACAAAGACTTTCTGTCGGAACCTTCTAAGACTGATAGTGCCACCGCTATCAATTCCTCGTCTATTTAGTGTTCATGTTCGTTTAGTTTAAAAATTCAAGTTATTACTTGTTAATTTTAATTGATTCCCTTATTCTGTTCACTTAGTATACCACCTGGAGTATCCGTACCACACTTTGGAGACCACCGATTTAGCTATTCAGCTGCTTTTTCTATATGTATTGGTATTTTTAGTGACAAGTTTAAAGAGTTTTCAGCATCTGGAAAACTTCTAAATAATTCCCATTTTTTTCTCTTATTATGAATAGTGGGTGGTGATTACTCATTGCCGAACTGTGTGTTAATAGCGTTCTTGTACTATTGACGAAACCAGCTGAAATGCGTTTTTTGAAGCCGTATGAATGAGACATCAGAGGAGTAGGATTTAGTCTTATGTAAAGTTAACCTGTGCATTGAATGATGTTTTCAGTCAAACATTTTGCAAAAAACACATTGTGGTCAGATGTCTAAGTAAGCGAAGAGACTTTCACATTTCAAACGTAATGAATTATACAGCGCGCGATATCATTGTGGCATAACGTGTTAGAGTGAGATAAAATAGTCGTCCAGTTCTCCGGCGACACTGAATAAAACCTGCAGTCCTCTAGTTAGTCATCTCTCAGCGGTATCCCCATTCAATTTACTTATTCCCAACTTCAAATCACGTTTCACGTCACATGACACATTTTGAGTACAAGTTGATTTATTACATCATTCTTTCGTTTTGGCTCCAAATGAAATCGTTTTTACCTGGGATGTATTCAATTCGGCTTTAATTAAACATGTTGCCCTCTAAAACTGTTAACCACTGCAAGTATCCTATTGTGTTGTAGTGGCAAGTTTTAAAAGCATTACCCTTTACTGCAAATGCAGCGATTCTCAAACTTAAGGAAGACCCCCTATAATGACTCAATATTTATAATGGCCGATGATTATGTTTATTTAATCAATTAGTTATGTCATCTTTTAGTTGATTTCGATTAAGGCAATTTGAGATTGATAGTACGATTACTTTTAAACCAATATTTTATAAAACAAGTCAACAAAACTTTAAATACTGTCAAGAAGTTCGTCAAGCAAGGTTAGGTTTAGTAATTACAACTAGTTATTATCCATATTTTTCAATCTGGTAAAAAGGTAAATGTACGTTCAACTTTGTTTCACAACAACGGAAAGTTAAAATGTAAAAACATCAAAATACAAATTCTAATTGGTCCTTTCATGGAGCAACTTTTCTACATTGTTCATATTCTACTATTCTATATCCCTAAGGTGGGCGTTACATTCGAAACTAAGCTTATAAATATCAGTTGTGCCCATTGTTCAGCAGTAGTTCACCAACTTTGCCTATGTTTTATAGCTTGAGTGAGTTTAACAACATCACATAAACATTAGAAGGCACATGCGACATTTATTTGAGCAATTATACTGCTGCAACTCTCTGGCTACACGTGCTTAAGAATTATTGGGCCCTTAATAAATGCTTGTTGTTGGAGAACTTATAAAGTTCTGGCATACACTGTCATTAATTAATCATTTCGGTCTGGGGAAAACTTCCCGCGATAGCTACTAGAGGAGTCTTATGGGATTGTGAAAGACAGAGAGTTTGTTCGAGCCCACTGAGATGCGGTGAAAATAGAACTCAGTAGTATCTTTATAACTTCAGCTGTTTTTTCGGATGAACCACTAGATGAGAAGTGTTTGTATAAGGAAGAAGCAATTATTGATATTCTCTAGTTAGTTTAAATGATGAGTAGCATAAAGAAGTTGTTTGAAGTAGCTTTTCATACACGAGCAACTATTTTAGTTCAAAATATTAATATCACAATTTCGTACGTATAAATATGGTTTGTTCTATTGCGAAGCTGATACGTTAAAGTACAACCCTTTCTATTTTAAAGTTATGGTTAATAGCAGAATTCACTGTTGCGAGTTTATTTCATCTTGTCTTTGATATATAGTCCAGTCAATCTGTACATTTCACCTTGCATCAAATCGGGTAGTTCTGATTTTTTAATGTTTTATATGGTTGAGGCCTAATGATGAATCTAAATTTTTGACCTCGGCCGAGTGCCGGAAGTAGCTAAAATAACAAAAAAACCGCGACATTTTCGACCGAAATACGGTTTTTGTCGATTTTCATCTTGAAGCACTGGTTTTTTTGCAAAAGTGGTTATATACTGTGTTAAAGTAGAGAAAATTTAAACAATTTAAGACCAGAACGGTTTCTGTAGACTTAATAGTTTTCAAGATACAACTCTTCAAAGTTATATATGTTTAAACAATTAATGATTTAATATGAAACTTTTAACTACGATATTACGAAACTGTTTTCTGTATTTTTGATGGGCCGGGTGCGTCCTCCATCTCATTGTCACTGTCTTTCTCCTCTTCATTCGCCGTTTCCGCCTCATCATCCTTTTCACCTCAGGTTCCGTCCAAGGGACATCATCTAATTCATCGTCATCAGGTAATGAAGGGTCGAAGTCTAGGCAATCAACGTCATCATCAAGACTTAATTCTGGCACATTTTCACATGACTGGCCGCTGCAATTCTTGCACACTGGTGAACATTTCCAGCCAGCTCTTCTACACCCGCATGCATTGCTACAACCTTTTTTGCAGTTACAGGATATTAATTGCAAAAGGGATGGAGGGGCTGCATCATTTTCCATCTTTTGTGGAGTGAGACCTAGGGGGGTGTGCAACCACCCCCAATCGAGGGCATTCTTTTCAATACCCAACCACTTCTGTGCCTGAAAGAAAACATACAAATTAATTAAAAGTCATAAAGATAAATCCATAAATAAATTAATAACACAATAAATATAAAATACAAATAAATCTGATAAATGATGTTATATGCGAAATTAACATTAAAAATGTATAGATTTACCTGGTGGTAGGACCGCAGGGAGTGAAGTCGTGCAGCATCTCGAGTTGGAGGTAATCTGGCAAGGTTGAAATTGGTTTTTGCTGCAGCCCGCGCAAAGTCTGGCACGCCACTGTTTTTTAGCTAAAAGTTTTGTAGGTATTGTAAGATTGTTATTAAATAATATTTTTTAAAACTTCTTTAAACTGTAATTTGAAAACAAAGCCGTTTATGTCCAATTAACGTCCAATGAACGAAATTGCTGTTACAGATTTTTCCGTTTTTCTCGAAAAAGGCTTATTCTAAAAAAAAAATTCAAGATACATCTTTTGTATAGTTTCAATGGATAAAGTTAAAAAACTTGTCGTATTGGCTAAAAAATAGTGGCGTACCATATTTTTCTAAAATAAGGTAACTGAGGTGGCCCCGATGTACACCACTGGTAAAAATAAATTAAATTTATTTTGGCTAAACAATGCCACTTTATGAAATACTGACCTACACCAAGTTTCATAAAAATACCTATAGGCGTTTTCCAGATTTTTGAAAAAAAGTCAATTTTTGTTTAAACTTCAACACCCTGTATCTTGAAAACGAAGCTGTTTAGGTTCCATGTTTGTATAAACTTTTTTGTTTATTTCGTGCTGGAGTACCCGTCCCTAAAATAGTGCCGTGCAATTCCGAAACACCCTATATAATTTACATGTACAGCTACGGCCAAAAAAATGGAAACGGTAAATTCAAATTGCCATTTGTAAATTCCATTGTCCGTCTTTTCTAATTAGCAATTCATAGCTATCTTGGTTTTAAGGTACTGTCCATTCTTGTGTAACAATATTTTAAGTCACTATGACTTTAAGATCGTAATAATAGCTTAAATATGAAGAAAAATCCATCACTAAATTAGTGCCAAAGTTTCCATTTTTTTGCCGCAGACGTACCTACATAATATAATTTCACAGAAATGTAGATACCTATGTACTTCAATCTAGTTTAGCACTAGATACCCTTATTTCTTGCGCAAAGCTGATTTTCTGTAGTAGAAAAGACTAAATTCGGTATAAATGGTAAAATGTGAAAATTTTCTAAAACTTTGAAAAGCTGTATCTTGAAAATTATTACGTCTAAAGAAACTGTTTTGTTCTTAAATTGCTTCAAATTTTCTCTACTTTAACACTGTATATAAACACTTTTACTGAAAAACTAGTTCTTCGGGGTTAAAATTGACGAAAACCGAAACAAGGTCGAACATTTTGACTTTTTTTGGTTATTTGAAGTACTTCCGGCACTCGGCAGAGATCGAAAACTTAGATTCATCATTAGGCCTCAACCATATAAGACATATAAAAAAATCAGAACTACCCGATTTGGTGCAATCTAACACCCCCTTTTGATGACAGATTGACTGGACTAATAGTAGTGTACATAGTTATTTAAAATTTGGAACGAGTTTACCATCCTCAAATATTACGGCTTTGATTAGTTAGTCATTGTGAGTAAAATTTTTTACTGATTTGTTTTATAAAAGAACTATATTGAGTAACATAGCTGGATCTACATAACCTAGTATTGTATAATACGCAATATCAGCATTGTAGTGTAAACTAAATAGCAATATAATATACTGTGCAAATAAGAAGTGAATCGAGTATACATATTATTGTGGATATGTACTATCGGCTGTTGTAGTATTAATAATTTTATGTAAAATAAATGACTTTATTTCATATGGATCGGATCTCTACATCCTAGCAAGTATTATCTATCTTGACTTTAGTATAAATTACTAAAATAAATTTGCTAGCAACTTAAATATTGTGGTATTTCTTAAATAAATTAATAGTAAACGATTTGAATAATGCTCATTTAAGCCCGAGGACTGCTACAATACTGGACATTTTAACTAACCCGTTATTCCGAGACAATTATCAGTGGCTACATAATTAAAGCGTTGCCTAGGTGATAAAAATAGCAGTAAGTAAATTGACGTCACAAACAAAAAACACTCACATGACGAATACGCCAGAAGTGCATATAAAACCAACGACACTTGGAAATCACTAAATTCAATCTTTTAACATAAACGTTTCTGACCTTTCTGTTGCTTTTTCTATGGAAACTAGGGCTTAACTCGAGCCCCCGCAAGCCCTTTTCCATTGGCCTGCAGATACAAGCCGCTGATGACCTGCAGAACGACTCCTGTAGCTCAACGGCTCCCACAAACGCCTCAAATTCAGCTGTTGTCTCACACCTAGAGCTCCAACTGCTTTCCACGAAGGTCGCTTCTTACCCATAGCTCACAGGGCCTCAATTGCACTGCTTGAACCTCTTACACAATCTCGATACACGAGCTATCACTCGATACACAAATTGAACACTTTTTATAAACCTCTGCAGAGGTGCTATGAATTACTGCAACATACTGCAGCGTACCCAAAATTAATTTCAAACACATTGAAGTGGGAAAAGGTTAGTTATTCACGTATTAATGACTATTTATTGGGGAAGCCAAGATTAGCACAACTTCACTGCTTGGATTCCCTTTTCCAATTGTTTGTCTTTGATCTCACATTGCTTTATATTATTTCCAAGCCTGTTTTGATTACATTTTGTGGTTAAAATCAAGGCTAACACTATTTTTAATACCGTTTTACAAATTATGATTAAGGTCAATACTACTATATACAATTTGCAAAAATTAAACTAGCACATTTCTGGAACATTTTATAAAATAATATTTGATATCGTTGAAATGCTCTAAGTTGCTATTATAATCATAAAGGTTTAGAATGTGTTGATAGCATTATACATATATTCATTTTCTTAACATTCGTCTTGTAAAGTCGGAGATATGTTGGTGACGCTGTTTTTATTCACTAGTAATTTTTGGTTTAATATATTATTGCCATCTGCAAGTCCTCAACTGCCAAACATTGCAAATCGAAAATTAATTATTATCAAATAAATTGCTGAAGTTATTTTCTAATAGACTTGCAGAAGGCTCCAAAAACAGAAAACCTATAATTGTAATACTTGATTGCCTTTAAGTGACCGTTTTGATTTAAACAAATATTTACTTTTTGGACATTTCGTTAGCCACTGAACGCTGCAATACGCAATAACACTCATAATTCTAGAATTCCACGCAAGCAGGATGGCGAGCAGAAATTACCCTAAAGTAATCCAGTACACAATAGCGTCGGGTAGTACACACTACTCCGGAGGAAAGGATGGCTTAACACTAAACTGATCAAAGTCGAATATGGGCGCCACCAAGACATAGATGTGGTGCTCAAGGGATATTTTATTTCTACTATACAAGGTGTCTCTAAAAGGTCCGTACAAAACGTTAGCACAAATTCCTGAGGTTAAATTATGACGATCTATCCCAAATTAATTAGTCTAAAAGTTGATAGTTTTCGAAATAGACGTCGTCAAAGTTATTATGTTACTTTTTTTCACTATGTATCTTAATATTTGCAGAATCTTTACGAAATTGAGAATTAATATTTTTTTTCTTTTGAATGAGTGAACCAGATCTGATCGCAGTTTTGATGTACATTACAGAGGGTGCCACCAGCAGCATTTGTCATCTAAAGCTTCATAACTGTTTTGTGCATCAGTTTATTAAATTTCTAACAAAAAATTTTTATTCCTTGGCATTTTTTCCAAAAAAGGTAAGATTGATAGGTGTCGCTCCGAGCCACCATTTCTAATATATTTGAATTTAAATGTTTTATTGCGTACTGAAACTCGTCGTTGCCTTCCTTCACCATTTATCCAGGCTTAGGATTGGTACAAAAAATATGGAGCGTGTTTAAGCGCCAACGGGCCAACAAAAATTTTGAAAATAAAGCCCCTAGCCTTCGAATACTCTAATGGCGTCGGGCTGATAAGAAATAGGAGTTGATCAAAAGAGACCAATAGGGTAGACTACAAAGAAGGAACCTCAGCCAAAATCAGTTGAAGTAGGATACAGATCCAGTATGAGTGCTTTGAGAGTTACACCACTACGTTATCAGCATCTATCTGCCTATCTACTCTTAGCTGTAACTCTTGCTTGTGCACAACCCAGCAGCTGCATCTAAATATCGTATGTTCGGCGGAATCGTCTTCTCCAAACTATATGCAAGTACTGCTTTCGGTCCATTCTACTCTCATTGTGTAGTTTCTGAAAGAGACATTGCCCGACCGAAATTGAGTAAGAAAATATTCGACTCCCTTGTGTTTGTATTCTGCCCAGACCTTGACGTTTTTTATTACCTTCTTGGTACAGTTACTTTTATCTTTCGGTATTTTATATTATTGCCACCTATCTAATATATTTTTTCTTTCCACTTTTTTTGCTCCTTTAAAGTGTTTATCCTACTTTCCACGTAATCTTACTCCTTCAGCTGCTAATGTTGTTATTGAGCGGCTTCCCGTGATTGCCTGTATTCCAATAGCTGAAACGGTTCTATACGCAGTTCCTACGCTCAATAGACCTCTTCTTTGAACTCCGATGATCATATACTGTAATAGTCCCTCACTTACATAAATATAAATATAAATAATTGATGACAAGGGATACTACACTTTATAATTTGTATTACATTTAATTACGAACCTGCCTGTCAAACTCAGAGCAAATTAAAAGAGTGTAGTAATAATTACGACAAATAAACGGTTTATTACCCTTTTCTTATTTTATCTATCCGCAATAATTTCGAGCTTAGCTCCGTAGAACATGAGACAAACTTGGTTCAGAGCTGAGGTTCATAAAATTAAGAAAAACTTTGTATGACAAACAACTCGTTGTATGTCAATTTAACTAGGGTGTTAGAGCAAATGCACAATTTCTATCTGACGTTTAGATAACCTCTAAATTAGACTTAGCAAACAATTTGATCTGTCAGTGCGAAAACAGCGTCAGCGTCAGATAAATATCAATACTGTGACGTAGCAACCGCTAAGCTCGTTTTGTTTCTAGCGTGACGTCAAAACCCACGCGCGATCGTTTTTTGTTCTATATCCGGCCAAAACCGATAAATGCTGCGTCATCAAAGGACGCTAACTGAATTTCTCGAAGATGGACGGATCTGGACCGCTGGACCCTGACGCTACACCTCGCAGACAGTCTGAACTTGACGAACCCCGCGAATTCTGGGGTTGCAGCAAAGGCTTTCTGTGGAATCGTACCTTAATTTTAGACCTCTCTGACGCCACGGGAATTATGCACTTGGGAATGACTTGTTGGTTGGAATTCCTACACGCACGGGCTCCTGAAGGTCCCCTCTACACGTAGCAGGCACTATTTTTGCTGGGCGATGCTGCTTGCTTAAGAAAATAGACCTCCGAAGTTACTCGCACTTGGACTAATTCTACTGCTGGCTAATCTGCTTTACTTGGACCTTTTAACACTTAGCAACTTATACTTACAGATGCCCTGTACACGGGTTAATAACTTTTACACAATTGGTATAACAAAAAATTTTATTTATAATTTTATGTGATAAATTGAGTAGCTCAATCTGGCCCTAACACAGATTTTACAAGCTTCTTTGGTTATTGACAACAAAAGACTGTCATGCCATTTAGCAACTAAATTTAAAAAAATTTCTAAAAGGAATTAGGATTGATAACATGTTTAACCTTATGGGTGCACAATAGGTCTTTTAGGCCGCAGTGCAAAAAGGGGACTAACCCAACCAGAAGAATATATATAATTAACCTTATGGACTACAGTTTTGATGTCATGTTTTTGCTTAACTACTAAAATTGTATTTTTCTTGGAATAATGTCACTATACTTTGCTCTGCGTTTTAAATGACTTTTGTTTATAATGCACTGATACACTTGGAGTTCATTTCGCGTCTCACTAACTGTCTTTCGATCGGTTCCCTTCCATTTTTCATTGCTCTTTGCAATCATTATTTTGCTACCACTGTTTCGTTTACCTTTCAGCTAATTTGCCGTTTGCTGGCTTACACTTTTAATACATAGGTACCGCTCATATTCTTTATGTACTTAACAAATCATTCTATATCATTTTATTGACATTATTGTAACAGCCTGCATTGACTAATTATTTGCTCACTTTTGAGCTATGAATAATTACCACTGTTAATAAACTTTTTACTCTCAGGCAGCTCAGACTCCAAGGTCCAATTTACTCTCTCAAGTATATAGAAAAGTACATATAACATAAAAGGGATTTATTTGGGTATAACTATTTACATTGTGACATAATAAAAATATTTCCCGTATTTGGTACAAGAATAATATGGTTTCTTCTCTGGCCTCTTTGGAGGAGCCTGGCAGGCAGACAACCCCTTTTTCTTCACGGGCTGGACGGGTTGCGGATCGCCAAGATCGCGCACGTACCGCTATTGTGGCTGGAGCCAACGTCCTCTAGCGGCTAAGACTGCAAATGTAAGAATTCGAGGTTACTTTTATTTACAATTGCGCAATATAATAAATCCGGGTGCAATCTTGTTCATTTCGGGGGCTGGGACTATAAATTGACGTGGGGCAAAGGTCTGACTTGCCCTAACCTAATCCGCAGTGCCGAATAGCTTCTTTTAGCAAGTGAAATGACAGCGTATCAAATTTCTCTAGAAACTGTGTTAACCTTCAAATTTGCTAATTAAACCATGGAGATTGTAATTGTTAAATTAAAGCACTACGGACAGGCTCAGGACGTCTATAAAACAGGATTCCTCTAGGTGAGTAAAGCTCTGAATTTTTATAACAAAATTACTCGGCGCATTTGCCGGTTTTGACCTTGACCTCGTGATAGGTTTACGTGGTTAATTTCGGGATTCGAAACTTTTACTTTGACGCAAAAGTACTAACAGGGGTTACATGAAATTAATTACCAACTTTCTGAGAGGCGAGTGAAGCTCTCTTAGGTTTTACGAATAAATTTCGTAATTTTGGCGACCAACACAAGGGGAGCTTCGCCAGAGGGGCTTTAAAATAGGGAAAAGACAAGTCGGTCTACTAGGAGCCGTTTCTACAGGTTGAAAAAAATTTATAACAAATCGTTTTAGGTCGATAATCACGAAGCCATCAACGATTTTTATAACGTATTCAGGAAAGTTTAACAGAAATCGAGATTGATTTATAACAAGTCGTTTTAGGTCGATAATCACGGAGCCATAAACGATTTTTATTAAAGCGTATTCAGGAAAGTTTAACCGAAATCGAGATTGATTTATAACAAGTCGTTTTAGGTCGATAGTCACGAAGCCTCAAAACGATTCTTGTTATAACGCGTTCAGGAAGGTCTCACAGGAATTTCTAGTCGCAGGAATCAAGTGTTTCGGACCGGTTTCAGGAACTAGGTCCCGGAGGACCTAGAGCGAGACGCTGGTCAGGGACGGTGGACGCAAGCCCTTCTAACAGCGTGCGTTTTCTATTTATACAATACCATACTGTTTATCAGTGCTGGAAATTTGGGAGGGATGAGCCGATCGACGTCCTGTCGATGTGGGCGCAGAACGATGATTACGCAGTGTTATCATGTTTCTCGCGCTTTGGCGATATTTTCTAGGTGAATGTGACGAAATTTTAGCGGGACGAAATTTGAACGCATTCCAATGCGTAGAAATAATAATTTCGGCCGAAGCTAACGTCACATTATGTCGGACAATAATAATCTCAAATCAGTCAGTTACAAATTAAATTGCGTTAGCCCTACCGAACATTTATCATATCTGAGACTTTGAACGTAACCCTTCTAAAACCTGCTTTATTTCATGCTAACTTTTATCCTTCAAATTATTAGTTACTGTTGCTCACACTAAGTGCATTTATTAATGTAAACTACTGATTATCTTGCAATAAATAAAATATTTAATTCTGTGCTCATGTTGACCTTATCCATTTAGTTAATTCGGCAATAAGAATTGCTATTTACAGTGAACCATTACAATATTTGTATTTTTAATTCTTAGAACGCTAATCCATACTGGGGCTCCATATAGTAAGATGGAGTGCACTTCCCCATATTGCACTTTTTCTTAAGACCGTGGGGATCACCGATATTCGGTATTAACTTTGATAAAGCAGCTATGCTGTTGTCTGATTTTTTAGTTGAATGAGTGTGGTCCATAAATAATCAAGTATCACACCTAGGTGCTTTAATTGCTTTCCAAGTTCTATTTTCAATTATAAACTTTATATCATCTCTTTTTTGTCATTTTGGAATGATCGCCTCAGTCTTCTCGGGGGCTATTTTTAAACCATTTTAATCCATCCAGCTCAATATCATTCTTATTGATTCATTTTCTTTAAGCTTCAGCTCTTATTTATTATTCGTTTCTATCATCACTGCTAGATATTCGCAAAAGCAATCGTGGTCACTCCATCCATCAATTTTAGCTCATTGTATAAGATATTTCACAATGAAGGGCCTAGCACAAGTTCTTGTGGTACCCCTGTGCTGCTTTTCATGTCGACTTTGTAATTTATCCAGATCTTACGGTAACTCAAGCAGCTTCTTCTTCATCTTAATACATTTTGATAATACTGATATTAGACCTGTTATTACCGCACGAAGCGCTGTCTATTATATTTATCAGCCATCAATGTATTCCCTATCCACCATTTTATCCATTACATCATCCCATAAGAAAAATTAAATGCGTTTCTGATGTTTAGGGTCACCATTGACATCCAAGTCTTCTCCGAAGTTCTGACGATATTTGCTACCTTCTCTATTGATGAGACGAAATAATCATCCTTTTTCCACTATCTCGAGCTCTGACCTGATTTTAATAATTTTTTTAAACAGTTTTCCCACCACCCTGATTAAGGAGATAGATCGACATAAGGACAGCTGCTCCATGTCTTTGCCCTTCCATGCAAAGACTACTGCTGCCTCCTTCCCGCTATTTGAAAAGCTTTCTTCACGTAGCAATCTATTTACCACTTCCAATACTACTAATTGGGCTTTACCACTGTTTTCACAGTTTCCGGAGGGATTCTGTCCGGGCTCGGTTCTTTATTGATTTGTAGTCTCGGCGGCCTTTTGTAGTTTATTCACACTTACGTCAGGCACTTGATCTATCGGTATGTTAGTCCATCCTAGCTTTCTAGTCTGGGCCATTGCAAATAGCTGTCTGCACCACTTCACCTTCTTTTTTGCTGGTTGGTTATATGGTAATCTCTGTTACCTATTCCATTTACTGTAGGTATTCTATAGCCATTACTCTATACATATTCCTCGCGATTTCAACTTATTTCCTTCCAATGTTCTCTCTTTGATTAGTTTATAGTATTTCTAATTATTTTTTTATGCTTCGTAATTCTTCAGTTGCTTCTACTGCGTTAGGGTAGTTCCATATTTTCTGTTAATGCTGAATGATCTTTTTCTAACATCCATACACCCTCTTCTCGTACTAACGCATTCCACCAGTACGGGATATTTCTCCCTAAGCTAATATCTGTGATACTGTCCTTAACTGCTGTTTTCATGTCTTCTATGAACGTATATACGTTGGTATTATTATGCAATTCCAGTTTCGACGTTATATATTTTTTTTTAAATATTTCCCGGTGAATACGGAATTCCTTGTGGTCCAATTTTCTATTATCTCTTTGTCTATTTTTGTCTCTTACGGTAAAGAGTATGGGTCGATGGCACTTGCGGAACTACTCTATTAATGTTTTCCAGCCTTCGTTTTACTATATTTTGGCAGGCATATGTTATGTAAAGTCTATACGTGTTTTCCTATTTCCTCTTTCGAACGTCGTTTTCCCCGTATTGAAAAAGGCTAAAACTCCACAATACGGATTTTGAATTGATATCCCCAGTAATTACATCACGTTTTCCATTGTTGCGGCAGACATAATATCATCCATTCTTTCCTGGAGTTTTGCAAGTGTTATATTTAGTGAAATATATCCACAGTAAAGGCTTCACTCCGCAAATCTCAGACTGATAAATCCTTTGCCCTTTCTGTGTTTGATTGTTCCTATGTTCTTATTTAGTATTTGGATGGCTACATCTTCGTTCTTCGTCGATTATGAAGCCCTGCTTCCTCGAGACCTGTTTGTTAAGTGCCGCTGTAAGCACTATATCCACACCTTCCTCTACAGCCGCCACATATGTTAGGTTTTGGGCAGCTCTCGTACGACCTAGGTTAACTTGAAATGTGTTAGGCCTGATAGAGAAGTTTTGTCTCCTATCTGACCGCGTGTTTTTTTAAGTGTGCCTCTAGCCTCTCTCTGTATTTTGGACATCTGGTTTGGTCGGATCGATGATTTATTTCTTTACAACTTAGTCCGTAAGACGTAGTGGCAATCTGGCTGCTATGTCTACTACTGCTGGCCCGGTCTTATACTTGTGTTAATCTTGCATATCTCCTTCTTTAGCGTGTTCTCGTCGACGTCAGCTTCGATGTCCATTGTATACTGTTAAAAACGGCTGGATTTCTGTGTTGTGTTTTTTATTGCTCAATGCCTCTATCTCATGGGTTGGGTTGTTACATCCTACCAATTTATTATTTGAAATATGTAAAATTATTTGCTAATATACTGGATTTCACATAAATTGTTATGATTTTCCTAAATTGTACTCGTTTCTGGGCCGCTCAATAACCTCACACTTATAATGCAGAAACGAATCGGAGTAGGCTTAAATTTAAACAATTACGTCTGTTATTACCTGTTGATACGTTCCGTAGGCGATATAACGTAAGTAAACCTTGCCACAAAAACAAAGTACAAACATAGGACGCCACCGAAAAAAACACTGAATTTATTTTAGGATAACATTCGTCTGACCTTAAATTTCTTCTTCGCAAACGGATTTTTAGGTCTTTATCGACCCACCAGCAACTCCTTCGAAGATTGGGCTCCCTTATTATCGGCTAGACTATCTTGCAAGCTCCTGATGACTCGTCAATATGCTGCTCGTCTTCTGATCGCTGCCCCGGCTCCAATCTCAGCTCCTGAGCCCTTAGCTAGGGCTCCGCTGCGACGCACTATGGTTGTTGCCTACCCTGGACCGGGAACAAATTACCACCACAAACAGCTCAACACTTTTTGTCATCTGCAGAGACGCAAGGACGGAGGGTAAAACCTCTCCAGCCTATCCAACAACACTGCACTAATGTAAAAACACTTCGTTATTTTAAAAATAGGTGTTTATTATAAACTTTGCTTTGATTTTTGTGGGAAGCCAAAACACACACACCTGCTTGGCTTCTGGCCCCCCATTTGTTTTTCTATTATTCTCGTTTTAAAGCTTGCTATTGTTACAGTTTCATTATTTTCGTCAAGGCTAACACAATTTTCAGTTTCAAATTCAAATGATTTCGAAGCTAATGCTATTTGATTACAGTTTTAAATTCAAAATTATTACATTAATGAAATATTTTTAACATAGTATTTGCAATGCTTGAATCATATTAATTCCTATCATGACTGTATGCTGTATGTTAGCTTAAATTACATTGATTGCAATATATTGAGGACTCATTTCTTACCTAAGTGACTTTTGTGTCCTGCATCTTATTGTTTATTATCTATCTTAGCTTCTCCGCCGAGTGTCTTCCTCCAGAAATTTTACCCCATAAATCTCCTTTGGCGGTCTTTCTTGTTGCTTTTACTGCCGTATCTTCCCTCTTAATATTTATTCCATTTTAAATGCCCTCAGCACGTCTCAAACTGAGGGTAACTGGCTGTGTTTGTTTGTAGTGTCCTAGCTGATATGAGTGTTTTCCCTCTTTTTCTGGATATTAACTTAACGTAACCTAACCTAACGTACCCTAACGAAAATTACGTCAGAGTGCTCTCTATTCTGTCTAGTTTGGGGGGGGGGGGACATTTTTTCTAACATAATTTTACTTATACGTTAACTACCCAAAGTTAACTTAACCTAATCTAACCTAACAAAAATTACGTTGGAGTGATCCCTGTTCTGTCTGGACTTCCGGTGTTACTAGTGTATGTTAATCTACCTAATATGATAAAATGGTATGTGTAATTAGCTAAAAGCTGAACAAATCGGAATGTGCAGTCTCAGAATTGAACAAATATGCAAATTGATTTTTCGGAGGAAAAACCAAGAGATTTTGGAAAGTATTCTATTTAAACCTTATTCTCCTCGATATGTAGAAAATTCAAGAATTTCAGGTTTTTGAAAATATATATTTTTTACTTTTTCCAATGTTAACATCAACCACTGTGTCACCGTAAAAGAGTGTTTTTTGTGCTATGACACCACCAGTACTGGACTACCTTGAAGGTCCTCTGTCTCCTAGTGCAACAAGTGCTGCATTAACGGAGAAGACCATAACCGTAGTCTAGCATTTTACCATTAGCAACCATCCATCATATGGCATGATGTGCAGTTGTATGTTGGCCATTAAAATCGGAAAGCTAAAGGTTATATCTGTTGGTAAAGAACAATTCATTTTCTAGGATGACAATGCTCTTTGCCATAAAATACAGTCTTGTTACCATAGCAACAACACCAAGAGATTGGCATGGTCTCCGCAGTCTCCAGATCTTAATCCATCGGAGAACGTGTGATAGAAGATCGAAGAAGAAACCCGCGACAAAGTCTGAAGTAATGGAAGCTCTCTATAATGCTTAGCTTCGCTGCGTTTCCGAGGAAGTATTGAAAAAAACTGATTCATGATATGTCAGAGAGGCATAAATTAATAATAAAAAGTGTGGGTTGGCCTATTAATAAATATTAGTAGATTGGTTTGGAATTTAGGCACTCTTGATGCGTTGACACAGCTAATTAGTAAATCGTTGCAAAGCCGCGTTGTTATTTAATTAAACCTTAGGTATATCAAATAAATTTAAGACAATATTGTCGGTATGTATTGTACCTATACCAAAATAGTGTGATATTTTTTACACCACTGTGGCTATTAAGATATGAAATTAATGAACTTAGAGACTCTATATTCTTATAGCGTGGATTTATTGCTAATAGCTGAATGGATTTATTCTTCCAAAAACTTCTTCATCGTGATAGCAATTGAAGTAAAACAGGCCATTCATACAAAACATTCAGAGACCAACTATATTGTGCATTGTATTCCAGGTCGAAGTTTCTCGCTAATTCCCCAACCCTTTAAGGCGCTATATTATTGGCGCTGTAAAACCAGTATTTAAGATGCTTATCCAGCTTGATAACCCCAAATTATCGCCGGATAATTCCGAACAAAAGATACTGTGCCCAGCGAGGCGTGCGCCCTGAAACCCAGAACGGGGGCGAAATCTCAGGGCGAAGTAGAATAAAAACCCGTCGGAACAATGGCAAACCGAAGCCACTTCTGCGACTTTTGTAAATGTTTTTGCGGTTTTTGTTGGTGTATCTCTTTCTGAATTCCTACAATGCGGGCTAAGCTCTCCTCAATCATGGAATGTCTTGGATGCTGGCGTCGAAATGAAGAAACGCATTGTATCGCTTTTTCTTGTGTTTTTATTCCATAGAAATAATGTTAGATTTATCATTGTTGCAAGAGCCGCGGCCGGAAAAACGGCCTGAAAACTGGCGGCTCTGTTGTGCCGGAATTGTTCGACGCCAGCTTCTTACGGTAAGTATTATTCAAGGGAATTAGTAGCTTTGTTTAACGACCAGCAAAAAGGGCGAGGGCTGCACGAACGCGCCGATGGCAGTGTAATTGCTGCGGTCGTGCGAAATTCATCCTCGCATGCCGTAGTTCGAAACATTTATTAAAAATCCCTCTGGAAATTTCGGATGCTTCGACTGTCCAGTCATCCCTGTAATGCGTAGCAATCCGACAATATTGAATATATTTCAACGAAGTATTTTGTTGAGCATTTCGCCAAACTAAACAATAAAAAAATTTAATAAAAACGAATGTAACCACAAATGCATTCCCTCAAGACTACATATTATAATAAAAAATTGATACAGGTTATCACTCTCTGATTGCAACTCACAGCGTGTTGAATAATAACAAAGAATTAGAACTTTTTATTAATAGTTTACACTAAATAACTTTGAATTTTACAATAAATGTATATTCTTCCTGCCCAAATTAGGCAAAGCATTTTCTAATTATAAATACCATTGTTACAAGCTCAAACCTATTCACTGCCTGTAACAACCTTGAAAAGTGCATGCAGCTAGCTGAAATCAGGTGCACGGGGTGTAAGGTTGAAAATGCAGATGTTTTATTCTAAAAGTCAAAGCAGTAGAAGCATATAAAAATGTTTATTACTATTATTATTATAACTACGCCGCCACTATACTTGTTGACACTATCCTGAGATGATCCTAGAATATCTGAAGACGCGATTGCATTTTGCCTTACAATAAAAATAAAGAGGATTTAATCTGATACGATTACCGAATTGCAGGAAAGTATTGTGAGATAATCTGGGCGCCTAGCACGTTTAAGTGACCGCTACGGGAATTTTCCTAAAGGAAATAAATATTATGGACTAGCCTCAAGCAACGTGCTAAATAGCATTTAGCCGTTCCCAATGGGGATGAGCTTAAACTTTGTGTCTGTTAGGCGGAATATTACAAATACAACATACATAAGCTGAACAAATATCATCTTCAAAAATAAGCATCGCAATTAGTGTACATCAAATTGAGAATGATGCGCATGCATTAATTACACAATGAACTGGTCCTCTCAGCTATAATTCAGTAAGTAACTATACCCAAATTGACGGCACGTGTTGGCATCCATCTCGAAGCGGTGTTCCAGGTGCAGGAATGATTTCGGCAATCCGGGAACCAAGATCATGGAAAGCCTAAGAGTCAGCAAAGTCAGTATCATAGAAGAAAAATTTACCTTAATATTCGGGATCGGAATGGTGGATCCACAGCTGTCGTTGGGCAAGTAGTTACGACCCATTCAGGTGAGAAAGATGGGTTGGCAGCAATCGGACTATAATGAGGCGCTTCTGGATCCGGTATAATTCGCCAATAAAATGCGTTGTTACTTAAAGCGGAGGAGATTAGAACTTCAAATAACTATTTTTCATGGACGAGTATGATCCGGCAAAGCCGTAGAATTGCTACAAGGAGCCAAAAATACTTCCATGAACATAACTAGACTGCTTGAAATTTGAAACAAGGGTTTTGCGCATTTTGGAGCAGAACTTATATGTCAGGTGTGGAAAGGTTTGAGAAAAAAATATTTTGGTGTAGCTTTTGTTGAAAAATGGGAATTATATTATTAAGTTAAAAATCCCCCCTGTGGTTGGGGATAAGAATACAACCATGGTATGTCCTGCCTGTCATAAAAGGCGATTAAAAGGACTAGATGAGAACACCTCGATATATAATCCTCTCTGGAACAGGTTAGCACCCTACTGGAGTAGTAAACAAAGATATGCTCTTAGAACTAGAATCCAGCTTCGGAGTCGGACGGATAACACGCTGACGACCACCGCGAGACAACGGAAAAAGCAAATATGGAGACATAATTATATCAGGCTAGGCAGTTGGAATATACGATCATGGAACACCAAAGATCAGGAAGTAATATCAGAGATGAACAGATGCAATATCGATTTATGTACTATATATGAAACCAAGAAAAAGGGCAAAGGAGTTTGTCAATATCTGAATTATATCTCAATATATAGTGAAGTCTTCTAGAAAAAAAGAGCGAAAGAAGGAGTAGGCATATTAATTAACAAAAACTATTAAGACGCAATCGAAGATTATAAATTCGTAGGTGAAGGGATTGTAACAGACACATCAAAATTGACAAGTTCCGTACTACATCTATTAAGCGTGTACGCGCCAGATGAAAGTAAACAAGAAAAAAAGACAAAGGCGAATTCTACGAAACACTGCAAAGAATACGTCGACAAAATCCCAGTTAATAAATTAATATTATTTATGGGCGATTTGAACGCTATAGTTGGAAATTCGGTAATACCTGGAATCAAGCAGCAATTTAACGAGGATGTGTACGATGATAATGGGGAGACACTAGTACAATTTTGCGCTGATTACAACTTAAGAATAAATAATACATTTTTCAATCATGCAATGAAGTACAAGTATACCTGGCAGAACTCAAGAGGACAACAATGGACTATTGATTACATACTTTCCGATAATCATATACATTCCTCTCAGATATTAGACGTGAGGACCCTAAACTCTACAAACCCAAATAGCCATCATAAATTATTAGTATGCCAACTAGGGCTAAGAATCCAAAGCAATAAGAAAAACCGCCGATATACATCGAAAGACTAAACAAGGAAGGATTAGTAGACGAAAGTATAAGAAACCTATATCAAAGAAGGTTAAAATTACATATAAATAATAACACGATCGATGCTATGAACGGCTTAAATGACAATTGGTACAAATTAAAAACTAACATACTGAATGCAGCCACAGAATCTTTAGAAACTAAGAAAATAAACATAAACAAAGGGACAAATTACGGGACGCCATGGTTTTGGGAGGAAATCAAAACCCTAAGTGAGCAGAAAAGAAAAGCCTACCTCTAATATCTACAAACCAGATCGGCAGAGGACTATGCGGACTATAAACAAATACGAAATGAAGTAAATGAAGATGTTAGAAGAATAAAGGAACAATTTTGGGAAACGTACACTGGTGAACTACAACACGATTTCTATGGATTACAGAAGCAAATATGGAGGATGGTGAGAAATCAGAAAAAAAAAGTAGGGAGTTTGTTGTTAGTTTGGTCAAAAATAGATGAACAAACTTGGGTAACACTGTTACGGTATTAAATGCTGAGATCGACATTGATCAAGAGCACTGTCAAAAATCGGGTACAAACTACAGGGTTCGCCGGCTTTCCCTAGAAATCACAGATCTTAACGTGTCGGAGCAGATTTTGTTGCTCCGGTTACTCGCACTTAGCTCAGTCGGGAAGGGGTAGTTCGAAGACTTAAATGGAAAACCGACGGGGTACTTACCCTAAAGCTTGCTTAAAAGAATTGCCAAAGGACGCCACTCGTTTTGATGAGATTAACAGCCCTCGTGGCCCAAAACGAGAAATGCTACAGAGCTTTACCCAAGGAGTACTGGGTTGGCTGCAAACTGCCTGCTTCTCAACGTCCCTCACCAAGCTCCCTCCAAATGTCCAGTGTAGCGGAATGTTTTCCCCACAGACAGGTGAGCGAAAACGGCAAACGAAATGGACACTTCGCCTCGGAGATCACCAGGTCGGTCGTTTTTTTTTTTTTTAGTACGTTTCTTAGCCGGTTCAGCAATCAATTGCTATTCACAGCTGAGTTCACTTTGATATTTTAACTGTTTTAATCACACTAAGAAGGACTGTTAGGGCCTCCATCACTAAGTTTTATTTGTTCACTCACGTTTGTTATGTTATATGTTAATCACTAATCACTGATTTCCTCCTCAGATGTGTTAGATAAATACAAGTCCTGCGTTAACTTTCTTCTTAGACGTTTGTGAATCTTTTTTTGTCCTGTATTATTGGTCACTGCGCTTGGACATTGGTTGATGTTAGTGAAGTATTTTCTGGCAGTTTTCTTAATGAATTCGTGTATGGTAAGTACTCCAGTTTCTTTGTGTATTTGAGTATTTCTTATGAACCATTCTGCATTTAAAATGGTGCGTAATACTTTGTTCTGAAAACGTTGAACTTTGTTTAGATGTGTTTTCGAAGCTGTTCCCCATATCGTGCATGCGTACATTATTATGGGTCTTATAATCGATTCATATATTAATATTCCACATTCATGTTTTAATGATGATTTTCGGTTCATGATAGGAAACAATAGTGAATATCGGTTGTGGCATTCGTTTATATTTTTATTTATGTGGAAACCCCATGTCAATCGTCTGTCGAGATATACTCCAAGGTATTTTACTGCATTATCAGGTGGATTCCATTCTATCTCTTGGTTGTTTATTTTGATATTAGAGGGATTACTTGGTCTACGTAACGTAAAAATTTTTGTTTCGCACTTTCCAGGATTTAGGGTGACTCGCCAGTGTTGGAACCAGTCGAGTATGATGTTTACACTTTCTTGTAAGTTTTGCTGGCAGATATTGATATTATAGGCTTGTGTAATTAGTGCCGTGTCATCTGCATACATAGCTACTGTTGTATTATCTAGTTCTGGCAGGTCATGTACGTATAAATTGAACAAGATTGGACCAAGTATCGATCCCTGGGGAACACCGGCATTTATTTTTTTGGTTGCTGATAACTTAGCATTTATTCTTACGGCGAAAGTTCTTTCCGTGAGAAATGACCTTAAAATGAGAAAAAGATAATCCGGCATGTTTAGCTTCAGTAATTTGTAAGTTAACCCTTCTGTCCAGACCTTATCGAACGCCTGCGCTATATCAAGAAACATCACTGTGATGTGTTTCTTGTCTTCAAAACCTTTTTCAATTAGTTCTGCAATACGAGAAAGCTGATAAGAGGTTGAGTGATTTTCTCTAAACCCATATTGAAAAGATGGAGGTAGTCTATTGTCGTTCATAAATTTAGTCAGGCGATGGTGTATGACCTTTTGCAATAGTTTTGAAAGAGATGGCAGCAGACTAATTGGCCGGTAACCCGTTGGATCTTTAGAGTTCTTTCCTGGTTTATGGATCATTATTATATGAGCGTGTTTCCATGTATCTGGGAAGTAACCTGTTCGTAGGCAGGCGTTGTATGTAGACGCTAAGTATGCGAAACACTTTTTAGGTAGGTTTTTTAGTAGTATATTTGGAATACGATCATGTCCAGGTGCTTTTCGTGTTCGTAGCATCTGGACATATCTGTGTATTTCTCGAGAAGTTGTAGGATTGATAAGACCTGTATTTGGGGGAATTAATTCTGATGTGTCATTGTGTATGGTTTCATTAAATGTGGCATTTGCATTTGAGGTTTGAGTTGTAAATACATTTTCTAAGTGAGTTGCAAACACTTCGCTCTTTTCTTCATCCGTTACGTACGTTGTGTTGTTGTTTACTATTGCTGAAATTGTCTGCGGTTGTCTCAGTAGTCTTTTTGTTGCTAACCACATTGTGGGATCCCGTGGTTGAAGTTCGTTGATGTATCGCCTGTAATTATTAATACGATGCTGGTCCAATTCCTGTTTTACTTCTCTCATTATTCGATTTAGTTGTTGTTTAATTAATGGGTCTCTTGTATTTTGCCAGTTTCCTCGTAAGGCGTGTTTCTGTTTGATTAGGGTCAGTATTTTTTGTGGCGGTGATAAGAAATTTCGATTCCTGGCTTTACCTTGTACTGTTGTCTCTCTGTGCACTGACTCCTCGATACAACTGTTTAATTGTTCAATTGCTTTATCAATTTCTTGTTTTGAGTTTAACACTGTGGGGCATTTTAACACATCTTCTAGATATTCTTTGAAAACATCCCAGTTTATTTTTCCAGTAATAAGACGAGGATATGGTTCCGTATATTCAACTGCTTTATCAAATGTTATTATCACTAGTAAGTGGTCCGAGTCAAGTTCAGGTAGAACAGACTGATATATTGGCCGATGAACTTTTTTAAATAGTATTATATCCAGGATGTCGGGGCGCTGATTAACTCGCGTTGGGTGGTAAGTGTATTCAGGAGGTGTTGAAATCTGGATGGCATGTTTTGTGATGTATGAATACAATTTTATTCCACTGGGATTGTTGGCTCTACAACCCCAGATCGTGTTTTTGCTATTGAAGTCTCCAATAGCTATGGTGGGTTTATTAGTGCTAAATAGTGCCGTTATGTCGTTTTCCAATAATTTTCTATTTGGTTGTTTATACACACATGTAACAATTATACTTTGTTCTTGTTTTAATTCCAAGTTAATAGAAACAGCTTCCAGGTTTTCTAGTTGAGGTGTGTCGATTGGGTTCGCTTTGATTTTATTCTTGATTATTATTGCAACACCACCTGAGGCGTGATCTGCAATACGGTCTTTACGGAATATTTTGTAACCTGCAAACTTTATTTTCATTTTTTCACTTAAGTGAGTTTCACTCACGCACATTATATCAACATTATGTCGTACTAAAAAGTTAGCTACTAATGTTTTTTCTGCTAATATACCATTGGCGTTCCAATTTGTGATAACCAAGTTATGTATGCCTTGTAAATATTTATTTGTTTGAGCCATTGGTAAGTAAAGTTGGAATTAAATTTATTAGAAATGTTTTGATTTGGTCTATATGTGGAGTGATTATGTTTAAAAGTGCTTGTAGTAATTGTGAAAGTATCGTAGATTGGGAAGTTTTTGCATCAGTCGAGTTTCCTTCGTTAAGTAGTGCGTCTTTATATGATCTGTTTTGATTACTATTTGTGTTTGAAGCATTGTTTTGTACTTGTAAGTGGTTGATGTTAGCTTGATACGAAATGTTGCTATAAACTGGTTGTCTTAAATTGGGTTGTGTAGCTTGTTTAAAGTAGTTACACCCTCTATAATTCGCTGTATGGCCACCTCCACAGTTTACACATTTCGGTGCTTCTTCTTGACTTTTTGTGCATTCTGAGTACAAATGTGATCCTAAACATTTCACGCATCTGGGTTGTAGTCGACAGTAGTTTTTTGTGTGACCCATCCTTTGGCAACGAGTGCATTGAGATATTGCTTTTGGTTTTCGTCTTGGTTCTACTCTAACAACACAGTGTAGTAGCCTTTCAATTTTAAATATTTCATTATATTGTTTAGATTTTTTCACCTCTACGGCGCACAGTGGCATTGGCTTTTTGTCTTTGTTCAATAATCGAGTTACTTTTATAACTTCTATGTTTTTTGTTTTTAGTGCATTAGAAATTTCATCAACGGTTATAAGGACGGGGAGACCTCTTAGTATTACTGATTCATTATTTGTTTCTGGGTTACGATAAGTGTGATAACGTACTTCCTTTGCTTCATCGTAATATTTTGTTAAAGAACGGAAATCATTGAGATCAGTTAAATTTATTTTCAAATATTCGCCTTTATTGATTATTGTAAAGTTTTCATTTTTTATTACCTCTTTAATATCTTGTACTACTGCATTAAAATTATTAGCATTATGTAAAAAAAATTGGTGGAACATTTTGCTTTGTTACCGCATTTATTTCGGTGCTGGAGTTTACTTTATCATTTTTGTGGGAGAAATTTTCTTGCTTTCCGCATTAAGTATAAAATATTTGTTACCTTCGATTAATTTATCGGCTTCAAGTAAATATTTCTTGTTTGGATCGCAATCGGTTGGGGTCAGGGTACGCTTGTTGTTGGAGTTGTGATTACTTTCGGTTATCTCCATTGGTGTAACTTTAGAGCCTCGGATAATAAGTTTTGGGTCAGCCAAAGGACCTGGAGACATAGTTGAGTTGCCGCTTCTTGGGCGACCAAGGGCCGCCCGCTTTTAGGAGAACCGACTTATGCTGTTTTCACAAATTCTATTAGTAGTGACTGTTGAAAAATACCAGTATTTGTTTAATCACTGAGTAGTTCAAAGCACTTAAATTTAAAGTCACGTCCGCGTTCTATCGCTGTTCGCACGAGACTGAATGACGTTTTTAAAATAGCTTTATCTGTATTTAAAAACAAATTAAAATCAGAGCAGGCTTGGTATTTCATGCAATAAAAAGTGAACAGTAAAAAAAAATTGGGGTGGCTTCTTCAAGCGGTTTGGTTGTGTTTTTGCCAAGCTGCCCCAAAACAAGTTATTTCTGTGTGTTAAAAAATACCCAAGCTAACTAAAAGTAGTGTTTTATTGAGTGATTGTATCCTGGGTTATTTGTGGA
>OW679200.1:119216052-119302658 GCA_940337035.1 Agriotes lineatus | reverse complement strand
ATTTGCTTTTCGGAAATCTAAATGCATCTTTGTGGTTGTATTTAGTATTTAAGTAATATGAGCTTGCTATAATTTGCAGTTTTAAAGATAATTAACTGCATAATTAAATGTTTGTTTTATGTTTCAAAAATGGCGGAAACTAGTGGATGTGTGTTACCTGCTCTGTGCAAAAGATGCAAGAATAAAGTGGTTAGCGGTGCAACATGTGTTAAGTGTGGCAGCCAGTATCATCCGAGTTGTGCAAAACGTTCGAACAATATTGTTTTTGTTAGTGATCAATCGATTGTATGTTGTGAAACTGATAATGACAACAATAGTGATGACTTTTTTGACGCTATTGATGCAATTGATAATATAGCAGGCCAGGATAAGAAGTTAAGTAGCCAAATTTTTAAGTATATAATTAAGCAAAAAGATATCATTATAAATGAACTGCGTGAGCAAATTAAAGTATTAAATGCTCAAATCGGAACACCGTGCAAAATCGATAACGATGCCATTGACAAGCGGAGCAATGCACTCGTGCCTGCAACATTGACCGTGACCGATAACAAACTTGACGAAAAGCCAAAGGCTGATACTTTTTCAAAAAATAAACATCGCAACAAAAATAACATTTCAAACCCGATTAATAGAGAGAAAGTCTCTACTGCAATAATGAATGCCCAAGCTCAGTCAAAATTTAAAGAATTAATCCATATCAATGAAGATAAAATTAATCCTCCCGTCAACGATATCGAAGAAGGCTGGATAAAAGCTAGAAGCCGCCGACGTAAAAATTCCGCTATCATAGGCAATAACAGTAGTACAAACACAAATTCTACTATAAAAGGGGTTCCCAAAACAATTACATTGCATGTCAGTCGCCTGTCACCTGACACAAAAACGGAAAATTTAGTCAATTTTCTTAAAGCAGATTTCCCAGAAGTTAAATGTGAACTATTATCGTCGTTAAATCCAAATGTTTACTCGTCATTCAAGGTGACTATTTTTGAGGAAAACTTCCGGAAAGCCATGGATTCCACCAAATGGCCGGACTACGCATGCATTCGACGTTTTTTTTACCGGAAACAAACGAAAGAATATCAAAGGTAGTTTTTGAACCAGATTTGCTATTGTTAAATATACAATCTTTAAATATCAACAAAATAGATGACTTGCTAATGGATGTTAGTCAATTTTCTGACGTCATTTTTTTATGTTTGACCGAAATTGGTGCCAATAGTGAATTAATTAAGGGTACTTCAATTATGGGTTATTCGCTCTACACTAGCTACACTAGGACAGACTACAAAAGTGGTGGCGTGGGAATCTGGGTGAAAACTGACTTGGTTAATTATTGCAAAGTTAAAATCATCGATCTTCAAAGGTTTTGTGTTGACAAACAGTTTGAAATCTGCGCATTATCGTGTACAAACAGAACTAGTAAAAATACGTACGTTATTTTAACATGTTATAGATCTCCTTCCGCAGATCTACAAACATTTTATGAAAAAATTGCGGACGTTTTAAATTATGTGTGTAAACCCAAATTGAAAATTGTGCTTTGTGGCGATTTTAATATAGACTCGTATAACTGCTCTCACGACTTTAAAAAATTGTGTAATGTGCTGGCAGAGTTCAATCTTACTAACGTGGTAAAATGGCCGACTAGAGTTACAAATACATCAGTTAAAACGATCGATCACGTTTATATTAACTATGATAACTCGGGCGTGCAGTGCGTAATAGACAATGTTATTTCGGATCATCGTACGGTCCTGTATGAGTTAGAACTTACAATGTGTAAACCTACACCTGGAAATGTGCGGTCTTCTACACGAAAATTTACAGAAAATTCGATGGAAAAATTTAAAACCGCTTTACTAAACGAAAATTGGGATACATTATATACTCTTTCCGATGCGAACGTTGCGTTTGATTATTTTTATGACATTTTTTTGTACTATTTCAATGTCTGTTTCCCTCTACAAAAACTATATGTTAGTAAGCAAAATTGTAATAAATCTTGGATAAACAGTAAAGTAAAATTATCTAGTAGGGCTTTAAAGGACTGGTACGGTTTAAAATGCACTTACCCCGAGTTAGACCCAGTATATAAAATGTTTAAAAAGCAACATCATGCACTGTTGAATGATGTTAAAAAAGCATATTACCAAAAAATAATTATTAATTCCGATAATCAAACGAAGTCTATTTGGAGTAGGGCTGGGCGATATTGAAATTTTGATATCGATTATCGATAACTAAGAAATATCGATACATATCGATATATCGAAATATCGATACATATCGAAATATCGATATATATCGATAGCTATCGATAACTATCGATATTTATCGATAAGTATCGATTATATTAATTTATAGATAAATATCGATAGTAATAGAGAAATATCGATAGTTATCGATAAATATCGATAGTTATCAATTAATATCGATTGTTATCGATTAATATCGATATTTCTGGACCAATATCGATAAATATCGATAAATATGGGTACTATATCGATCACTATCAATACATGTACATATGTATATACACGTAGTATATTTTTTTAGTAGACATATATCGATACATAACCGTGTTAAATTCGATTTTATCACTTATTTAAGATGGTAGTTCAATTTTGCAATACAAATGTCATTTTGGGCCATTTTTTTTCATGCACTGCACACAGGTACAGCTGTTCTACGTGCGTATTAATTCGAAGTTGGTATTATAATACATTTAATGCTCACCAAAGTCTACTCAGCAAAAATGCCCCAACCTGTTACTACGTTAAGAACCCGAACACAAACCCTAAAAATAATACAAATAATTCAATAACATAAACCCAGCAGAAAGAACGAGTTCAAAATGCCCTATAGCAAATCTTACGGAATTTATGAGTAACTACTAAAGCAAATGTAATTCAGCATAAAATATCGATGTCTGTAAGTACTACTGTATCGACCTATCGCATGGATAAATATCGATAAATATCGATAACTATCGATAACTATGGATATATATTGACATGTGCAAAACCTGGAAATATTAAATTTAATATCGATATATCGATACATCGATAAATATCGATAACTATCGATATATATCGATATGTGCAAAACTTGGAAATATTAAATTCAATATCGATATATCGATATATCGATACATCGATATTTAAAGAAAGGTATATCGATAAACGATATATCGATATATCGATAATATTATCGATATATCGATATTTTCGCCCAGCCCTAATTTGGAGAGTGGTGTCTGAGCTTTCAAATAATAATAAAAGTCAAAGTAATTTAGAAGTTATTTGCGACGAGACATTGAGTAGCGATCCGACTTTGGTAGCTAATAGTTTTAATGAGTTTTTCAAAAATGCTGCTGTAGATATTATCAATCAAATACCACATGTGCCGAATAGAAACATTAGTACATTATCTGCCAACGCTACGCCTAACAATAAGCTAATGCTGTATCCTTTTACTGAAAATGAATTTTTGGAACTAAACTGTAAAAAGCTTAAAAACAAGTGGTCTAGCGGTCCAGATGATGTGCCCGCTGCTGTTCTCAAACATACACTACATGTCATTGTGAAGCCGCTAGTGTCTCTGATCAACACTTCCTTTTGTACTGGTGTTTTCCCTGGCCGATTAAAAGTAGGGAAAGTCATACCTGTGTACAAAAAAGGTGATCCAACTATAAAAGAAAATTATAGACCTATAACACTTACCTCTGTATTTTCTAAGGTGTATGAATATTGTTATTTAGACAGGCTTTTGTATTTTTTGGAAAGCAATAACATCTTGTCTCAAAATCAATACGGTTTTCGTGTGAATAGATCTACTGTTGCTGCGGTATATTCCTTTTATAATATTCTAACTAACCTTATCGAACAAAATGAATGTCCTGTTGGGATCTTTTGTGATCTTAGTAGGGCATTTGACTGTGTTGATATTGAGACGCTTATATGTAAAATTAATTATTATGGCGTAGAGGGCACCGCACTTACCTGGATAAGCTCTTTTCTTAATGACCGCAAACAATATGTGTCTGTTCGAAATATTGACAACAGCGTTAAGTCCACTGTAACTTCAAATTACGTTAATATATGTGTAGGCGTACCCCAAGGCTCCATTTTGGGACCAATTCTATTTCTTTTATATGTCAATGATCTGGATAAAGTAACAGATGATGCTTTATTTACCCTGTACGCGGACGATGCTTCTATTATCGTGTCTAAATCGAAACATGAATTGTTGGAAACTAAATGCAATAACGTCATGGATGTTCTGTATAGCTGGTTCTGTAACAACTCGCTATTTCTTAATGCAGGAAAAACAAATTTTGTGAGATTTCATAATAGACAAAAAGATTGTAGAAATCTGGATATTCAGATAAATGGCCGTTCAGTTACAAACACAGACTATATCAAATTTTTAGGGATGCACGTTGACGAATGTTTAACGTGGAGACCTCACTGTGAACATTTAGTTTCCAAACTACGTTCTATTTTATACTTATTTAAAAATTTGCGCACGGTCCTAACAGATGAACAGCTAATTAATGTTTACCATGCTCATGTAGGTAGCCGTCTTAGATATGGTATTTGTGTTTGGGGTTGGTCCAGACAAGTTAACCAGATATTTATACTACAGAAGCGTTTTGTTAGATGTATCGCCAAAATTAGTTCTAGTACCAGTTGCGTAGATTACTTTAAAAAGTATACCATTCTGACTGTAGCTGCATTATATATTTATGAATTGTGTGTATATGCCTATAATAATCAAAAGAACTTTGTAAAAAATTCTACCATTCACAATTTTGATACTCGTACAAAAAATAATTACCATGTACCGTTTAATAAGTACGTAGTAGGATTTAAGTCTCCACAGAATGCAGCAGTTAAAGCGTACAATTTGATACCTGGGGACATTAAAAACTGCGCCAGCTCCAAAGAATTCAAAAAGAAACTGAAATCGTATTTAAATATGAAATGTTATTATTCTGTCAACGACTACATGTTATAATTATGTATATACTTACTTGTAAATACTCGTTATTATTTTTTGACAATTCCTTTACATGTAATGTCTTATGGAAGTAAATAAATATCAATATCAATATCAGTTTTACAAGCGTGCTCATAGATAAATGATAGCTTGCAAAGCCAGAGTTTTCTTCCTTAGTATGTGTCATATTGATGAATTCCGTTGCTTGTCAATTTGACATTTTGAATAAATGGTAAATTTCTAGGTATTTACAAGTGAGGAACAAATAAAATATTCAGCAGTACACTCAAGGTAACAGGTTTTACTGGCTCAAGAAGGTGACTGGCTCGCCAATGGCTCGCCAGTCATATCCTTCTATTCGCCAGTAAAAACCCTCTTACCAAGCTAGTAATGTTAAATATTATAATAAATAACTAGAAATTTACCATATATTCAAGATGTCAAACTGACAAGCAACTAAATTCATCAATATGACACATACTAAGGAAGACAACTCTGGCTTTGCGCGCTTGTAAAACTGACAGTTAACTTGTAAAGATTTTAAAAGTTAGTAACTTGTTAAAATAAACTTTCTTGATTAATACAGTGACTTGATAAATTGATGTTTACAAGTGAGGAACAAATAAAATACTATAAAACTTCGGGAATCAGAAAACTAACAGAAAGAGAGCCACCAATAATACATGAAATGGAAATAAAAAAGTAAATGTACACTCTTACTGTTTATCCATTACCCATAAACATAATCAAATGACCACTTCAGGACTAATACAAATGTCTGATTCTAATGGAAAACATTATCTTTCCCATAATGTCTTTCTATATAACAGTATTTCCAATTAAAACTAAATACATGATCATTAGCAGAAACATTTAGTTATATAAATTTGCACAGAGAAGTGTTGTCAAGATAAAATATCTAGGCCCTGCTAGCAATAAAGTAGTAATACATATATGGTTCTTCTTCCTGTTGTTTTACCTTGTATCTTCAGATACAAGACGTAATACCGTTCAGGGTATCATATGATATGACAAAGCTATTCAGGTTTTTAAACTTTTATTGTCCCTACCATTTCGGTTGTATCGGGAAGAAGTACGTAGGATGTCTTTATTCCTAACTCTGTCGAACTAACTTATGCGGAGCATCCTCCAATATAGCATAATAGTGTTGAACAAGATAAGAAGGTGCAAACCCCTTATCGACAAGGTACAGTGTTGGTATGGAGTGGTTTTGGCCATGAGCTCTTTGGGACACATTAATTCTTTTTTTTAAGTCTTTTCAGTTAGCAGTTATCAGACTGTGTTATATATTGCTATATTTACAAATAGGGAACAAGTTATAACATGTCTTTTAATTCATAAAAACCATTCATAAATTTAGGAATTTGCAAAAAGGTGAATATTAAAAATTTGTATATAAAATATTTTTTTCTTATTAGAAAAATTCCACCATTATGCATTTAAAACGAAATTCATAGGGGGAAAACTTGCTACTTAGTAGAAAAAAAATAAAAATATTTGGAACAACTTAGCAATTTGAGCTGTATTCTGAATTACAACAATCACTCGTAATGGAAAGTGTGAGCGTCATAAGATTACATTATGTTCAAGCATAATAATGGTGGTTGAATTAACAATAATGCAGTGTCGCGCATATGTTTGTCGAGTAGCAAGAACAGTTGTTAAAGCACGAGCAGATAACAGAATACCTGGAGATTACGATAACATTTTTAAAGAAGCAACTCCAAGTCCGGACGAGTTGGTCATCAGCTTCGGTCTAGTGTCCAAGAAATTTCCAAAGTGGCAAAGAAAGCAGCCACCACAAACAAAGCTATGGTAAAAGTGTTGATGTTACCCTGTAAACCAGCAAACCCATACAAAGCGAGAAGATGAGGAATTTGCTAAATTGTAATTTCCATAGTTGAAACTAGGTCAACTACGAATGGGCTAGTGCACTGATGCGAGTCATAGGGTTGCATTCGTAATCAACTGAAGGATCGACAGGCCTGCAGGTCAATTTCCGTCAAAACCATTTCAGCGATTTGGTTCATAAATGGATTACAGATTCGTCGTTTAGTGACTCAGATAAAACGTACATAAAATTTACGAATATATAGACATAAGCGTAATAGTTAATGAAGTTGTAGGTTTCACACTTCTTTTTATGTATTTCGCAATTACTTTGTGAATTATTTCCATCGTAAAGGTATTGATTTTACGTTGAAGCCATATGACGTGACCATTTAGGTCAATATGGTGAACTTTTAGTGGATGACAGCCAGTTTAGAAAACAATTAAAAAACACGTTTGAGCGCGGCAAAATTCAAGTATAGAAACAATTTAAGGAGATTTTGGCGCGACTTCAAAAACAATAACGCAAGAACTATGTCGGTTTAACTTCAAATGACGGGCGCCACATCTACCAGCAGTGGTGTGCGCTTGGGCAGTGACGTAGCACACGATAGGCGAAATATGTGTTTTTTAAGTAATTTTTATGTCGCGGAATAGTGAAGTGTTTGTTGTCAAAAATTGTTAAGGCGCAAAACTCGTAATAATTAAGGTAAGCAGTTAGTTTTTTGATATTTTTTGCAAACTCCTATAAAGCCACGGACTAAATATGAACTTGTTGTTAGTGATTAAAGAAGCAAGCGGTTTCTACAAATTTGTTATTTATGAACTCTGAGATACAAAGTTTTACTTATTGAGTCTTATGCTAAAGCTGCAATGTAAATAAGTTGTGCTTGTAATATTTTCATTAGCGAAACATGCCTATCATTTTTTTCTGAGCATTTACTGTTAGATAGAGGAAGTATAGCCCACGTTTTATTTATTTTTATTTATTTATTTATTTATTTAATTCGCACTTAGCCAACAGCCGTTAGACCAATTATAGGCGTTGTTGTGCAGTTATAAGGACTTCCAACCCCACTAACGACTGCCATGATGTTGTATGACCGCCGGGACCAACTTTTTTCCGTGATAGCCGTACCACGAGGCGCCGAGAGATGCAGCCGTGGAACTCCCATCCAAGTTCTGACCAGAGACAGCGTTGCTTAACTCTGCTGATCGAACGTGGACGCTTGTTCAAGCTACACCACTCGGGACCCAGGGACCCTCGGGAAATGTACAGCAACAAGATTTCAAGTGTTTATTTTTTTTGTGCGGTAGCTATCAGTAGATAAGGATTTCGTTATTCATTGGGTGATAAAAAAGAGGAATATTCAAGGATCTACATATGATCGCGTCATGATGCGACGACTTCGGCTAAAGAGAATTCGCAAGTGTGACTGAAATTAATTATTGCGAAGCCTAGACGAGAGACATTTGTCGAAAAAGGAGTCAGCGATTTGTCGATATCTACTCTTACCGAAGATTAACAATGGGGCAGAGAGCACCGATAATGTTGCATTTCAGATTTAAAGGTGAGAAATACTGGTAACTTGCTTCCGCATCTATCGCTAACTATGACTGTGTATTCCCCTAGACCATACCGACAGCATAGTTAAGTTACCGCTTCAGGTCTAATACGGGTAATAAGAATATAAATTTTGAAAGAGCATGCAAATAAACGGGGCAGATCCCATCCATAGAGTTCTTTGAATTAATGTTTGATATAAATTGGCCCAAGAATAATCCTGATAGGTTATGTCGTTCTGGAGATGCAATGTGTACATCTACTAGACAGGGCACCTTCACCGAACTTAAATGTTCATTTTTCAATGCCAACTCGGTTGTTGTCTTCATACAAGTTATAGCGTTTCATGAGACCTTAGTAAAAATTAAACATTTCTCAAGCTGGTTGAACCCGAAAGCAATACTTCGGCAGGTTGTGTCAAAGAAAAATTGCGGGTATGTAATAACTTACCAGTCTAACGTTTATTTCGAGATAACTTTTACTATCTCCTTTATCCTGAAGAAAGCCGTTCTGACTTTAGCGAATTTCAATTTTTTTGCACATGTTATAGTTGTAATTTACATTACATTAATCATAAGAAATGCGATTTTTATTCTCAAGCAGTATTTCGTAATAATACACTTGGTGTTTGCGGTGTTAATTTTGTTAAGATAATTTCCTGTATTTTCGCTGTTTTCTTTCTTTTCGCCCATGTTAGCTTTGATTTTAATTCTTTTGTCAGCTTAGACACGCCTAAATAAAAAGTTCGGAGAGGGCTCAAAACTTTACTCCGTTTATTTCGAATATTAGCTTCTCGCAGCGTATTTGCGTGCGTTGATATTTTAAATCTAAAATTAGCTTTGGTTCTGCCAGAAGTGATGCAAGGTGCCTTTATCGTATCTTTTATTGCTTCCGTGGTGTCAAGAAGTCGCAGTGAAACGTTCGGTGCTTTCGCGAAATATTTGGTCACCATGTCGCATTTTGTGGTGCACCACGATGAATTTGGCGAAAGAAGATGTAGCGTGTCGTTGTAAAGGAGAGACGCATTTTAAAACGCTGGGACAGCCGTTGGAATTGCTCGCGTCTTCTGAATCGCTCCCGCTTTGGTCTAGTTAACAAGTGTTTCGAAGCCGCGCCCCAGCAGCCTTGAAGTTGCTGGGTTGTCTTGCGATAAAGTTGAAATTAACTGTGTAATTTTCTTTGATTGTTATGCCCTCTAAGGAAGTCAAAATTAACTGTGTGCTTTTCGTTGATTCTTGTGCCCGTTGAGGTTGTGAGATGTTTTCGTTTTGTGGGAACTCTTGCTGCTCCGCGAAGATAAGTGTCGGAGTTGAAGTGCCGTTAAATAAGTTAGTTGTGGTCGAATAATCTTTACCGCGGAGTTGCGAGACCTCCAATTACTGCTTTAGCAGATCAATTACCAGATTCTTGAAGATACCAGCACTATCTTACTGAGACGTCGTGTTGATCTTGTATGTTGAACCCTGCTTTCGCCGTCTATTCACCTTCTGTGAGGGAATTATTACCGTTTTAACTCCTGGCTCTAGTAACCATAATCTCGGAGCCCTGTGCCCGCCGCCCGCAAACACCCCTTACACTCCATTAGTTTCCACTTTTGGAGTGAACGGATTTACCAAAGAAAGTGGTGGCGCTAAATATTTACCACCTATCTACCGGATCGTAGCCCTAGTTTAAGGTCGTAAAGAACCCGCTCTTCTCACTGACCGTTTTAAGTCGGGGCAACCTTTGTCGCAGCCCATCGTAACGAGGTTGGGGCAACGGATCTGTGTAATTTCTTTCCGATTTTTTAGTGATGTAGTTTTTAAGAGGAAACAAACTGACGGTTTTGGTTTTAAAGAGTATCTACGTTGTAACAAATTCTTTCTTTGTCTTAAAGAGCGGTTTAGGCAGTAACAAACTGGCTCTCAATCGAGTGCTCTCGTTTTCCCGTCTTGAGGGCATGTTTTGAGTCGTCAATACCGATAAAGCTGTAACAATCTTTATCTCGTATTTGCTGCATACTCTGGTAACATTGTGAATAGGGAGCAGAAGTTCTTCGAAACTACTGGTTACTAGTACAATGTCATCGACCTAGCTTAAATTCTTGATGTTAACATTAGTTGATCTTTCTATTATTCTAGAATATTACGTTTTCTGAAGACGAATTAGGATTAAACGGCACAGGTGACATAATACCAGGTTCGTTTGTGCTTGTAGAGGTTATAGTTTGCAAAATGAATAAAGCACATATGAACTGTTTAGCCGACATCTCTACATTTTTTACACCACGACCTGAACGTTAAACAATGCTTCTCTGATCCAAGATTGTTCCGGAACCGAAATTGTGTATTGACCATTTGACCCTTTAGCCATTTATTTATCAATTCAAAGAAAGATTGTTAGGACGTGGTTCATTAAACTGATGGTTCTATATTTTCTTAATATTTTAGCACGCGCTTTGTTTGGGATTGCTATAACGGACTGCATTAGCCAGTCAGTTAGTACAATACGGCTTCATTGACTTTACCGAAAAAGGAGGGATTATTTACCTTTAGTTTCAAGGAGTTTAAGTATCTCTATAAGTGTATCGCCTGACCTTGCTCATTATGTGGCTTTTGCTATTTTAATATCACATTAATAATAATAAATATAATAATAATAATAATATGGCCTTTATCTACACATATAATAATGAATCAGAATTTACATAAGTTAAAAAGAAAAAAAACATATACCAATTGTTAATAAGAAAGAAATATATTGAGGGCGAGATTCAACTTAAAGCAATAGCAGTAAGCTGCTCTTCCATCTAACCCTAACCCATTGAAATTCTTCTAAACTGTCTCAGGCTACATGTATTTTGACTTCAGAAGTTTCATAGTTAAATAGGCAATACTGCTACCATGCTTCATTAGCAGAACGTATTTTTCCAAGTAGTTCTGTATCAACCTTATTGTATCTTACCTTATTATAATTTTTAGCTTTCCGCCTTTCCTAAATTAGACTCAAAATTTTGTTATCCATCCATCCTTTTCATTGCTCTTCTTCGGTCTTCGATATGAGACGAATGCCGGGGCAACCCTTCTCCACATTTCCTGGCCCTCTTCTATTGTTCCCTGCTTTCGTTTCTAACCAATCCTGAACTTTGCATTATTGCCTGAACAGGGTCGCAAGGTCGTTATAGCAGCTCGCCCCCAGTTGGGGGAATTTAAATGATCCTGAACCTTCACATTTACGTTATAGATTATGGTCTGAAGGGACATCCGCTACCAGGAGAAGTGTTAATCGCCTTAATTGCATTTAGGTATAGCTTTTTAATATTAATATGATCAATGTGAATTCTTACGATACTATAGAGCTTGACTGTTAGAAATTAATAATTGTATAATTACCGCTTCGGCAAATTGAAAAAAGTTATGATGAAATTAGAATTCGACAAAACTGCCTCTTTTACCATTTCGCACTTCGATTCCGAAGTTGCTAACGGTGTTATCTTGCCTTCATCGGCGAATCTTAGCATTCAGATCTTCCATGTAGATGGTCATCATATACCTGATTTTTAGTTCGTTAGTGAAGCTAAAATGTTTGTATAGAGCTTCTCTAAGCCGTTTTCACTACTATCGGCTGTGGTTGAATATGCCTGGTAATGCTGATGTCAACCAATTGCCATTTCATTTATGTTTAGTTAACTTTATTTGAAATGTATACCTACTCTTGGTGAGTAAAGCAGAGATTTCATTGAGCAGACTTTTGTAACTTTCCATTTGGTAAAATTTCTAAACAATGTTAGGTGGAGAAGCGAACGTAAAGTTATCATCTTCTTCTTCTTCAGCATTATTTTGGCCACCTTTGAATATAGGCCACTCTCACGTGTCTTCTATCAGTATATATTTTTTGTATTATTCGTCCAGCGCATAATCGAGCTCTTCAGCCATTACACCTTCTCGATGCAAGAACATTTTTGACCATTTGTTCTCTTTGTATTTACGGAATTTCCAGAATAGTCCTAATTTAGCTCAACTGTATTGATTGTAGACATACATTTAAACTGAGTAACGTATCCGATTCACTCATTTATTAAATAATCTGACGTTAAAATTATAGGAATACATTGATCATAAAGACTTAAACAAATGGGAATATTTTTGTTGACGAATGTGCGTCCGGTTTTTAACGCCAAAAGCAAATGGATGTATCAAGTAAACCTGAGGCAACAAATCTTAGCCGTTGTATGAGTTTCAATCATACAAATGTGAACAAGTTCTTCCAAACTTTCTGACTCGTACGTAGAAGCATATTCGTATAGAAATACGTATGTAGAACTATCCAAAGTGGCGTTGCCACGAGACGAGAGAAGGTTCTCAAATGACGATTTTTGATATGCGACTACGTAACGCCCAAAATAGTCAGGTGCTACGTTAATCAACGGTTTGAAATTTTTCTCTGTTTAATAACCGTGAGGTCATAAAGCCTACATTTCTTCAAGATGGAGAGGACGACACGGTGTGGTTTGTGCGGGCCTTAAAAATACTACTAAACTATCAAGATCGAGATTGATACGGAACAATCACCAATTTCAAAACAAATCTGGTCACCCTTTTCGTATATTTGAGAAATATGTCAATTTTGATCTCGAATTATCTTGTCTCGGGAGCATGACTAATCTTGAGTCGTGTACGTCGGTTCAAAAAGTGGACATATTACATTTATTTTTCGAAAGTAGAAGCTCTCCACCTAACTGGTCTTGTACCGCTGGAAAGTTCTATAACAATAAGGTAGGCATTTGACACTCATTATAATCCGGAAATTATTGTGCACTCCGCTGTGAATCTAATGTGTCAATACCTCACCTGACTTTCTTTAGGCACCTACACTAACGTATCGTCCATATTGCAACTAAACGGAATTCTGAACCAATTTTTGCGGGTTGTACTTTCCCAGTGTAAGTCCGAAACCAGAGTTCGTGCTCACTTGATTAATTAGACAGAGAATGGAAATAATTTTGTTTATTTACAATAACATTTTTGATAATGATACGGTAGTAATGTAATAATCTACTTCCCGGGTGACCGGCTTCACAACCGAACAAAGCAAAAGCATGGTAGATCATAACATTACGAGAAATAGAGGATTTCCTAGATCAAAAGTTCATATTATAAGGGGAAGGAGCGAGCTGAAAGCTTTTAAACATCAATTACGTTCGACATATCACTTGTTTACTAAAAATTAGATACTTGCTACGAGTACGTTCGGTTTTAAAACGGGTCACCGGGTACATACGTAACCTAGGTGCCTACCATTAGGTTGCAACAATAATTATTATAAATAAATATAGAATTGGCTTCGAAATCGATGTTAGCAGCTGTGTTTTGCTTTACATCTACAATTCTAAAATAAAATGCAGTTCTAAACCACCCTAACCCAATTACTCTGCAATAGGAAAAAAACTATCCAGACAAGTTTTAAGCGTGTTCACCAAGCAAAGAGGTTTTTGTATAAAGGCAATACCATTTACGAAGTAATGCATTCAGACGTAGTAACCAGAACTGCCCATCTCTAAAGGAAGTGATAGCTCAAAAAAGCTGGACGAACAACTTATTCTTAGTTCAAATCTACAGTATGAAGTAACTTGGCCATGCATATATATGTGCATAGGAAGGTCTCAAAATTTGCGGACGCTGCCACTGGTTGTCGGCTAACACAGGGTTATTATTTTTTTCAAGCGTGACACTTTTTGCTACGTGAGCAATGTTGGAAAGAAACCAAAGAACGAACCTTGAGTCAGCTTGTACGGTGACAGCTTTCATTGGGTGGAATATTTTTTTAACTTTGCAGCCCTACTGGCTTCGGATATCAAAAGCTCCCTAGGCATACACTTTTTAAACTTGTGATCACGTTGAACTGATATAACGTAGAAATTTTTGTTCAAGTTCGTATCGTGTTGAGCAATCGTTGTATTTGGCCATTGTTTCATTTCTACTCCATTTTCGTATCAGTGAGCCCCGGAGGTCACCCAAATGGATCGCCATCTAACGACCCCTTTTCCCGAAACTTGTTCGATTCTGTTCGCCCAGTGGCTAGTGGTCTCATACCGTTAATTTTTACTGCGTTCAAAGATAATTGTGTAGTAATCATGAATATTTATTTACGCCGTTTTTGTGTATACAATATCTAGGCTGTATACCAATACTTTAAGATCCGACCGCTTACATTTTGAGCACATCCCCTTCTGGGGGTGTTAACAGATATTTGGTACTGATGGTTACATTGCTGTTCGGCTACATTTTATTTTTTATTTTTATAAAAATATCGTTTACAGGTAATTTGATGAGAGACGCCAGTTCTTGCAGCCGGCTCACCGAAAATTTTATATGTTAGTGTGATTAATCTAACCATACTAGATTAAATCCTACTATTCTACCTAAAATAAAATGCAGTAGCTGTAGTAATGAAGTAATAATTCAGAGAAAAAAAGAATGGTAAATTCGATTCCGAGATTCGAACTCTCCCATTTCCCGAAACCGTGATAAGTTTTTCCATGGTAAAATCTTTCACATTACACCATCGGCTATGGTGGTGCCTAAACAGTAATAAAGATTTTTTACCGGTTTGACTAACCAAGCGAGCACGTCCTCTTTCAGTTTCAGCCTTTCAAACTTCCTGCAGGTAGTCAACCAGTTTTAACCTGTACTTGTAGCAGCTTTTAATTTAACATTTAATTAAATTTCAAAATAAAATCTTTGAAAAACGCAACAGATGCTAGCTTAAAGAAAATCGTTATTTTATTTTATAATGATCTTATGATCCATAAACATCTAATTTGGTATTCGTAAGAAAACCACTTGATGATGATTTCAGATAGTTTTAATGTCGGAAAAGGTTTTTCTATCAAAGTAAACAAGCGGCCTTAAGAATGGTCGTACAAATTTTTCGAAGTAAAAAGAAGTTTTCAATACTTTTCAAATGTATGCAAATATGAAGAACTAAGTGAGCTAAGAATATGCACTAGCAGTGCCCTTATCGTGCTTCTTAAATTAAGCGAGATCCCCATACACGTATCTGAAAAACGAGTCCCCTGTATTAATAAAATTAATTTCAGTTTCAATAAGCGACGCGGTCTTATTCCTATTCAGCCGTCGCTCATCTGAGAAAATATCCGCAAATCCGAGTTCGAATAAACAGCGAAAATATATCGCAAAATTTCAGCGGCCGAGCACGCCGCGAATATAAATAAACATCCGCCGATGAATAAAATATCATTAACGGGGGAAATAACCATAAAAACTTCCTTATGTGGGGCTCCCATCCGAATGACTCCTCTTAATTGACCCCTCCATTAATAATTCATAAGGGCTAAAATGAGCTAAACGGTAAAAACGAAAACATCGCAAAAGGGGAACGGAAAAACTATGTAAGAGATTTTCCTGGCTGGAGTAGCGGGACCGGTTTAAAAAGCCTTTTAACTTTATAAATTAAAAATAGTTTAGGGGCAACTTTTTATCGGGCTATCAGACTTTTTAAATTGCATATTTGCTTAAAGCGTTTGGAGTTTCTCTACACTGCGATAAAGAATAGTACTTTTGATTGATATTCTGATCCTTTAAGTTTCTGGTAATGTCGAATATATTACTGAAATGATACACATTATAACAATTAAAAATTTATATTGGTTGGTTTGGTTGCGCACTGTCACTTTTTTTGTAGAATGAATATTTATCCACACCAGGGTTTGGTTGGTAAGGATGTTGAAGGTACCTATCCACATTTTCTTTGGTTTGATTAGATTTTTATCTCTCCTCCCATACTGTTCTGGAGTTTCTTATTTTCAGAGTGGAATTTGCATTTGTTTTCTGGGTTGGTTTGGATTTTACTTCTCGAGTTTTAATATGTTTTTCTAGCTTTTTAGAGCTTCTGCTTTGAGTATTGAAGCTGTATATCTTCGTCCTGTGCTTGTGGTTGGAAATTAGAGTAAATTATTGTACAAGAGCTGTCTGATGTTAGGAGATCATGCTAATC
Organism: Agriotes lineatus; assembly: GCA_940337035.1. Classification (NCBI taxonomy): domain Eukaryota; kingdom Metazoa; phylum Arthropoda; class Insecta; order Coleoptera; family Elateridae; genus Agriotes; species Agriotes lineatus. The sequence continues at coordinate 119,286,241 of OW679200.1, read as the reverse complement.
TGGCCCCCTTGTCCGCTGAGCGGCGAAAACTACTTTTTGTTCCCAAGCTTGAACCATCACTTTCGTAGCCGTTATCTCCTACTTTTTTCTTTACACGTAAATTTGGTTTGGTAATTTTTAATGTTTTGGACCTGGGAATGATCTACAACTTCCTGTTTGTTGTTTTAGATTGCTTTGAAAATGATATCCGTTGGTGCATATGTTGGGTTGCCTACGCTTTTGCGTCAGTTTTCAGAATTTTGTTTTTTTACAAGCTTTTGGAGCGGATTTCTTCTTCTAAAGCCTTCCGTAAACGGTTTTGCGATTCACAGTAATTTGAATAGTTTATCTAGGATCTCACAGTATTTAAAAAGCAACTAATCTTTGGCCATCCCATGTCCCAAGCCTTCAATTTTTCCGTTAGCGTCAAGTGGCCTTTTCAGTTACCTTTACGTCATCATCAAGTAAATCTGTATTTACATTTAGTTACGACTAACACTTGAGTGACCTTAATTCATACCGCTCTACAAATGAAGCTATTCTTCACACCTTTCACTCGTCGAAGGACACCTCACGCTTGGAGAAAAACATTCACTGCATTGAGCCGAAATCTTTCTCTAGCCCTCTTGGTTGAATCGTATAAGAAGTAGTCCTGTCTTCACTCGCATGGTACAGGTTAGAAATTCAGTTACTGCTTTTCGGGACTGCTCATCGTAGCACATCGAATGCACTTTCACTGAAAACCGATATCGTCTACTTTTTTGAACTTTGGTTAGTTAAAATGGCAAATTTCTCTTCAATGGCGTAGAAGGTATTTATTTTTTTACAAAACCGCATCTTTCTTTATAAACTCGTATTTGAATTTCAATGATCAATTCGATGGTGCAGAAAGAATTAATAGTAGACATAGTTAAAAAACCAATGTTAATTTAAACTTCTCCCTTCATTATTGGGCGACTTGCTTTTATTGCTTTCTATTTAACACCTGAAAATGGAACACCGGTCGAAAATAATGTAGGAATTCGTTCTTCTGATACTATTAGGTTGTAAAAGACCAGTATCACCGCTGAACGCTCCAAAGCGCAGTAGCGATAAAATAAACTGACAATAATCAAGCAACACTTCAATATAAGCCGAATAGTAAGCTTTAAATACCTAAAATACTCGTAGTCCCGTAACCAAAAGAGTTCAACGGGGCGGGTAAGCTAGTCTTTAGAAGGGAGTGAGCTAACACTAAACTCATCGAAACCAAATACGGGCACCATCAACTTGATTGTTCAAAAGATTGTAAATCCAAGTTGTAAGATTTCCCGTTGTTATGGCAACCACAACTTACTTTAAATGTAAAATATCAAAATGAGGCTGCCAAACTTTTTTAGAAAAATTTTAACCTGCTTTGCTTCGAAAAGTAAAAGTTTTTACATACGACATTATTGGACTAATCATGTTATTTTACCGCCCTCTTTGAACAGTTAAAATACCCTGTATGTATTCAAAATACAAGGTAGTAGCTTATCGTTTGAATTCGACGTCAATCAAGGAAAAAAGCTTCGATCTCGCAAAGTTGCTGGTTGGGATAGGACCAACGTAAGTGCACACTACACTAGCAAAGTCAAAGTTGAAAGGTAATAGCGACCAAATCCAAAAAGTCTTCCATATAAATTCAGCAAATCTTTCAACACGGAAATGTGAAAATACGACGAATTCTGACGCAAATCGACTACCCGTTCTCTCCCCAGTTCTACATAGCATAATCAGAAAGTGCACGCGTATAGAAATCTATCAAGGACTACAGTTTCCATTTAAATCCACCAACATGGTGTCTTTTCCATGTCTTAGCACTATCCAACAATTTTTGAGAGAATTAAGAGGAAACCGCGACTATTTCAAGCTACAAATGGTTTTTAAAGGCCAGAAATTAATCCATTAAGAATGGAGGATGATTGGTCTTTAGCTCGTCTCGGCTCACATGGCAACCGAAATAAAATTGAACGGAAGTGTCTAAACGACCGTGCCAGCAGCCAGGGCAACTAAATGCAGAACTTTTAGAATCAGGTTATGTAATACGCCAGAGACCAAACAGAAAACGTTTGAAAAGCTATTCGATACTCGATATCACGCGTACACTAGAAAACATAACTCGAGAAATGAGAAGGAGGAGCATTATGAAACAAAAAGCAGAAGATGGAAAGCATATGGTGCGGACTAAAGAAGAAAATACATAAAGAGGTTTCACGTTATTTCGATGCAAAGCAATAGCGGTTCCAGAATAATACTGATGAGAGTACTGATTTTAATGAGTTATAAACCTTCAGTCCCCAGTATAGTTAATTGTAGTTTCCAACAGCGATCATTTTAAAGATTTTTCCTCCGATCCCCAAGAAAAAAGAGGTTAAGTTAGACTAGGTTAGATTAGGTTATTGCAGGTATTTTGTTTCTGCGCCCTTCCAACCTAATCTAAGATAAACTACTATAAGAGAAGAACGCGTAACAAATGCGTGTAGTACAAAATACCTAACATAGGCTAATCCAATTTGACTTTTAATGTTGAGAGGTGAAATATTCAATAGTCCTGAGGGAAGTTTCGCAGAGGACTTTAATATTTGTACTCAATAAAACCCTTTCCTTTCGTCCTTGTTATCAATTGTCGAATCGCATGCTTACAATTTTTATTTTTTTAACAGGTGATTTATGTTTATTGATTCTTCATTAAATTTGTTAGGCTATAAGCGATGAATCATGTGATGTATTCCACTTCTGAGAACTTTCCTTTAAATTTCTGTATCTTCTTGTACATATTTTTTTAGGTAAAGGGAAGTCACTCTTGATAGTAGTCATAATAGACTCTAGCTACAGAGAAAGTATGAAGGTAAATCCTTGTCGCTTTAAAATAAAAACCCATCGACTGAATTTTAACTGCTGAGAGGCTTTCTTCTTAAGAAATACATACGAAGATGCTTGGTGTTAATGGAGAAGCTTGGTATTCAAGAACTGCGGTCGTGGAGTGACGAGCAAATAAATTTGTGAAAAGTACTAGCACAAATGTCCAGAACAAGTGACTATGTAAAAACTGCAAGCACTGCTAAGTGTGTGAAAATAGTTTGCTTGAAGATGGACGTAATCGAGTAAGAGATATTACGAACATTAAGAATATTAGCAATGGATCTATTCGGGTCACTATTAAACTAGTCGGCATTGAAAGGACGCCGCGCCGTTTCTAGTTGTACGCTGAGATAGATCAAACTATCCAAGAGTTTTGCCAGCAGACTACACAATTTTTCAGGAAGAAAACTACAAGTACCTAACTGCAACTATTGGGGGTAGTGTTTTAATGCCAAAGGATTTTTTAAAGTCTGCTAATGTAAATTGTTTAAGCCTTACACCTGTTCCATTTGAACCCGCCTCGTATTAAGGTTTGCTATTGTTCGTTTTCTAAATGCAAAAGTTTATTGTTAAAATTTTCCAATACACTTGCGTTTAGTATTTGCACTTTGCACTTAGCGCCGCTTAGGAACCTTGTCTGTCCGTTTTTCCAACTAACGCTCTAATAAACTAAAATACCACATTTATCACAGTTTATCTATGCTTTTTATAGAATGCAAAACAAGTAGTCATGTATTTTAAACAGGTTCGAGCGTAGGAAGCAATAACACAAATGGAAAGTATTCAAAACATTATCAAACTCAAAAAGGGCGATTCGTGTGGGCTTAAAGGTCAACCTTCCTAGCAACCCGCCTGTTATAACGGAAGCCGTCTGCAGACAATGACTGATAAATTAGATATGCTCTGCCTGTGCCGCTTTCTTCCGCTTTGACAATATTTATTAAGCAATTAGAATAGCAGACTTGATTTTATGTAGCTAATAAGATATTTATACGTAGTAATATTAATTAAACGGTGTGTACGTATGTGGAAAGATGGTACATAAGAACAAAAACATACTTTTACTTTGATACAATCGAAGTATTGCTTTGGACCTCTGCCATTACGGATTTACTATCGTGTGTTTAAAAAAACGTATTCGTAGCATGCCATGATCAAATTAAACGTGCCTATTGAACCAAATGAACTACCATAAGTCAGGGATAACTAATTTACATCTTGATCTTGAAATATTTTCCTAAAAATATACCAAACCCTTAATAAAAACAATTTTTATTGACGTTTATGGTTAATACACTCGTTGTTGTTTTTTTGCTTGATACAAGTAAACTTAATGCAGTGTAAACTTTTGTCTGTCACAGTGACAAATGTTTTCATAAGCAAAATGCAATCTGACATTCATCTACAGACTTAAGTTAAGACCTGACTAGATTTTTTATTTTTCTTTGCAAGGCTTGCCCTAGATGAGTTTTTTTTTGGAACACACGATATGTTTATCGCAAACTGCAAAAGTCTCAATCAGTCATGACCAACCCAAAGTTATAAGACAGGTCTCATAAAACCACTTTACCTTTGCCAGTGAAGTGAATCAAACCAGATTAATGTAAGCAGGATAACTCGATGACGACATACACTATCAGTCTGATTTTATCGCCAGTTTGTGTAAACTATTAATTCCAAGAACTGAGAAGCTTTTGTGTGAGTTCGGTAGCATTTATTTGTAATTTTGTGTTTAGGTTACAGTGCTGCTTCTCTCGGCGCCTCGTGATACGGCTGTCACGGAAATAGTTGGTCCCGGATGTCATAATAACACCTCTGTGAAGTTAGCACTACAAGTTTAAAAAATGGACTCGAAGTAAAAAACGGTAATTTTTGTGTTTTTACTCTTGCAACACGAGGAAGTGCTGGAAGCAATTTTGCTACAAGCTATTTGAGCCTCTACAGTACCGTATTTTGCGCTATTTTTGAAGGAGAATAAGGAACTTAAGTGAAATAATAATCGGATTTTAAAGGTTCTTATCTTTGTTCCTCGTTCATAGGTTCGCTAAATACATATCAAGTTATTTTCCACAGTGATGACCGGCTCTTTTAACTATATTCCTATATTTGTTCAATGACTTGTTCAGTCTCATTTTAAGGTAAGCTCAGTTCGAAAACTTTATGATCTTCGTTTAAAAAGTGTCGTTTTTATAAATCTTTTAAATTTTGTGTAAAAGTTTGGAAAATTTGTACATATTTAACTGATCATTAACAGTTTTGAGCTTGCAACAACGTAACGAAGGAACTTGGGGATTTGTCTGTGATCTAACATTTTGTATTAACTTTGGATAAATGAAGACGTTTTTCGTTATAGCCAAGTGAAGATTCAAAAATTTATTGCGGTTGAAAATTATTTTTGATAAGTGAAATAAATGCAAATTGATGTTGTTCAAATTGAATTTAATTTCCAACTAGACTTAGCAGTAACGACAATTATTTTTAGACAGTAATATTTCTTGCATAGAATTAGTTCCCGATTTTTATATTCAAAATAATCTTATATTAAAGTGGCTGGGGTTAATAAACGATTGAATTAGATTTGTTTCTATTCACGACTGCGATTGCTTCCTTGACTGGATTTACAATTCTATTCGATTCGTATTCAATTCGATTCACGTATCGAATCGATACTCGTATTAATGTGATTCAATTCACGATTGAAGTAAATTGTTGAATATAATCGTTTCCAGGTTGATGCGATGAAATTTACTACCGGAATTGATTATGATTCAAGTAAATTCCCTTTTCCAATCGATTCAGATCCTTTGAATCGCTTGCGATTGGAATTTTGAAGATCCAACTCTTAATTTCAATCGGTTTAAGATGATTCGGCTCGGTTTATAGGGTTTTCCGATTGATTTGCACCATGTATCAATTGTGTTTCACTATGCAATGCTTCTTGGTATATTTATTGTAGATTAGCATTAATTAATTTTGCCCCAAATAAGTGGGTAACTCTTATTGGGTCCAGGTTCGATTCAAGTTCAGTTTGACTGATTCAAAGAATACCAAATAACAGAAATTACATTTATTCAATACTAAGTACATATCAAAACTTTATTGTAAAAATAAATCAATATATAAACTATTCCAAATCGTAGGCATAGAATAAAATTCAATTCGGTTTCGGTTGTGGTCAGGCCACGCAAATGGCAGGAGCGGTCTGGGCTCTCAACTGTTTGGCAGTCGCTGAAACTTCCCAGGATGATTGGCAGAGGTTGGCAGTACTGCGAATGTAAACGAATGTCAGTGCGAGTACATGGGTTGTGCGAGGTTATCAGTTTTGTTAGTTACTGAAAGCACGATGTTATTAGTTACTTTACTTAATAAAAGCAAATAAATTTTCAAATACCACCTGGATGAACTCTCTCTTGTGTACCACGTGTGCGATCGCGGAATGTGACTTGGTGATAACAGTGGGTGATGAAAGGCTATCTGGGTTGATAACGGATCGATCGCGCGTGCCGCGCTCATGTAACCACAAAGCCTGAGGTATGTGAATTTTGACCTGAAGGAATTGATTATTATGCAGGAAGCTTTACTGGGATGCCAAGTTCCGGGCACCTGTTTGTAACGGCAGCAAAGCTATGGGAGCGTTTCGAGACCTCGGATTATTAACAACAATGCAGCCCAATCTTAGGTTTGATTAATTAGGGAAGCTTCGGAAATGGAAATTATTTAAAACAGTACAGCCCGATCTCAGGTTTGGGATATTTCAAATTAGTAAGTTGGGAATACTTTGGGAATTTGCATTATTTCAAACCGAATCATTTCAAACGGCGCCTCCCGATCTCAGGTGTGCGCTATTTGAAACGAATAAGCTAGGGTAATTTAAATTATTTCCAAGTAGCGCAGTCCGATCTCAGGTTTGCGCTATATGAAATTAATAAAGTGATGCAGCTTCGTGAATATGAACTAGCCAGTCTTGGCGCGTCCCAAACCCCCCATTATAAATTAATAAATTATGAACTTAATGGAGCGGGTTGGAGATGTCGTTTGGGGAGCTGGATCTGAATTTTCTAGCAGAATTCTGGTATAATTGTGCTGCTTCGGCCGGCGAAGAGCGGGGGCCCCGGTACCGGGACCGCGGGATTGGGTCGAACGGTCGCGGTCGGGATAATTTCTCGGAATAATTCTCTTCGAGTGCACGGACCAATTCTGGTTTTATATCTAACTGCCGCGTCCCTCTCTGGACAAACTTAAAAGTGGAACTTGCGCGACGGACATTTCGTCGTTTCATCCGCGCATAACGACGAACTTGCAGTCTCGAGCGGACTGGAACTTTTATAAAGTTGAATATGCGAAATTTTAAATGCCCATAATATTTGATTATAATTAATTGGCATTTAAAATCTGAACGAAACGCAACAACTATTTGTCAAAGTAATTCTCATTTGTCAATAATGACAAATGTTGACAAGAGGTGAACGGCAATTGGAAAACACTGTATTTCTTAAATTGGTCCACGTTTCGCTTTTGCTGAATCGTATCGCTTCCCAATTTGAATCGAATTCACATCTCGCATCGGCTAACTCATCGGCTTGATACAATTTTTACCTGAAATTTACTGTTGATTCAAATCTTACCCAATATTAATCGATTTAGGATATCAGTATCGATTGGTTTCGATTCACGACTGGAATCGATCGTTTCAATCGGGTAACCATTAGACTTGAATCGCATCTTGAACCAATTGACTCTTCAAGACTGGAATTGATTGTTGATGCAAATCGCTTTCCAATTTTAATAGATTTATGATTCGATTTGATTTGCATCTCAAATCGATTCACGAATGATTCGCTTCAAAACTGGTATCGAATGTTGATTTGTATTGATTCTCAATTTCAGTCGTTTTGTATTTTATTGGATTCACGAATGGAATTGATCTTCATTCGAATCGATTCTTAATGTCAATGGATTCACAACCCGCCTCGACTCGGATTTGAAATTGATCCGCTCCTCAATTTGATTCATTTGCTACTGGAATTATTGCGGATCTATTTCTGATTTGCATCTATTCACGACTCAATCAAAGATGAATATCGAGCAGACCACTAAATCAAATTTCGTTTTGCCATGTACCGAATCGCCCAATCTTAGAAAGTACATTACCAGCTGTTATTTCTGACAGATAGTATTACAAACCTTAGAGCCATATTTCCAAATTGCAATTGTAGATTTTTAAGACGCCAGTTAGGTATGTAGCGTAGTGGTACTAGCTACTACTCGTATTACAGACAAGCTACTAAAACTGTCGAGTCATTTAACATCGCGAATAGACTGCTGATTTGAATCAATTTCTAGGTTGCATTGATTCATGATTTGATCCGTTGTACATATTAAATCGATACACGCCTTAATTTAATTAGATTTACAATTGGGATCGTTTGCTGATTAGAGTCGATTTTTAATTGCAGTCGATTGACGATTCGATTCGATTCACATCTCGAATCTACTGCATCTTCGAATCTATTCTAAATTTCAATTGATTCAAGATTTTGTTTGCTTCTCATGTTGAATCAATACACGATTTGATTCAATTTACAACTGGACTCGATTGCTGATTCAAATCTGTTCTCAACAGATACAATTGACGCCTCGATTTAGTGCGTTTCACAGCAGGAATCGATTGTTAATTAAAATGGATTGCAAATTTCAATTGATTCAGGATTGCAATTTGCACTATTTAATCCGATTAATGAAAGAAATTATTCATGGGGGAAAATCTATTTTTCACTAATTTAATTTATGAATCTCCAGGGAACAAATCCCTCAAGGGTAGAAAGCTTTAAGGTTGCATTTGCATATTACTATTAGAGATGTTTTAAATATTTTGTTATTTAGGTGGATGCCACTTCAGACTACCAAAAATGCCGTCTTAAAACTGTTATGATTCTACAAAGAATTTCGTAAAAGGCTCGTAGTATGTACAGGGTCAATTCAGTAAAAAAAATGGAAGAGTTTAGCACGGAGCGAATGAAGATGCGGAAACAGCGCGCGGCGTATCAATCCATCCAAGGTGAATTATACGGTCTCTAAATCCAAGCACACAACTAGGAGTTTCGTTTATCTTTTGCTAAACAAAAACCGCGTAATCCGGGTAACCGAAACGGGCACAGCTAACTATGTTATTAATCAAGTATCCCCAGGGGAACCGGGAAAAACCGCTAACACTCGGCATTGGTCCGTATCTGAGTTCCATGCAAACAGCCTTAATTAGATATTAGTTATATAGTTTGTATAGGGCGTGTAATATATATATTGTAATTTACTCGTCCTTGCGGGTTATCCTGCATAAACTGTACAAATAGAAATAGATTACGCAAGTTGCTAGATAGGCGGCCCGATACGCAACCGGCTCGCACCGGGATTTAAACTTTAATCTGATATTAATTTCCCAGATTTGTTTATTTGTTGGGCTGCCGGGGGCTGCGGCTTCACTCTGCAAATAATGTCTCTGGGACTTAAAACGGTGCAGGGGCTGCAGCCGTGCAGGGTTTTTATAAATGTACACCGCGAGCTATTTACATTGCAGTATTGAGTTATCGATACTGATTATTCGCATTTGGGGAAACCGGAAGCAGAGATATGTTTGCAAAGTTGTTTTTTCGCTGATTGAATGTTATTGGGAGACTTGAAAAACTCGAACATTTACGAGGATACGAATCAGCTTAAATGGTGAATGCATGTACTTTTTTTAAACTTTATATCTTAATTTCTTTCTTTGACGTCTTATTGTCTAATCCTAATTTTGTTCTATACCTAATTGAATCATCATCGCTCGTGCCTTACTTTTCTCATTGTTATTCGGTTCCAATTTACTTTCTTGTGTACATCTTCGACACTTCGTCTTCCACCACTATTGTAAAATGTGTTGCATCACCCGTTTATGTACATATCAAATATGAGCTCCAAATAACAGGTCATAACTTTTGATTGAATCCCATGCGATATCCTATGCAGAATCGACCATGAAATTCTCCGACACACCAACCGAACGTGAACAGAATGTAATGCCTCTAAAGTTTGCATATACGGCGGAAACGACTGAAGGTGCGAGAAAAGCCGTAAAATGCTCGAGTTCTTGTATATAGTTAGAATAGAGTTAGGAAAACGCGAAAATTCATTGTGATTGGCGGCCGAAGCGCGTCGTGTGTTTGGCTACTAATTATCATAGAAGCAGTAACGCATTAATCAAATTTTAGAAATTGTTCAATGAAGTAGAAATTGTACTAATTTGAATGTTTTACATTAAAAAGTGATCTTTAAACAACAGAGGTAGTAAAATTGTACCTGCAGAACACCTACGTAAATAATATCTAGAGCTGCACTTCTACACTTCTATCTAAGCAATACCTAGAGTGTCTGAAATGACGGGCTGTATTCTTGGCTGCAAAAATAGGTGTAAACAAGGTGTTTTATAAAAAAAAATTAAAAACGAAGAGCAAAAAACAGTATGAATAAAAAAAATAAACAGAACAAACTATACACCAAATGATGCAATGAGAGTGTGCAAAATCCATTTTATTTAAAATCAGTGGGAAAAAATGCTCGTGGATAGCAAAAAAATATGAGAAGGTACTGTTGTTCCTACTTTGATATGATGTTATACGACAATACCTGAAGATGAAATTTCCTTTGATCCTGAAGATGACATTTCCTCTGAACCCTTGTATACCTCCTGCTTTGAAGACAGAAAGAGCAATAAAGCATTTTCTGCCCCCCAAACCACGTTTGAATTCCTACACCAAAGCAATTTTGCGTTTTTCATTCAAAATTAGCTTGTATGCAAGCACAAATCAACACTTTATAGAAATAACGCTATCCTGAACAAGAACTTATAAGCCCGTTAATTTTGTTATAATTTTTATGTTATTGTATGTTATTTATGCTTTGTATCTGTTTATAGTTGTTATTTGTTGGATCTATCATACGAAATGTATATATATATTGTAGTGGTATCATCTTAAGACTGCTTGTGATCTATAAAAGTATTCCTAGGTATGCAATAATTTTAAAAGAATAAATTAATTAGTAATTAAGAGTGTACAAGGGTGGATTTATGTAGTAAAAGGAAAACATAAATATTTGCGATTTGTTTAATGAATGAGAGATTGGATACGGGTACTGTTAAGTGGTGAATATTTTATCAGAATGGTTCTAGCATATGAGTCGATTTGGTTAGGATAGTTGTTTAGTAATCGAACACTAGCTCCTGCGTCAAATTTTAATTATACATAAAATGTATTTAAATTTGATACATCGCCTAACCTAGCGCTGCATCAATTGGACGGGCGAACAGATGATAAGAAACCCTATCCGCGGTGGCTAAAGTTGGGCTGAATGACCGATCGCTTCTTTCCCCACTCCAGTGGAAGCTAGGACAAGTATCCCGATAACGCGGTTAAAAAGGTTTAAAAGAAGATTTCAGTGCCCGTCCGAGCAACTTAAGATTTATCCTTTCAATTATTCCTCTCCATTCCTACTTGGGTCATCTGGTCTGACAGGTCGAACTGTCTAACGGAGTCGGCCTCCAACCCTTACCAGTCCAGGCTTAAAGGGAGATGACAGGTTGAACTGTCAGTCAAAGAAATTTAAACTTTCCGTATCACATCCGCAAGAGCAAAGCCGCTAGAATCCGATTATACCTTGATTGGTGAACTTTCTTGGGAAATCTAATTCCTGAGGCTTTAACCCTAGCTCGATTGCTTTTACTGTCTTACGGGACTAATCGCTTAACTTCATTCCCGGCAGCATAATTAAAAACCCAAATCCGTTCCGAGAGGTTATATGCAACGGATAACCTCATTTTACTAATACTTAAACCTGTAGGAATAGCAGCACCTGGAGAACCCCTTTTGGTCATTAAAAGGCAAATTCCTGGACTGCGACGTTTGACTCAGCAGCCCGCAAATTCGTTGCCGGTGGATTGTCAACGGCATTTTCCGACTCAAGGCGAATAAATTCCATCTGCAAGATTTGACACCTCGTTCACTCCAAGAACGACGCCTAGTCTTCGTAAGGTACCAAAAATCCCTGCACCAGTGTTTACACACTAACACCAACCCCAGGTAACCCCCAAAATCGCTAAATTCACCGGAAAATTGCAGTTTAAATCACTATAAACAACTGCTGGCTCAAAGATCAAGTTTGAAGGAATAGCCGACCTACGGGCCAAAAGACCTACTTAGCCCGTTTCTCGAAGAATCGTCGTGCTTGCCTGCGGACTACCAAAAGGCCTACTTAGCCTGTTCCCCGAAGGATCGTCGTGTGTACAGGCGGACTACCATTAGGGGCCCGCAATACTCGCCGGCGCATTGGGTTGCAGCTCGACCCGCGTAAGCAGACACCGTTCCAGAAGAACATGTTAATTTTCAAATAATTTAGAGTTATTTTTAAATAATCTTTGTAACCAGCTAAAAACATATTTTGTTTTGGGTAATTATATGGTGTTTTATTAGTAATAGAATATATATTTGAGTGAACGTATTTCTCCAATTTGAGCTTAGCCCGAGGTATAAATCTTTGACGCCCTTAGTAAGGGGGTGAAACGTCATAGTAGTATTAAAGTTTAGATCATAATTTATATTAAATGACAATCAGAGTGTTCCAGCAGATAGCTTCAATTAAAGTGAAAGGCAGACTCAAATGATTATTTGAAAAAAGTCAATTATAAAATATCAGGATAAAGTAAACCATATAGAAATCTCTCCAGGAGTGTTATCTTGTAATAAAATTTAGTGTAATAATTATTACTAAGAAAATTAGAGAGAATATAAATAACAACAAAATTCTTTCCAAAATGTAACATGTATTTGTAATAGAAGTAAATCTAAATAATAAAAAAAACCTTAATACAACAATGTTTGTTATCTGGTTGGTGTATTTTGGAGAGTGTTTTTAATTAAAATTAATGAAACGAAGATAAAACGAATTTTAAAAACTAACTGAACAATAAAGAAGGTTACAAATGGTACAAAGAAGAATGCAAACAGCTAAGAATAATAAAATATTCTTCATGGAATAATAAGATCTGCATAGGATTTGAAAAATTGCACAAGAGTCACTATTAGGTATCCTTTATGTGAGTTGCTAAGAGGTGAATATATCTACAATTCTGCATCTGAGTTGGATTTTGACTTAGGTAGTGTCGAGGTTCTTGTGGGACGTCTGAATTGTCGTGTAATAATTGGATAAAAAGTATTAATGTTGCTGGTGGAAATAAGGTAATCACCAAACCCTGGGAGCTTACAGTGAAAGTGAAGGCAGTTTAGATTGCTAATAGCTTGGCGGATGTTACAAGGAGGGCGATTTTGTTAAACTGGGATTGTTTGCAGTGGTTAATTACATTGACTAAACTAAACACCACCGTAAGAGGTATAGCAATATATTTCAGTTTCTTAACACTTGGTACTTATTTCTGGTACCAACCGTACTCCTATGCCATGTTTTGGGTACATTGAAGCAGGAGTAGAAATTAAAAAAGGTGTTTTTAGATAAAACGTTCTACTCATGTTGAACTATATCAACTCATGCATGCATGATGCAAGTTTTTTTATCAAACATGGCAGCTGACGTTTATGTTTTCTCTTATCTAACCTTATACAAGGTCCCCGAAAGACAGAAAATCACATTGCACTCTAATGAGACTACGAACTTCGCCCTAGCTTTTCGGTAGTTATCTGACATAAAACCAGTGTCGGCGCAGATCTTTTAAATCAACAAAACAAAGTCTGTAACTGTCCTCAGAATTTTATTATGGGTTATTAATCTCTTCGGCTATGCACATTTGCTCTAAACTTCCCTTCCAGAAAATGATCCAGATACCCAAGTCTAAAAAGGTATAAAACCAGGATGCTTGACCTGCTGAAAGCACTTGAATACATTGACTCGACCAGCCAGCCCTAAGTGACGGAGCTGCATTTGCTCCTAGCCGTGATCACCTGTAGCCACGACACCTAGACCTCCCTAAAGAAGCCGTTCAGAACTGCAAGATGCCCCCCGTCCTGAATTCCAATCATAAATTTCCTCTTGCGGACGCCGGCTTCGGTGTCAAAATCAATCCTGAAACCACCCCTAAAGTGCTTGTTTGATCGCCAAATCCTGTATCAGGAAACATTTCCTTAAAACCGCTTAACGCTGTATTTTTTGTGGCCGAAATGAGTATCATAACACAGCCCAAAACCAGCCTTTAAACTAATCCTGCACCCCTGTGTAACGGCAATGGCGTTTCTGAAGAGGTTTCGACGAACGCAACGATTACTAGGTGATACGCGTTTTCTAGGTCAATTTACTGCCGGAATTAATTAAGGGCAAGACCTATTCGTATAAAGTAACTTTCCTGTCCATCGGCGAGATCCAAGCACTACCGTCAGGCAAAGTGGCAGCTTGCCTTTGGGATTTCGAAGGTGGAACCTGCAGTTTCGCCGCGTCTGGTACCAGCAGTGCTTGGTTTTCCCTCCTCCAAGGAGAACCCCATCCAGGGTATTTGTCAAAATTCAAGAATAGTACTGTGACACTAAACATAAACAAAAAGAACCATTCGGTGCTGTCATGTTTAAATCCAAAGTCGCCAATTGCGAATTATTCCGTCGCTTTATATACACTAACGTTAACCGTTTGGTTACATATGGTAACGATTACCATTGATTTGTCGCCATGTTCTGTCTTTCATATATTAATTTGAGTTTAAAACTTGAAATGTGTTGCCAAGACCAGCATAAACATCATATGTAATATGTTTTTAGTCTATATACTGGAGTGTGAATCGGACCCTGGCGTTGTGACTACCCTTACAGCAATATTAAGTAATTAAAAATAAGAGCAAAGTAGTTGAAAAAAAAATTCGTTCTAAAGGCATCAGTACTTTTTTGGATCATTACAATTTCTCGTATTATTTAAAATACAGGGTTTTTTTTGTTTTTCTTGCACGAAGCTAGATATATTGCTGCACATTGTTTCTCCAGATGTTCACTAGTATGTGCGCGTTTGCAAACGGAATCTAGATGCGTAATTGCGATGCTAAAGCTCTTTTTGCAATTAATAAAGTGATGTACTAATCAGCATAACTGCAGAAGACAAGCCTGAATTTTGGTTAGATTAGTAAATTGCCACCGCTGCTCTTCAGCTGGTCACACACCCCCGGCTTCAATTCTATCACACTGAAGCAATCAATTGGAGATGCGCTTTCAATATAATCACCCTTATTATTAATACAATTTAAACATTCGCACCATGACAACTCGCTGACTTTAATATTGACCTAGCAAACTTCGTAGAAACCGGCTAGGTTTTGTCCGCCAAGGGTGTGCACTGTTATTTATTTTCCTCTGTAAGAATCGAAACAGTGTGCCGCAAAGAAGTCATTGTTTTTATGAAACCGCTGCAACGATAAATTCAACTAGTCCGCACGGCCCTTCGCCATAAAAATTGCATGACGGTTACTAATCAAATATAAGGGCGAGGAAGAATTATCGCGCTCAATTACGGGGAGCCTGGGGCGCGGTCGATCTAAATTAAGCAGTTGCTCCCTCGGCCTCAAAGTACCCCCCAAAACGTCCCCGTTCCACAAAGTGCCACCCATATGTTCACAGGGCAAATCCAGACTCCCCCAGAGCGAATGCGACAGTGTTGAGTTATTGTTTACAAGTTCTGCCTAAGGTCTAGAGCAAATCTTGATGGAGCGCCGCGGAGCATTAGAAAATTCGCGGCTGCGGCGCGGCGTCTCAAAGTTTGTGCATGCGATTTGGTTCGGTGTAAGTTCGGTTTTCTGGACGGAGATGCCGCACGTATGCATCCATTTTGCTGTTATTGGGAACTTGCGGGCTCGAACTTAGTTTGCCCCACATTGCTTTTCGAACTTATTACGAGCGCACTAAAAATGCGCGAGCGGTATACACGCCATGCACAAGACAGTTTACAAGTGCCTAACAGCTATAACTTGGTAACTGCTTAATTATACCAAGTGTTTAGTGGTGCTTTAGTTACAGAAGGGTCTTTGCTCCTGCTCTTAATCGTGGTGCTCTCATTTTAACTTAGGAAATTACTAGTGCAACGCCTTCTGCGGGTTTAAAAGTTTTTGTAAACAGCTCTTTGTATCTACTGCTAACATCGACCGAGCTCATTATGCTTTTTATTAGCATTAAAGTTTTTATTCGAGATTATTTTAGATAAGCAGTGGCCATGGAAACGTAACAAATCTATATATGTAAACTGGGACTGTTGTTCCTCTGTGAATCGAACTTTTCAATACATGTGCATTAAAATTAGCAAATTCAAACCACGTGATCAAATCTTTAGTCAATATGGTAGCTGCGGACAAAATCTATTTTAGAACAGTTTTCAGATGTGAATGGAGGTGTTGTTTATGAATTTGTACAGTGTATTAAAAATGAGTGTGTTATCATAAAAAGTCTCCTTTGGATAATCTCTCAAAACCAATACATAACGTGACTACTTGAATACAATTGCCGGCCGACCAGCTAGTTTCGGAGACGGTGTGTTCAGTTCTTTAAATACTCAAAAAGGGCGTCAACAGATTTTTTATCAAATAACGGCAAGTGTATCCAGGCATTCAAACGAGAATACGTAAACTCAGATAGCACAATAAATCTGAAAGAGAAGCTCAACTCAAGTATAGGTCGCAGTAACAAATAAAGCCAGACTGCAAATATCACATTATAATTTCCAAGAATTCAGATTCAACGTTCATATAAATATCACAATTATAGATCCACCATATTGGTGGCCACAATATTACTTGCTACGACTAATCATATTTAGCAAATATTACAACTAATACGCACAGTTTTTAATACACCAAGAAAGCAATAACCGTAATGCACACATTAAAATAGATTTAAGGGCAGGCAAGGACTACATCGGCGAATCAGGTGAGTGCTTGGTATCGGAGGAAACGCATAGTGCGATTTCAGGTGCCAACCTACGGCCGGATGATGTTACAATTTCGGAATCGTATGGCCCCAAATTCGAGCAGCTAGAAGCTGGTGGCTCAGAGGGGACTTCACCGTGCGATACTGGGACAAATCAAACCGAAGGTAAGCCTCCTTGTCGGATCCTCTCCTGCGCTCAAACAGCATTTGCAGCAGAGGTTAAAGCGGGTCCGGAGATCCAGAAAATTACCAGCGCATGAAACGTCCGCACGTGCAAGTGAAACCAACTGTGGCCAAAACATCAAATCGGCCCTCCGGTGCAAGGTGTTATAAGGGAGGAAGAAATCCACGATAGCATACAAGAACGACGGAATATTTCCAAGCCAACTCTTTATTTACTCGGCCAAAATTGCAGGGGACTAGGGAAAGCCACTTCAAAGTGTAGGCTCGCATAAACACCATCGAAACTAACGGCAGCCCAAAACTAATCCTCTAAAATTCTAACCGCTACCACGGCATCTTGTGCTTTGCAAGCGAGGTTGGAAAGGAACGTGTCTCGAAACAGATGCCAGTTCTTAAAACTTATCTATGCGAGGCCAAGGAAGCAGGCGTGGAAATACAAACGGCGTGCTTACAGCCATCCGAGCGGTGATATGCGTAACAATGTGAAATAAATACTACAGAACACGAAATTGGAAGACGGTGCAAATAAATCGTAACATTTAAATGACGGCAAAAGGAATTATCGTATGAAGTTGAACATTTATGAAACGGCACCGATTACATTCAGATAAAGTGAAGCTACTATAGAGATGTTCCAAGACTGTACACTTTTTTTCGTTGCCAAACTAGTTTTCCCCCATTTAAAGCAAATTTAAGTTTTAACTCTGCATTCCATGTTTGGCTTGTATCGCAAGCTAACTTCTTTACTCGCATGCACAGCCTACCATTTAAGCTCTGATAGGCCGCCACTTTAGCTATGTGTAAATAGGGGCTCCAGCTGCAACTTACATATCATTTGAAATTATGCAGTTTCCTGTAGCGTCCGCGCTATGCCAGTACCGTTTCATATTTGTTTCACTTCGTTTTTGATAGTTAACCTATACCAGACAGAACTTTCGTCACCAAATGGCTATCACTTGAATACATTCCCCTAAAAAACAAATTTATTGTTTATGCTTTATCTATATTATATTTCCATTACCGTGTTAATTGCGAAATTTTAAAGCAAATTCGTTTAACCATCCTGTAAGCGAGAACTTTTAACATATTGACGTTTTAGCAAGGTACACGAATATAACTGTATTAATAAAATTATCCATTTCTACACCTTGTTTATATCTGAAGTTTTTGTGTTTACATAAATCCTTTGTCCATGTTGAGGTTTATTTTTATGTCTGTAACCCATTGAATGCACGCTTTCCTTAAATTTCAAATATTTTAGCTTTAGTAAAACGTCCATTCTTAAAAGTCGCTGCAAATCTTTCCTAAAAGCATAATCTAAAAATGTAATTGCTCTACTGTAACGTTAGCCCCCGTGTCAAATTTACGTAAGGCAGAAATAGAAATGTGAATGGCGCTAATACCCGTTGCTATCTTCACACCCATCTCCATAGCGTTCGGATTTTCGATAAGGCAACCTTGCCGCTATGCGCGAACGTAGCGTAAACCGGTACAGAACGCAACTGTTCTTCAAGCCCCTCTAGAAATTACCCGATAACGAGGTGGCCGAAGTAGTCCAAGAGCCAGCAACGGAGTTCTTACAGTATTTTTAATCAGCGTGTAACTGCTATGAAAAGTTTCTTTGAATATACTCACAAGGTAACCCAAAGTCTGGCAAGCTTGCCGTGGTGGTTTTAGCCCCCTTGCGTCCTTGAGGGGTGGAGAAAAATAATGTGTTATAACTGACACAAAACCTATGAATAATCTGTTGGTACCACTGTAAGTCTATGTCTAATTCGAGGTTAGCAAGTTAGGTTTCGCGTCAGGCTGTCAAAATTGATGGAAAACTTAACCTGCTAACCTCGAATTTAACATAGACTCAGTGCTACCAACATATCATTCGTACACAGCCCGCTGAGGGTCAGTGTTTTTAAATGTCACGATATTTTACTGTAAATAGTTAAGTTTAATATGCAACTTGTGAACTATGCGAACTTGGGATAAACTTACCACCCTCGAAAGCGTCTGGAAATTTGTTTACTTACATAAGGTATGATTACCTTTAACATAGCAAAGCGCCAGACTTGTTATACTGTTTTCTTATTATTTTTGACCATCCTTCAAAGACCCAAGGGGGCTAAAGCTACCACCGCAGGTTTACCAGACTTCGGTTTCCTTCTCAGTATATTCAAAGGGACCTTCCATAACAGATACACGCTTGTTAAAAATGCTGTAAGCAAACCCGTTGCTGGCTCTTGGATTAAAGGGTGTAAAAGAAGAATCTGCAGCTAATTAAAGACACTTACTATTTGAACCTGGACCTTACCTGACTATCAACTCCAGGCCCCAGCCTCGGAGCCCAGAGCTCCTTTCGTGACCTGGCTAGAAGCGGTAGATTCGGTTCCCACCTTGATAGAAAATTTCCTGACCTAGTTAGCACCAGTGGATTTAGTCCCATTTTGTTAGAAAATTTCCTGATCTAGTTAGCACTGGTGGATTCAGCCCCATCCTACTAACAATTCCGTTTAACGCCAGCACCAGCGAATTTCCCAAGCCTATATTACCATAACTGCTTCATAACCTTAACCTATAGAGGGCTTACCCAAATACTAGAAGAAACCTCCATGCCGCCGGCATAATCCAGATGCCTCGACACAGGCAAATTAGCCCGCTTGCCGCGAGTCCGGGCCGACCAAAAACCTCCAGCGGTTCCCCAGCGATTCGAGCTGCCAAAGGAGCACTTTTGGGTAATATAAATATGTTCAGTTTATATTATTTCGAGTGGTCCAAACTTATTCATAAAAGACGTACCACGTCCAGCCAGGCTTTATGCACTACCCATAAACATCACAAACACCGTAAAGGATTTTTTCCATTGAATTTGTCCGCCCGTGGACGGATCACCCACACCTACCGTCTTAGAATTTTCTTTGAGAACATCCAGGGACAGCAACCGGGCCAAGTCAGCGTGTAGTGTGGGTTGCCGAACGTCCGAAAAATACCCAACGCCGAGTTAATACGCAGAAAAAAATTTATTTCATAATATTTATATTTACATTACATTTCCAATAACTCGGAAATTATGTTGTATATAATTAAACACATTATAGAATGAATTTCTACACTGTGTTGTTAATTTGAGTAGAACGGATCCTGGACATCTCAGCTTTATCCGAGGCAACCAATTTTAATTTTAAATAAACAACCGTCTCAGGGATGTAAAATTGAATTTGAAAATTCCAGAAGTATCTAGGTTTATTATACTATTACGATTTTAAATTGCCTTGTGGGTGTTTTAAAATGCAATTAATAGATAATCCCCTAACCTAGAAATAAAAGTGATTTCTGAGTAAGCAATTAACAGGAATTATATACCACACTGTGATTCCCCTGTTGTTAACTCATGTAAGAAAAATACAGTTTTATATTTGCACTATGGCTTTAGCATTTATAATGTTTAGTAGTATTAAAAGATAATTTAGTTTTATAGTCAATAAGCAGCTGATTTACCTAACCTCGAGTAAATGTCACTATTAGGAATCAAGGCCTGATCCAATTGATTTAACTTTAACAAAACTATGTCAGTCTTACAAACATTAATTAATTTAAAAATCAAATGCCAAGCTTAAAACAATAAGCATTGCCAACCTCTAACGAGACTATTCATTCTTCTTCTTCTTAGTATTCCTCTCCTACCGACGAGGGATGTCAAAGTTTTTCTCTGCACTTTATTTCTGGAGCTTTATATTTTTACACCAGGTTTTGCAGTTTACACTCATCTGTTCTCACTGTTTTCTGTCCGATATGAACCGTTTTGCTTCCTACCAGTGGAGTTTCCTGCTACTAGTCGTCCTTTTGGCCTCTTTCCTGTGGGTTTCGCCTCAGTGTATTCTTCATTTTAAGCAGGTGCCTTAGCATCGCAATTGGTTTGTTTCCACTCTCTCTCTTACTGAATTGGCATTTAATCGTCTTGGTTAAGTGTTTCTTATTTGTTCTCTTATATGCCATGCTTCTATTCTACTCAGATGTCTCTTTTCACATACCTGTAGTCTTTCTGTGTGTCTTCTTGTTAATGTCCATATTGCTACATTGTTAATAATGGCGTCTGAAGCTGTTGCAGTTTTAAAGATTTCGAACGTCTGATTACATTTCGACCACGCGTAATCAGAACGCTGGAGCTGAAGGATGTAATTAAAATATGACCCAACTCCACAGGAATTTTCTCGCTGGCCTAGGCCCGAAAACATTTAGTGGTACAAAGAGACGTACTAGCACAATATGCTCGAAGACAGAAGCGTTTAAAATAAAAAATTAAATAAGGAATATGTAGTGTATATCAATTAAGTTAGAATTTACAGTATTAAGTCGGCACAACAATATATGTTTTGAGGTAGAGATGGCTTGTAGTATTGTAAATGGGGCATACTTGAATAAATACGACTTTATAAAAAAACTAATCGCTGTCAGTACAGTGTCGTCTGCGTGTCATAAATTGTTAATGTTAACACCGTTAACTTTAATACCATTCTCAATTTTATCCAATGCTGTTCTGAAGATGAACTCGGAATATAGGTTAAAATACAAAGGTGGCATAATGCACCCTTGTTTTACGCTGCGAAAAATCTCTACATCGTCAGAGACGTTCTCACCAATCTTGACGTTTTTTTGCTGACACCAGTAGAGGTTTTTAAGAATACGCAGATTCTTATAATCTAAATCATGCTTCACTCTATGCCGCAGTGGTTCTCAAAGTGTGGTACGCGTACCCCTTGGGTGTACGCGAAAATTTTTAGGGGGTACGTGGCAGGCTAACAAAAAATAAAACAAACCTTTAAAGTTAAATAGGGGAAAAATTATTTGTGTACTTAAGACCACACGGGAGAAGTGTAAACTTCTATGGCATTGGGTATACTAAAATTCTGAATAAAAAATGACCTTTTATATCACCCTGTATAATTTTCCACCAAAAAAATTAAGTTTTAGCGAAAATATTAGGTTTTGAAAATTTTGAAATTTTTGATTCGCCTTGTATAAGTCAAAAATTATATATAGTGGTGGCGGGACGATAGACGGGTGGACAGAGTGCATCAGCTGATGTGATGTACACCCCTCCTCCCTTTTTGTTTTTAATATAATAAAAATGTATGTAAGCAATATCTCTTTGTTTTATTTAAAAATGAGGCGTAATTAAGTTACACAGGTTAAAACTATACCTACTAAATAAAAAGGTTTAAGATTTTTTTTATATTTCAGTTAACTTACTGATAAGGGGTACCCAAAACTTTTTGTTGGTAAAAAGGGGTACAGTGTCTAAAATAGTTTGAGAACCCCTGCTCTATGGAATGCCTTTTCGAAATCAATAAAATCACATAGAAACTGGATAGTCAATACTTCTACATTTTCAACCAGATCCTGAATGCTAAACTATAGTTTCTTGGTTACAAGATTGTTACAGAACCCATATTGTGTAGTGCTCATTTGATATCTATTTTTTTGTTTAATCGGGAGAGTAATCCGGAGGTAGATTTGTTTTCTTTTCTTTTCCCTCTCTTTAACAAGCAGCTTGCCCATTCTACTTAGCAAGCGAAAGGGACCTTCGAATGGGTGTTGTAGTGGACATTTTACAACATCTAATCAGGTTGGGTGAGTACTCACAAATGTTTCTATGCAACACTTTTAAATCCTAGGTTTAAAAGAACTTTTACGTCCAAGGAACTAAAATCAATTTCTACTTAGTCGCCTATAGAACCAGACACGCGATAAACTGTAGATATAACATTCACAACACAACACAGGCCCGAAGTTCCGTCGCTACAGGCTGCCACACAGAAGTAAAATGACCTCCCCGCTCCAGCTCTAGATCTTCCACATGAGTTGGCAGAGGGGCCGCGGGGCACCATACAGTCTTTTATTCGTTACTAAATCTAGGTTCTTCATTCATTTGTTTTTATTTTGTTTTACTGTGTCAAGCTTAAACTTCTAGATGCTATTCGCATCTGTAGTCTTTTCCTGTGAATTTGATTCTATATTTTTAAGCATAGCTTTCATTGATGCGTCTACCCAAGATAGCGATACTAAATTAAATAAGCTTAATGTATTTAAAGCTGTTTATGGCTTTTTTCACTATCATACAGTTTGAATTTACTCTATTTATACATGATATTATGAAACACGAGGAGCGTCATAAGTTTTGCATAAAGCGCTTTACTACTAAATATCTACTTTTATTTTTCCATCATGCACCTTTTTATTACATTAAAGGGCTATATTTGGTATATGATTTTATAATATGGTGTATCCAAATCCGGGCGAGAACTTCTAAACAAGAATTTTGCACTACAACCTATTTATTAACTCATAAAAAGTTACCTCTCTTAGTCATTACCTCCAACCTTGTGCTTTAAGAACAGCGGCTCGTACTTTTGTTCCTTATTCTCCTTTAAAAAATTATTCCATGCGGTCGATATTGATAGATATATAATGAGGGCAATCATCCATTTCATGAAACTGCTCTTACAGTCTACTGGTGAATACTTTACAGGAAGCAGTATAAATGACAATGCAACCGTAATCACTACCTTTGGTCTCTGTTTTGCTTATGATATCCAATGCGATAAACAAAAGCGTAGTGACGCACAAATTAACGTATATGAAAACTTGTTTATTATATGTAATATAATAAATAAATGTGGAATTTCCATCACCACGAATAATTGAAAGCCTAAATGAGGGCAGACTATTGATTGCACACATCAAAACTATTCGACTACCAGTTTCTGAAAATTTCATCTAGCCACGCTTAGAGCAATCTAAACTTTATCAACACTTAAACAACTTCTGAGAATTAATTCGCGCCATTAAACTCCAATACAGCTAATGATGAAGTGCGTCGCAATTAAACTTTGTAACAGTTTTGTCCTTCATAAAAATATTTTGCGAATAGTGTTAACTATTAAAGCTGTGGCAAGAAATGCCCGAGACTTGTAGAAACAAAACAGATTTAAGTTTTTCAATAGAAACGGGGAGAAAGAGAGAGAATGGGTACTGTGAAGGCGTTTATTTTTATGATGCCAAAACGCATTGCTCTGGTTGTGTATTAAAGAAATCATAAATAGGCATTAATTTTCAAGTGAGGTCGTTCTACAATACATATAGGTCTTTGTTGGGCGCCACCCAGAACGTCAGTTCGAAGTTGAACTCTTGGTTGCCTAAAACATTTTTCATGACAGAAGTGTCAAAAATGGAAATAAATATGACCCTAACTTTTTTTTCATATTTTGTACGTTTTGCGCAAGCAGTAGTTAATGAGATATACAATTTTATTTTAATAAAGTTTCCTGTTTCCGAATTACAGTATATACAATTAGGAGACTGGACACAAGCCCACTGGTCACAAACCCCAACTCAGGATTTGGTCATAACGCCCAACTACAATTTTGATGACAACGTCCAACATGGCCATAACGCCCAACAACGATATTGGTCACTACATCTAACTTGGTCACAACGCCCACCGACTCGTGTTATAGGAGAGAGCTATCGACGCCACTGAAAACGGCGTTGTGGTCATAACGCCCAATTTCGATTCTGGTCGCAACGTCCAACTTGGTTGTAACTCCCAACTTGGTCATAACGCCCAATTCCGAGTTTGGTCAGAACGTCGCACTTGGTCATAACGCCCAACTTTTATTTTGGCTATAACGCCCAGCCGGCACAGAAAGTAAGAAAAATGTGTAGGTATCTAAAATGAATAATAATAAACTAACCTTTTAAGGTAAAGTAATATTTAGGCATTATAATCTTGTAAAAAACACCTTCCAAGATCTCGTCAGATCTCCACATTCTGCACGTAGCTTAGGCTTTTACCCTTGACGAAAAGAGGCATATTTTAGACCAAGCAGATGAATTGTAAATAAAAGCTTCTTAGAACAAATAAATTCTGCCTTTTTCTGATTTAATTCCAGAACTATTGGTTAGAAAAAAATAATAGTTTGCATAGAGTTACTACCACGTCTCTCTTAAAAAGAGCCTGTCTTTTTAACACAGTTATTTTGATCTCCATATTGTTTTACAATATACTCAAATTGTTTTATTTTTCAATTTCACCAAAGTTTAACTAGGTATATTAAGTTTAAGTGGTAAACAAATCCTCGGTACACATAAAATCGTGTAAATATAATTTATATATATTTATAGAAAAAGTCTCTATAGAAAAAAAATGGTCTCAAATGGACAACTTCAACTTGCGAGGAAAGTTCCATGTAAAGCATTTTACAGATTATTTTAAATTAGAATTATTTTGTTTTATGTTGCTGTTTTTATTGTTCTTATTTTATTCGTGTTCTATTTTGTTTTTTTAACATTTAGTTGTTTAATTTAAAAACACGCAACTATTATTACACAACCCCTTTTGTAGGAGTTTTTATGTATAATAAAAACTAGTGATATCTACCCTGTTTGCTTAATTCACAGAAGTAATATCAATAATAATATATATAATTCTCACTTACCTTGTTGCTTTCAACTGAATCATATATTGACATATCTCATACTTTCATAATTGACTTTGAAATTATGTCATGTTTAAATATACCTCGGCTAGCCAGCTTATTTAGCAATTGAGACGCTCTTTACTTCCCAGCTGAATAAGTTAATATCAAATATAAACTGTATTAATGAATTGTACTTTGAATGACCAAATAAATATCAATTTGATTATTTAAATCACACTCTTAGTACTTGAGTTTGAATCTAATTAACTGTTATAGTGTATTAAACGTTTGAATTGACATTACAAATTAATAGTCAGATTAAAGTTGTCAAAATTATTTAATTAACTGAAAGTTCCAGTAAATGAGGTTAAATACTTTTTTAAAAAATAACTAGACCAAAATGATAAATTTCTAATTATAAAGATCGAAACCGTCGAGTACTCAAATCACAATATTAATTTAGAAAACTTAATATTCTAAGATTCTCTAAATCTAAATACAAGTTTTAAATTCTAAATTTGCCGTATCCAAACTGTTACTATAATACACTAACCTTCAACAGCCGAACTCGTACTTGCGATGTGGTTCTAATATTAGTTTCACACTGATCGAAGTCGTCAGACACCTACTTGGAGATGATGAGGACCCATAAAAGCTCGTTGTAGACAGACTTGACCGTTTAATATTTTCTTAAAACGGTATTGCAGCATGCAACACACAAACACTCACTAAACTGATGGCTTGTACACCAATGACCACTTGAAATGGCTTCTATAAATCTCCAACTCACTATGTGAAGAATAATATTGACCCCTTGGTCAGTATTTGATCATGCAGAAGGCTATTCTTACTAACACGTATCAAATTTGAATTATATCCTCACAATTAAAGGTATTATTAGACCTTTAATGTGAATATTTTGACTGAGATTCTTTAAATTATAGAAACTTTTCAACTCTTGTAAACAACCTCTTGGTTGCTAATATTTACTGCCACCCGTTATTCTCTTACACTTGTTATCACATGATACCCTTTTGATATCTTGATATTAATTGAAAATAATTAAGCATTCTCACAGCATGCTACATTACACTATGTAGTGCTCCATGCAAAGATTGTTGATTTGACAAAATAAAACAGCTAAAAATGATTCTAAGGAATTTTGCAGCAAATCTAATTGAAAAATTCCTTCAGGAACCTACCCTCAATACATATGAAGGAAAACAATATATATTATTTTTTGAGGAGTTTTAATATATCTTCTCATTTAGTACCTACAGTTATAAATTCATTTTCACCTTCACGCTTTTGGTAGTTTTTAAATATTTCACTACATCAGTGAACAACTGGTTTAAAACAATTTTCAAATTCGGATAGTTTATTTTTAAAATAACATATTGAAAACCGGAATCATGAAAATTTGCCTTTTAAATTTAATCTTCCCACAATACTATATCAACTACCTTGCCCATAGGCCGTACCACTTTTTTATATACTTAGAGTATGGATCTTTGATAAAGTGTAATAAAATAGATCTCTGTACTATTCCTTCGTCCTCCATCAAAGTGGAATCTCAATTTTACTTTGGTTTTAAAAGTATAAGAAATTCTTTTTGAATTCCGTTAAAATATTGTATAACTAAAGCGGAGTTGTTTCACTGGATGCTATTCCTTTAATAAAACTTTTCGAAACAGAAAGACTATTATTACAAAACAGCATTATGTATCTCAGTTTCAGGTGAAACTGTATATCTTCATTTATTTCTAACGGTTTTATAATTTAACTTGAATATTTTTCTATACTTATAAAGTAACTTCGTACATCCATGTACTTGGTCGATATGCGTTCCATACAACGATTTAAAAATAGTTAAGTTCGTACCTTCGTACCTTATCACCTATGGTAACTGTTTAGTTCTTTCGTGCATTTAGCAGACAGAGAAATTAGAGTATATTTTAAGAAATGGATATGAGTTCGAAGCTGGAATAAAACTGGACACCAGTAACTTGTGTTTCGGCTTGTCAAAAAGACATTTTAGATTAAAAAAAAAACACAAGCTGTCCTTGCAAAAAAAGAACATATGGCAACCCTACTACTAAGGGGCCAAAAATGTTTGCTCCTGTACAGTGAACTTTTGCCTAGTTATGGTAGAGTTCCTAAATATTATATAGGAACTCTTAAGTTATGGACCTGATAACGCCCAACCCTTTTTGAAGCACATTTTCATACAAATCTTGGTCTACAGATTTAAGTTCATAACTGAAGACGCGTAGACACCCAAGTAAGTGTGCAGACTTTGTACTTCCATATATACATTTGGTAAGTGAACACTGTTGAATTTTAATGCTTTTTCAAGATGACTGACCTAGTTGTTTTACAGGTTAATGGTTAATATAGAGATTTGATGCACATGCATTTTAAAAAATTAATTGTAGTCGAAAACTGTTAATTTTGCACATGAAAAATTGTTTCATTGTGTATTCATCAGAAAATTTTATTCTCGATTAAAATCTCTACAGTTTCTCAAATTATAAATAAATTTAAAAAAAAATTAATTATCCTATTTCAAATACGGGGGAGGTTCGAAAATATGAAAATGGCTCAAGAATAAGGTATCCCCATTTTTCAAAATACACAAAATGGTTAATTGGCAGTATCTGTTTTAACATATCTATTAAAAGTTATAATTGATTTGAATTTTTATTTTTGTTTGGACCGCTTGTTATTAAATTATTTTGAATTTTGAATAAACAAGAATTTTATCTACATGGGCAAAACTTTAGCTCAGGAGGCAAAGCCGAGTGAAATAATTTCCCCCCAATGGATAAAATCTCTTTATTTACATGTGGCATATAAATTTTTTTGCAATATCTAGAATTAATTATATAAATAAGTTTTAAAATTGAATAATAGTAATGTCTTGTATAAGTGTTTTAAAATGAGCTTTATTCACGAATACAATATAACGTTTTCTCCAACAAGTCAATAAATATCTAAAATAACATAAATATTGTATTGACAGCCGTGAAAAGTCGTATTGACAATTTGGAAAGTACCGAGAGATCAAATAAATAGTAGAGTCGCCTGTGATTCGTGTTATACGTTTGGCAGTATTGAAGTATATTGCCAGTGTATGTCTAATTCGAGGTTAGTAGGTTAGGTTTTGTTTGTTGTTTGACACAGACTGAAGCAAAACTTAACATATAAATCTCGAATTTGACTTAGCTTGATAGTGCTACCAACAATGAAGTAGTGACTGACATGGTTTTTTTTTACTAGTGGAAGAAGGTTCACTTTAGAAGTCTAAAATCAATCTAGTAATGGCCTTATAACTAGGAGGTGTTGGATAAATAATTTTAAATAGGCAATCATATTACTTGATTTTGTACTAGTTCTCACGGTAACATGTTTGCATTTTGTAATTTGCTTTGGATTATTGACTACTTTTATTCACTAGTGAATAAAGTAACACTTTTCTTATTAAAATGTTTCTTAACCATGGAGATTTGCATAGAAAAAGTATAGCTTTACAAATAGATATTGGAAAAAGTAAATTACTTCACGACTATAGCCAAATTCTCCTGAGAAAATATATGCAAACAGATAACAAAAGCGTAACTGTATATAAATAAATGTGTGCACAACTCCACTGTCGATCGAGCTTACAGGAATCTTGCTGGACAAACGATCCAAAAATGCAGCGACTTTAAATATTTCAATCAATTTCAACACTTTTGGACTACAATATATTTTTCTAAATGTATGTGAGCTTTATCCTTTTTATTGTAACACCACCACGTCAATCATGTTGCAATAAAAATAATTAAAATTCAGCATTATTCAATTACCAGATACATATGGAAACATAAGGTCTTGGGTACCTGCATGTAAATGTGCTTCACAAAAAGTTGCGCGTTGTGACCAAGTTCGGTGTTGTGACCAAACTCAAAGTTGAGCGTTACGACCAAGTTGGGCATTCTGGCCAGAATCAAAGTTGGGCGTTATAACCAAGTTGGACGTTCTGACTAGAATAGAAGTTGGGCGTTCTGACCAAGTTGGGCATTGTGACCAGATTCGAAGTTGGGTGTTATGACCAAAACGGTAGTTTCAGTGGCGTTGGTGGGTGTTGTGACCAAGTTCGGTGTTGTGACCAAAATCAAAGTTGAGCGTTACGACCAAGTTGGGCATTCTGGCCAGAATCAAACTTGGGCGTTATGATCAAGTTGGACGTTCTGACTAGAATAGAAGTTGGGCGTTCTGACCAAGATGGGCATTGTGACCAGGTTCGAAGTTGGGTGTTATGACCAAAACGGTAGTTTCAGTGGCGTTGGTGGGTGTTGTGACCAAGTTAGGTGTTGTGACCAAAATCAAAGTTGAGCGTTACGACCAAGTTGGGCATTCTGGCCAGAATCAAACTTGGGCGTTATGATCAAGTTGGACGTTCTGACTAGAATAGAAGTTGGGCGTTCTGACCAAGATGGGCATTGTGACCAGGTTCGAAGTTGGGTGTTATGACCAAAACGGTAGTTTCAGTGGCGTTGGTGGGCGTTGTGACCAAGTTGGGCGTAGTGGCCAAAATCAAAATGGGGTGTTATGACCAAGTTGGGCGTTGTGACCAAAATTACAACTGGGCGTTATGACTAAATTCCGAGTTGGGGTTTGTGACCAGTGGGTATTTTGTCGTAGACGCTATAATTACCTTCATGATACAGAAAACGCAACTTACAAATAATGCATTTAACTGAAACAACAGCTAACATTAAGTAGCTTAAGCTAAATGTTCTGAGTTTAGTTTAAGAAAAAGTGAGTTTAATCGATCTTCACATAATTTAGATTTATACTATGAAGGTGTAACACAAATGCCCAAAGTGGGTCAAAATTTACCCCAACTACAGAAATTACTGTAAGAATTTATACACTTTTATAATATATTTATATAGCTATATTGTACCACATTACATCCCAAAAGGAACAAATAGACCGACGCTAACTAAATTTAAATCACGCAACATAAAACTATCGTTAAAAATTTAAATTTGGGGTAATTTTTGAGCAACATTTTGGACATCCCAGAGATAGCAACCCTCAAGCAGTGTCTACTTTAAACTCCTTTTTAAATTAAAACCTTCTAAAGTACTCTAGCTTAATTGTATTTTTATGGTTTATGAGATTTGTCTTTTTCGTGCTCAGGTTAACTATAGCATAGGGCTGTACGTAAGGTACGGCGTAAGGCCCTCCATATCAGATTAAAATATTTCACTATTCATGGCTGTCGTTGTATTTGCTCAGCCGTATATTGTGATATGATTATAGCTAACTGGTCGCTATTGCTAATTGATTATATTCTATTCTTTGTTGTAGATCAATAATTTTATGTCTTACTCCTCTGCATTTTGAATGGAAGCACCAGAGTGAACCACGAATTTCGTAGAGCGCAGCTGCTTTTTCCGGAAAGATTTTAAATCACAGGGAAATATAGTTCCCGTTGAGTAATTGATCAGCAAATCATCGAGCAGAAAGCTCATTTTATAAAATTAGTATTACGCTCATCGCGTACCAAACCGTTCCTTAAATATAGCTATCAGGTCGTGTCACGTTGGCAAATTTACGACAATTGTAGGATGCATTCAGCTTATTCACATCGTACGGTACTAAGTTTGAAATTCAGAATTCTCATCTTGATACACTGCAGCAATTTTATTTTGAGCCTCGGTCGGATTTAAAGGAACCAGTATCGTTTATCGCCGTCTTGTATTATAGCCATCCCCTTCTATCAACGTATCCCTGATAAAACCCTAATTACAACGTGTGTAGATTCGCGCTGACCGATCGTGGAAAATAATCGGCATTTCCGAGCCAGGAGCTCACTGTATTTGCGAGCCCACCTTTAAGGTCAACTTAGCGGCAACTGATTCATTGCTGAGTCAACTTCCCGCTCATCCCTGGTGACGATTGCTTACATTCCCCCACAAGTTACTTCGCTGTACACAGCTAAGTCTTATTTAAGTGTATTATTTTACATTGTATGTGTAATCTAGAATGCAGTAAAAGATTTTCTATGTGTAAATTGCCGCTCATTTTTGTTTGAGTTTCTAAGCTATGCGTTGTGAAGGTTTTCGTACATATCTCCGTTATCCTCCAGCCCTCTACGCCAATGTATCGGTATTCTCTTCCAATGAAGAACTTTTCCTCAGGCGAACGCATCTGACGGTTTGACTGGTCATGACAAACAGGTAGAATTCTTAGGAATTGTGTACTCTCTTAATGGATTTTTTTAAATGCACACGATTTTCATGTGAAAAGCGCAGTATTAAGTTTAAGACTTGACCCCATTTCGTCGAAGCCACTGGAGACTTTTTAAGCTTGTTGTATGTCGCAGACGATGATTTACCGGTAACAAGTTTTTGGGACATTGACTGTTGACAATTTATTTGTATATCAACTACGTACTTCTAAAATATTAGATATAGGCGATGTTACCTTCTTGAGCGCGCTAACTACTCCATTAATTAATTTCCATATTTGTTTAATGTTGTTCAATTCTTCTCGGTAAGTATCTTGTAATGAGTCGTTCTCTGCCACATCATTTACAAATAGTGACCTATTACTCTTATTACTTTTACCCCAGTTGTGGTTACCAAAGCAATAAAGCTCCGAAAATTCTGACTGGTAACACTGAAAACATATGCTTCAAGAGTCAATTCAAATAACACCCAATCTGCTGGCAATCACTGTAACCGAATTATACGTTGGCTTTTAAATATACACGTAAAGCAATATAGAAAGTAGAATTACAACCTATAATTAATGGTCATTCCCAAACACAACAGTGTGTACTAAGAATGTATAATCTGCAGGCATTAGCTTGTTTTACGCTCATTAACAAGTCAACTAAAAATTGAATTACTGTGTCTGAAATACACTTATATTTAAACAATGTTAGAGAGATACCGAAGTAACTGTCTTCAATACGCTGACATTAAGCTGTATTAAAGCAAGACTTTGCGCCCGGGATCTGATGCGTCTAGCACTGTGATATGATATTACCGCTCACTGATGTTCTTGAACTTAAACATTGCAACAATGGCTGGAACGTGGTTTCAACTTGCCTCACGGGTTTGAGGCGCAATGTGACGCAATATAAGGCAATGTGAAGCCAGCCGCTATTTTCGCTGCTTTCAAAAGATGAATGGCGCCTACCTTTAATAATAACATATAATTACGCAAATTCACAGTTTTGCATTTGGGAAACGCTGCTTGAAGGAGTTGAAGTTGACCCTGCTCTAAAAATATTGCACCTTCCTGAATTACAGCGCTTCGCTGTTGATGCCTGCAGCTAGTATTTGAACTGCCTTTGAAAGAATTTCTTGGGCCGGGGAGTTATATCAGACCCTCAAACTGAATGCACTTCTTTGAACGTCAGAACAGTTTGGCAGCGCAAAGAACCAGATTGCCCACCGCATATGTCGCACCAAAAATGATGCCTCTTATGGACGGGCATGTTGCTTTCAACGTTTCTGCCACGCTTTAAAACATCAACTTCCGGCAACGCCCCCCAAAACTGCACATTAAGAACTGAGGGTCACCCTGCTGTATGTACGAAATATTCAGAGCCCATTTCAATCAAATAAGCTAACTTGTAATAAAATTAGTTAAGTAGAATCCTAATTCTTATTCTTTTATTTGGCACACAGTGTATATTAATAGAAATTACTGAGATTGTTGACTTAATTTGATAACGAGGGCGCGCCTGACTTGAGAGGAAAGTAAATTATTACAATGCAATAGTCCGGTCAAAGTACATATCGCAACGTAAACTTGCGACGGGGAGAAGTTTTTCAATTAATGTAAGGGAGAACCGATTTCGACTTTAACCTGTTAACATGCACTACAAACTGTAAATCGAAGATTAATTTAATTAAAGTTATTATT
The DNA here is from genome assembly GCA_940337035.1 of Agriotes lineatus. Classification (NCBI taxonomy): domain Eukaryota; kingdom Metazoa; phylum Arthropoda; class Insecta; order Coleoptera; family Elateridae; genus Agriotes; species Agriotes lineatus. The sequence continues at coordinate 119,252,862 of OW679200.1, read as the reverse complement.
GTTTAAAATGGGTTTAACTGTAAAGTACTCATCGATTTACCAACTATAAAAAACGGACGATGTTCTCTTCAAACCAAATACACTTATATTTAATTGTCATAAAATACTCAAATTGGGTATTGTAATTACACTTCGATACATTTCTAGTTGAGAGCGATTAGGACAGATGGTTGGATTTAAGTAATATATAGTATTTATTTATGGAAATTAATGGTTTAACTACTGCACTATAGATAACTTTCCGACTCTTCTAGTATCTTTATAAATTCTCTGCTGATTTTTCTTTCCTTATTTCTTGCTGTCCTCTAGAATACGCTATCTAGTACAACAAAAATTATAAAGGTTGGATCTAAAGACTTCACCAAGACCAATTTGGTTCCAACGCAGGATAATCAAAAGAAAGAGCGCTTTACCAGCTCAGACGAGAAAGACACTAGAGAACAAAGAGCTTCTTTTCTGGGTCTTTCTTGACATAAAACTAACCTTTGACAATATTTCTATTAATTCTATCACCACACCAGAAATCTGGGGTTGAAGATAACTTGCTGCAGGTGGATAAACAACAGGTTGCGGAGCGTCATCACTAACGAATGATTTATGTTCTTAGGATAAGCGATGACCTGGTTATCCTAGTGGAATGAAATTTACTAAAACAGTCGGGAAACGTATGCAATGGCTCCTGAACGTTGTAAATAGGTTTACCGATAGAAAAATACTTATGGTTAGTCCTCAAAAGAGCACAATGGCTTCATTTATGCAAAGGAAGATTGTAAAGGGTTTGGAAGCTCACAAATCAATTTGTAGGTAGAGTTAAGGTATTTGGGGTTTATCCTAGTCTCTAAACTTATTTGGAACCAGAAAATTCGAAAAATTGTCGGAATCTCAAGTTACATTACCGATATTTAGACAAACATATGACAAGTCATGAGGTCTACGACCAAGAATAGTTTATTTGGTATACTCAAGAGTGGTCCGATTGCTAAAGTAGCCCAAACTAAGACTAGGGAAGATTCAAAGGCTTTCCTGTCTTGGCATAACGAGACCAATAAAAAACCGCTAACCGCTGCAATAAAAATCCTATTTGACCTTCCCCTCTTCATTTTGTGATAAGGGAGCCTGGATTGGGACTACAGAGACTTTAGAAATTACAGTTCAACGTTGACACAGACACTGTGTGACGTTAGCTCCTGCCCAAATTAAATTTCAAAGATATATTGTGTGTTCCAATGTGAACGCCTCCAACTTTAAGCTACAATTGGTGCCCTACCTCTAGTACGCGGCAATTTGGAATAAGTGCAAAAGCTTCGCGGTGCTTGGGTTCGAGTGCAAGCGGCTACAGCACAATCTAGCCAAGATCTTTTCCAAGACAGGGTCCAGATAGAGGGCATAATTGTAAGATTCTTGGCTTGACAAAAGCACTTGAGTCTAGCGATTCAGCTACCACCATTAAGGCCCAAAGATTTAGTACATGTATTGTAATGAACGACCGACATATTCTTAATTAAGTTGTACTGATTCTATTCATTTGAGATGATAATGTACTCTGGATAAACGGTGCTACCAATAAAGCAATTAAATGAGGAAAGTAATTTACCAAAATTATTCCTAGCTTAACAAATATTATATTTTCAACGAACTACAGCATACAAGTTTGGTTGGTAGCATAGGGGGTCCTATTTTTTATATGCGGACGGACTATACGACTGGAAAGCATCTCATAGCTACTTTTTAGGTAGACTGATTCAAGACAGGAACTTCTTCCTCGCTAGGCGTAGCAAGACTATGCACATCGAAGCCATAGGGGAGGTCTAGATTCTCTTTGGGAAATTATGTTTCGGCATTTCAATCAAAGATATACCCGATATTTCATTGTACGCGATAGAACAACGAAAGGACCTGTAAAAATAAGGCACCTATAAAGGCATTTGTGCTGTCGGTAACCTCATATTACCTTGTGGTCTGGAGGCTGGTGCTTTATACGCTTGTGTCTGGCGGTACCATGTTTAACTTGCCCCGGATTTGGGGAGATGTGTGTTTTAGTTATGTGTTGAACTTATTACTCTATATCTTAGGTCTGTGATTCTGAGTAGAGCACAGTTAATTTGCCCCCAACTGTGAACGGCCTCACTGAGCCCGATTAAAATCACCTAGGCTGCGGGAAAAATTTCGGCCAACTGGGGATTTGAACCGAGAACTTGCTTAATGCAATCTTAGAGCTTTTCCACTGCTCTACCCGGCTTCTGTAGAAAAATATTTGCGAGATTAAAAGTTTCATTCAGATTGGTTTAACCATGTTTCGAAAAACTCAATTACCTTGTTGAGCAGAACACCATGAGACTACTAGCTTTGGGTTCCAGGTAATTATGAAACCGAAGGCAACTAAAAAAACATATAAATTCGCGAGGCAGGGATCAATCGAAGCCTTTAATTGGTCAGAACCTGTTTTTGAGGTACAAAGAAAAGAAAGCGATGAAAACATGAACGAAGAGAGTAGAAGTGGACCGAAGTAAAACGGTTAACCAAAGTTGGAAAAGAGCGTATGGGCAAGAATAAAATCAAACATCAAAAAGCAAATCTCGACAGCGTTATACAAGAAGATCTGATTACATGTGTATGTATACATGTTTTTTCAAAACACTCTTTTCACCACTGCAACCTGATGATAGTATGGGACCAATATCTCTTTATGGGAATTTCTAGAAAAATTATCGCCTCGCAACGAAACTGACTAGCAGTTTTTGACAAACAATGCCCGTTAAGGGCGACTAAGTTGCAAACTCGGGACATAATCCTTAGCAAATAGCCGACACGGAGACACCTAGGACGTATTAATAACCGCCGTTAAGCACTCAGCGCTTTGCAATATCTGAAGAAGCCCGACTTTATGACTATTAATATCAAAGTATGAAAGACATCAGCGAGTATTAAACGGACAAAATTGCCCCGAATATAGCAGCAGGACGCTCGTTACTTCGTAATGCGTTTCATATCTCTCTTCGGAACACTCCGAAACATTCACAACTTTACTAAACTATGACATGTTCCTTTCGCGCCCCGCTGCACGTAAATAACTGAACATTACTTTATACTTAAGTTCAAATCCAGAACGCCTGATTTATGCTGAGCGCCACCTAAACTCAACACATTGCTTGCGCACTAAATCTGCACACAATGAGTGCAAGGCTCGCCGTTGGAATTTGGAATAACGTAGCCCAACCGAAGGCCTTTAAGGCTGCGAATGTGTTTGGACGGAAAAGTATCGGGATTAGTGCGCCAGTAAATTCCGCATTATCGGCATATTAACAAGGCAGCGGCCGTTTAATAAAATCTAATTATTCCGAAAATTTTCCGGGTGGCGCTGCCAATTTGGCAATTTGATAATCGCATAAACAATTCCCCGTTTGTATTTATGGAAAAGCAAAACCTAAAGAGCCGTTTAGTATTCCGGGCATGCGAATGTACACATTTGATAGAGGCAAAAGAGGGAATCTGAACATTAAACGAACGATACTGGGGTCAAATATGCAGCTACTTGGTATTCGCGGAATGTTCGGTAAACTTGCGTGCTGCTGCTAATGAGTCAGTCCAGTTGCGAATGTCTGAATGTCCCCATCCCCCAGTTTACAACTTAAAGCATTTGAACAGCGCTGTGGTCAGTTCCAAACAAATGTATTTTCGCATTTCGCCAATTAACTGCAGGAATACAAATTGTTTTCTCTCGCGCGTGCCTCCCTGTCGTTACCTTATTTAATGCAATTAGCTTAGCAAACTCCCCATTTCACTGCTCGAATCGCCGCTTGGAATACCTAAAATTCAAGAGGATCTGGTTGTTGGCAGCTAACAGTATCTTATGAACTCGAGTAATTAAGAATAGTAAACCACCTAATATATAACCTCGTCTCTACACAACACCAACAGTACGAGGATGGTTCTCAAACTATTGGTCCTAACTTTAAGGACAAAGCAAAATTTTTCTTACTTCATCACTTAGAACTTCTACGAGGTCTGACAATAGAATTCTAAAACTCGTCACAATAAATTTCCTCCGTTTCTCATTGCTAAATTTCACATTTCTTTCTCAATGTGTACAGATACGTAAAGGTGACGTTAAAGCACAACCTAGTTCAAAGATTTATATTTCAATGCTGCCTGGTGTATTTATAGTAAATTAGCATTCATTAATGTTACCCTTATAAATGATAGCTTTTGAATGGGTCAGGTCTGGTTTATTTTTATACCTTGACTGATTTAAAGAAGGTGCTTCAACATAAATAACATTTATTGTCGACTATGTACCGTTGGAATATAAATAAATAGCAAATTCATACATATGTACAGAGTAAATGTTATTTTAACATAAATTTCTTCGGTCCCAATATTGCAATTCCAGTATTTTCAGTCACGAAATTGTTGTTCGAGCTTACCGCTCGCGAGTACCTTTATGGACGGAGTATCTCGAATACTTCGCCACCGATGACCGTCCATGCCCGGTTATTCGGTCACACCTTTACTACAGGCTTGGTGGCGCCCTTATAATTTCGATGTACCCTGTATGTGTCTTAGCACGCTTGCCCAACGACGTATCGTTTGAACCACGCCCGACTCCCTGAGCGCTTCAGCCAAGGCCTTTAGTCTGTTTTAACGAATCTCAGGGCAAGTGCGCCAGTTTTCCAGGACTGATCCAGTCGTGCGACGCTCATCTTGGATGGGTGTCGTTAAGTCGTTTTGATATCGTAACAATTTGAGAATATTGGAATTAAAAACTGTTGGCATCTTAAACCGAAAGTATGCGCTATATCTTCATCTTTACGTGGCCTGACTTTTGGTCGAATCTATATCTAAGCAGTTTTTTTCCTTTCCCGCCTTTTAAGTTACCTTTATTCTCTCCACGTAAACTTTCAAAGCCTTGTAATAGTTTATGTAAATTGTTGTACTAGCTGGAGTTGCGTGTCGCACGGTGGAATAAACCAGAGCACCTGGTAGCCCTATTTAGTTCCAGCTTGATCGACGTTCTTAGAATCAATTGTTTTACGATTTAAGGTTTTTACATCACATTTTTAGTGTTGCCGCCTTAAATCTTACCTAAGTGAAGAATCGGCCAGAAAACGTCCTTGTCAATCCAATAGTTTGTGAGAAAACTACAGTAGGAAAGATTTGTCTGTAGAAGCACACCTACCTTACAAGGTGTACATAGGTAAAACAAACACAACAATTAATATGGTATATAAAACAGTAAAACAGTAATTAAAGTCACTAAGCATTAGAAGTGAGATGTACCACTTATATAGTAATAAGAGAATATTGAACTACCTCCAATGCGTAAAATAAGAAATGAATAATATATTATACAAGGTGTACTCAGAAAGTAATTTCCGATCAGCTATTAAAGAAAATCAAAATGTATTGTCAAAGAATTCAATTTTCCTTGAATTCTACAAACCTTAAGTTATTTTTCTATGTAATGTCGATCATTACAATCACATTTGTCATGATTAGCACCAATTTTTGTATCCCGTTCATCATAGATTGATGCTGTCTGAGATATAAACCACGTGCGTTCCGCTTGTTTAACATCGCGTCGGGCACTAAGGGTTTTTTTCAGATGCAGCACCACATGGAAACCATGCCAAGTGTTGGAGTGTATAGGAGATAATCAACTTTTTCCTATCCAAATGCCTTGATCAAGCTTTGACTTGTACCTACCACATTTGCACGTCTTTTATTAAAGTTTCTAGCCCACTTCTTTACCATTTAATTGCTTGCATTTTGTATATATATCTCATAAAGTTGACTTTAAATGTTTTTCGGTTTCTCATTTCTTGTATTCAAGAAATCATATCGGCACACCCCACGATTGTCTTGAACACATAAAACAGACAAAATGATGCGTCGAAGCCATCTGATTTTTCTCGAAACGACATCTGTGGCTTACAATAAATAAACGATTATGATGTGTGGTGCATTGATTGTGTTGATTCCTTCTTGTTTTTTTTTCTTTTTTTGGTTCATTCCATCTACATCTTCTCCTTTCCAACAGCTCATCATTTACTTGACCCAGTGTCTTTCGGAGTCTCTCTTTTTCTATTTCTCTTCTTCTGAATGTTTGCTTCCCACACTTACTTTACCTATCGCGTGATCTTCATTCTTTGTGTGTCTAGCAGAACAAAACTAACCGTTTGCAATTGGATACACTGTGTAGCTTGGTTACTGGAGCGGACACGGAAAGATAGAATCATAAATACACAAATGCGATACGATTTAGAAGTACAACTGCGACCATGGTTTAAAGAATACAAGGTGAAACGTTCCCGGAGAAGCGCAGTCGTTCAGAAAGTAGAGGGGAGATGTCAACCAATCCCCAATGGGCCTAGTCAGAAAATCCATCATGACCGTGATCATGGTGTAACCATGGCCGCGGTCGTATATTGTTGCTGGCACTGTCAGTCGATATCAAAATTCGAAGTTAGCAGGTTAGGTTTTTCGTCAGTCTGACACAACTGACGCAAAACCTAACCTCGAGTTTGACATAGACAGCGTCCTCAAATACACTTCAGTACTACCATTCGTTCCCTCTGTAGGCGTATTCCTTATTGGTCGAATTTGAGGTTCCGTCCACAATACATCCATTCTGCTGAACGTTACACCTTGTATTCTATGCACATGACTGCTATTACTAACGCAGGTGGACTGTTGTGGACTCCTAGAAACAATGGAAAAAACGGGAAAATTTCATTAATAAAACATTTTTATCTAACACCTCCGAGAAATAAGGATATTACTAGATCGATTTTAGACCTCTAAAGTGGCTCATAATCCACTAGTGAGGTAAAAACCATGTCACTCGCTACTAGTTTGGTCGTATCAATTCGTGTCAAATCAAGATTTGCAATTAAGTTTGCGTCAGTCTGTGCCAGATAACAACAAAACCTAACCTACTAACCTCGAATTTGACATAGACTCACAATACACTTCGGCACTGCCAAACGTATATCACGAATCACAACCGCCTCTAATTGTACCTTTATTTGATCTCTCGGTAATTTCCAACTTGGCACTATGACTTTTCACGACTGTCAATACAAAAGTACAAATAATTCGCTGGGCCTGGCGGCCTTAGGGCTCAACTTTTCTTCGTGGATTATTATTTGTAATATAACGCACTTATACAATAAATAACTATTATGCTTCTTCTTGGAGTTAAAATGATTAAGTACTAAGTACTAATAAATCTTTACCAACGATGTTAGTGCAACGCTCTACAGCACAAACATTTGCAGCATTTATTAACATGGGGCATTGCTGTACTTGAATAAAAATAAATCCACAGAGACCATTTTAGATATTGCTTCATAGCTTTTAAAATATACCGTCTGTTCTATAAAAAGGCCCCGCCTTCTAGCTACTTTATTATTTATTTTAGACCCAATATACCTTATATCAAATCAAATGGCACATAAAACCTACATTTTAACACTATCAAAATTTTTTTATCTTCAATTGTTTCAGAGTGGTGACGTCACGTGCAATTTTTTTAAATGACACTGTATATATTTTTTTACATTTTCTGGTAGAGATTTTTTTCTCTTTTTAACAATATAAATATTTTATGCCCTTACATAAGAAAATTTTCGAGAAAAATTAAAAAACTTTTTTATCGGTGGGAGGCCACCATACAAAACTATAAACAAAGTGTAACTCAGAAAAACAAAACAATAAACACTTTAGATTATTCTGAAATCTGACAGTTAAAGCGTTTGGCTACTATTTGTTTTGTTTTCCTGAGTTACACTTTTGTTTACAGTTTTGGACATGGCCTCCCACTGTGAAAAAGTTTTTGTAATTTTCACGAAAATTTTTTTATGCAAGTGCATGAAATATTTATATTGTTGAAAAGAGAAAAAAAACCTCTACCAGAAAATGTCAAAAAATATATACATTGTCATTTAAAAAAATTGCACGTGACGTCACCACTCTGAAACAATTGAAGATAAATATTTGTTGATTGTGTTAAAATGTAGGTTTTTATGTGTCATTTGATTTGATATAAGGTTTACTGGGTCTAAATAAATAATAAAGTAGCTAGAAGGCGGGGCCTTTTTTATAGAACAGACTGTATACAGCATTTACGAGAAAGAGTTATACAAATATTAACTTTCATCAGACGGTTGTCAGAACTATTATAGCGTTAAAATAATTTCACATATTGTTGTAATTGTAAGAAAGTAATTAGAATGAATGTAGCTATGAACAGCATTCTCAGAAATATTATTTCGGTCTACACAATTCAAGATTGATTATTCATCTTTCGATTAGGCAGATTCTATCAGTTAGAAACAAAAAATTGTAGGCAGTATAATAATCATGAGAAAACGTTTTCAAACTTGTAGTTTAAATTGACTGTCAAATTTGATTTAGAAAAGTTGTAGGTGCTATAAAGGAGAAATTAAGTTTACTCATGGTAAATGTTTGGAATACCTCGAGCGCAAACAACATATATAGAAAAGAGTAATCTTCAGATTTATTTATGTATCAGCATGAACGGTTTCACATTTAAACCATGCCAGAGACGAAACTCTTCTGATAAACCCCTTACGAAAGCGGGTGAAACGTTGAGTTCTCGACCTCAATAATGACACGGTCCAATCCCGGAAGTCAATTTATTGCTTAATGACAATGGCCGTGAAAGCCTCGAAATCATATGAATGGTTTCAAGTCATTTTATGAGCGAATCTTATATTATTTATTACTACTAATTTAGTTTGGTAAGTATACCGTCTTCTGGTATTTTCATTACAGGGTTAACTATTGAATTCGGATGTCTTTTCTGGGTATCACAATACTGTATAATAATAATAATGTTGTTTCTTTAATTACGTTCGACACATACGGGATATTGAAGTCGTTTTCGTTCGATAACTCTCGAATTTCTCGACTTCTATAACGTAGTACCAGCGTACATAAATTAAACAAGTAGCGACACTCGCTGTGGGTTGATTTGATGCTAAAATACCGATTTCAATGACCTTGAACGGATCCTGGTGGGTATTTTTCGATATTCCAACAGATGGTGCCGCTACTTTTCCACGTCAAAGTTGGGATAGAGTTCCTGTATAATATTAAAATTATCTTATTATTAATATGCAGTTACTCTACGTTGGGACAGAGAGAGTATACAGGGTATCAATTAAGTACCTATACAAACTTTAAGGGTGATCCTTGATCAATGCTAAGATAAAAAGTTCATACAAACATGGGGCCTAAACGGCTTCGTTTTCAAAATACAGGGTGTTGAAGTTTAAACAAATCTTTTTTCGACTTAAAACAGTGGCGTACCAGATTTTTCTAAAATAAGGTAACTCAGGTGGCTCCGATGAACGTCACTGGTGGAAATAGATTAAATGTATTTTGACCAAACATGCCATTTTATGACATACTATCATACACCAAGTTTCATTAGAATACCTCTAGGCGTTTTCCAGATTTAAAAAAAAACTTTTAGTTTGTTTAAACTTCCAACGCCCTGTATCTTGAAAACGAAGCCGTTTAGATCCCATGTTTACATGAACTTTTTATCTTAGAATTTATCAAGGATCACCCTTAAAGTTTGTCTACGTACTTAATTAACACCGTGTATATAGGAGAGTATCGCCATGACAATATATTGCATACACATTATATATCTACCTAGCATGAAACCGAGAACATTTCAGACTAATGGATGCAGGGTAAGCACCTTAAAAAGTAAAATTCTGTTAATTTTTATTTAACTTAGCAATAAATACCAGTAATAATTTGTACATAGCCCAGGCTTTGTTCTTACCAAAATAGTCCCCAATAAATACAGAATAAACATTGTACGATACAAAAAAGAGCAAAAAATTAGTGCGTTACTTAATATAGCTGCAACGCAGAAATTCGAAGGGTCTGTACTATGTAACTCATGTAGAAATAGTCTGTTCCCTGCAATATCCCACAAACATTGGGACTGCATACGCGTCCGTCTGCGTTTGAATTCGACCACCGGTAACGTTTTTTAAATTGGTTTGAACATTTATTTAATTTATTAGAATCGAGAAGATATTTTTACTCCTAACTTAATTTAATTTTTAAAATTATTTAGTGTCACAAGGGAAGTTCTGGGTAAAGCCTTTTACAGATTTTTTTTTTAATTTTGGAATGAAAATGAAAGTAATATTACAATTTGAGAGATTAATATATGGTGTGGAATTCATACCAAAATTATTAGAGATAGCATTAGACATGTTTTAATCATTTTTAACATTTCAGGAAGTTGAAATACTAAAATCAACAGGAGCATTGGGCTGCACTATGATTATTAGACCAACATGTTGCACTTGTTGCAAAATTTTTTGGGCGGCTCCACTTTATTAGCTTTTGATCTCTCAATATAACCTTCAGCTACCGAGTTTGCTTTCCAACCTCCATGCAGCTTTAGATTCATCAAGTTTACACCACGATCTGTATATATAGTAGCCGATCATCTTCTCGTAGAATGTCCGGTACATTTTCTGGAGAAGGTAATTTCAAGTATGTTGCGATTTCTTTTCCAATGATCGGAATTTGTCCATTCCTGTTGTCTGTACTGTACATTTGCATTTTGAAAATTCAGAAAAAAATATCTGCTCTTGCATTAAGTTAACGTAAATTTATATATTTTTTAACGATGTTGCAAAGTTAGTTAGTTAGTATTTGTTGTGGGAAGACCGATGTCAAGCAAGTAGGCCTTCATTGGCTCTTTTGCAACACCATGGGCAAGATCTAGGCATGCAAAGTACCAGGTACCTTAGTCATACTTAGAATTTTGCCGAGACTAAGGAGTTCCAACCGTACCTAGCAAGGGATCTTTACATGCTACACATCGCAGTAACATGGTACCCACGGCTTTACATCATTTCAGAATGATGGCATTCTGGAGAGGTTTTCATCATCATTTTTTACTTTTTTAAAAACTCACCGGGATCGGGGATCGAACTCTCGACCCTTAGATCAGTAGCCAGAATGTTTAACCACAGAGCTATGAATCTCGGCTCGATGTTGTAAAATGGTTCCCTTGTCGAAGATTGCCTGTCTACTTTATTTTTTGTATCAAGTACATCAATAAGAAATGCAGTGTTGTGATCATGGACATTCTCATACTTTCATTTTGTACAATTCAATGGCACGACAGCAACCCATTATTACCCATAAGGCAAATTTTAAAAATTATTAAGCATTATTATGTTCACAATCGCTTATAAGTTTCTTACCTTGGTTGCAAGATATTTATTATCTAATGCTTTATCAATGAATTCATGGACTTCATTCGGAGTAAACTGCAGCTTTTTTAGCCTTCTAACCTTCAGACTTTCGTTTCAAAAGTAGACTAATTTAGGAATTTTCGAGGTTAATATTATGGTCAACATTCAGTGTGGCCTTTAACATAGAATAAATCGTCCATAAATTTGTTGATTTATATTTTTGAGCTAGTTGGATAAAGTACACTAATACTTTAGCTTGTGATAATGAGTCTGTATTTTTTCTATCCTTCCAGTCCATACAAGATTTATTAGCTATTTCATAGCATTTGTTTATTTTACAGGAAGTAAATTTAATACTAGTGGACCCGTTGCAAAATATTTTGCAAGTTACAAAACTTATTTGTAACGTGTGGCAGGATCCATTAAGTAACATTTAAATGGTTAAGTTTTTAAAACTACTCACACGTGATATGACTACACATACTTCACCATTTCTAAATACAGTTTGTCTTATGATTTATGATTGTCATGGAAAATGACAAATGCAGAGAAAAATTTCTTTTCCGAAGCAAAAAGGTAGTGCAATATTAGAATGTGTTAATCTATACGCGGTATTAATACGCTTCTGCTGGCCTGTGGCTTGTCCATTTAATACCAAATCTAAGCAGTTCTTAAATAAATGCCTACCATTAATCTTATCTCAACTATTAAGCCAGTAAACACATTTAAAATGTTCAAGGTAATATCTATTGATCCTATTTAGGGTGTTAAGAAATGTGGATATATTCCACTGTAATTTAACGAATCTAGAAGTTTCATAGAAAATTATAAAATGTTGTCATTAAGTGACATAATTGTATTCACACTCAATATTGTTTTTCATATTCAGGCAATATTCGTTTTTTAGGGCTAAAATTAAGAATTTTGAGGGTCGCTGGTAGGGTAGGAACGGCTTTAAAATCGTTTAAATAAGCCACATGCCCTTCACGCGAAAGCGGATAAAACTTCAAAATAACGCGCCCCACGAATATAGGCCTGTGTACGGAATTTTTTTTGCAGAAGCTTGTTAGCAACTAACTCCGCCAATTGGCGCGGGCTTAAATGCCCAATATTCGCTTCTACACCAAAACTCCGCCAAACGGCGTGGGACACACAAAGAATCAAAAGCAGACTAACTCCTTCATCAGATTATGGAATGCGAAAAACCGTGCAAGCTGCTAGCTTTGCTGTAAAAATGAGACGAAGGCCGAAGCACATGAGTTTGCAAATCCGAGCACCATAAAAAATAATCGCCAACCTAACGAATTTCGATGCGCGCGAACCGAATATCGGCACTAAAGGTTGGTTCACACAGTACCAACCGCTAGAGACTATTTACACCGTACCACCCTTTGGTGGTGAATTTCAAAAATTCCCTGAAAATGATTTGGAGATCTAATATGCCAAATGTCAACTTCCTGTCTGCAGTAGTTTCGCTCGTTAAGACAATCTTAAAAAACAGTTCTATCTCATTCAACTATTTTGAGGAGATACATTCTGCAAAACCCTGAAAATGGTTTGACATGAATTGTAAAACGAACTAATATGCCGAATTTCAACTTCCTACCTGTATCTGTCTCGTGACGATCTTAGAAAAACACATCTACCTCATTTAATCCCTTTGAGAGGATACATTTCGAAAGATCCTGAAATGACTTGATTCGATGTGTAAAACGAACTACTGTGCCGAATCAACTTTCTACCTGCAGCAGTTACCGTATTATGGCGATCTTTAGAAAACACATCTACCTCATTTAACCCTTTCCGGAGTTATTTTTGAAACGCCTGAAATTGATTTGACCTAATTTGTAAAGCGATCTAGTATGCCGAATTTCGATTTCCGGCCTGTAGTAGATTTTTGTGGCTATTTTAGAAAAACACTTCTGGCCTATTTAACCACTTTGAGAAAATGTATTTCAAAAAACCCTAAAAATGATTTCCGATCAGTAAAACGTTCTACAATGCCGAATTTCAACTTACTGCCTGTAGTAGTTTCCTTGTGGCGATATTTATAAAAACAGATTTGTCCCATTTAACCCCTTTCGGGGATGAATTCTGCAAAACCTTGAAATTACTTGATCTGATTTGTAAAATGAACTAATATGTCGAATTTCAGTTCCCACCTATAGTAATTTCATTGTTACAGATCTTTAAAGAACAGGTCTACCACAGTTAGCTCCTTAAGAGGGAAGAATTTTGAAAAGCCCTGAAAATAACTTGACCCTATTTGTAAAAAGAATTAATATGGCAAATTACAACTTTTTACCTTCCCTTGCAGTCTCTTAAATTGAAAGAATAGTCTGAAAGGATAAGGGTTGTTCGAAGAATGAAGACTGTCTCCTTTTCTCCAAAACTTATGAAAATTGTGACCTCAGTGACTTTTCGATGCGGAGCTTTCACCTGCAGTCGAGTTTGGGAGTCTTCACGTTTCTCAGTAGTATAATGGGTGCTCTAACTTTCAAAGGTAGCGATTTGGAAGAAGTTCGGGAGCGTTGAGAGTGATGAGGAAACTCAACGTGGTAATGCACTGTGTCCTCTGCGTCCATCACAGTGTTAATCGACTGATAGATCTTCTCCTCCGAATGAAAGGCTCCGAGGTGTGTGTTGTTGATTTCTAGTGCCTTATAATTCTTCAGAGTGATAATCGCCCTTTTTCGAAGTCAGGACACAGGTTTGGCTGTTATGTTCTTGATGTCGGAATATATTATGTTAGTGAGGTTGGGCGATATCTGTCACGGCTTGACATAGGTTTTCGTTGCCGAGTTTCGACAGAAGTTTGGAAAACTATTCGGCCTTGGAATATCCTCTCAGGTGAACCCTTATGTAAATTCCAGGCGATATATCCTTGATTGTACTGATACTGTATTTTGAAAAACCACTGTTATAATACGTACTTATATTTATCTTCAGAGCAACTGCCATTTAAATATCATCGTCGAGCTAGTAAAATCACAGTAAATACAAAACCACCCATTGCAAAATATTTTGCAACTTATAAAATTTCTTTTGTAGACAATTTTTAACGTGTGGCACGATCCATTAGGTAAAATTTTGATTTTTAAGTTTTTGAAACAACGCACCCGTGACATTGCTACATACAGTATGATCGAAAACTTTTAACCTATAGAACGCTGTAGAATTATTTGTCAAAAAATTTTGTCGGCAGTCGTGGTAGTAAAAGTCACAATTGCATTTTATATCTGTCAGTTTAAGGTTATGTCAGGATTGTTATTTCAACGAATACAACATTCTTCTTGAATACATCAAAATGTTAGTAACAAAAACAACTACAGCTGTTCAAAATGATTTGCTGCATTTTCCATGCACAGCACCACCTAGTGCTCGGCATTAAACATCCTGTAAAAGTTAAGTTTATTGTTAAAATTGTATAAGTTATATTATTAAGTAGCTTTACTCATCACTGCCAACATAAATTATTTTTTTTAAATCCACAGCCCTCTAGCGGTTAAAAGTTTTCGATCATACGGTATAATTGACCATGGCTAAATACTGGTTGTGCCAAATACATTCTACTTTTGTCCTTGCTATTTATTAATTGTCATCGCAAATACTAGCCGTAAAGGAAACTGTCTTCTCCGAAGCAAAAAGATAATGTAATATCAGAAGATGTTTAATCTATACGCGGTAGTAATACTCTTCTGCCTGTATCTGGCCGATTTAATACTTCCAAATCTAAACAGTTCCCGTATAAATTGCGTACCACTAATCTTGTCCCATTTATTAAACCATTGCACATTTAATTTTTTCAAGGGAATATCAATTGCCGCTATTTTTAGTATTAAGCAATGTGGAGGTATTCCACTGAAATTAAAGAATCTAGAAATTTCCTAGGAAATTGTAAAATGTCGTCACTATGTGCAATTGTAATCACACTCAACTATTTGTTTTTGACGTATATAATTTTGAGGTTAATTTAATCGCAATGTTCGTTTTTTTTCCCTAAAATTGAGAATTTTGAGATACTAAATATGTTTTCAAGAGTTGAGAAACTATTACCAAATATTTCTGTAATGATGTCCTCTTTAGCAATTAGTTGAGATGGCATTCTAATTATTGTATCCTTTTCACCTGTAATCGTGTAATATTCTCCATTTCCAATTTGCATGAGAATGGGCGATGTATAGGTTCATTCGATTAATAATAAACTGATGTACAGTCAAGATTCACTCATACACGCTACTTTTCGAAAAAAAAGGTTGAAATTTTGTTAAAAATTTGCTGTCACTGTACATGTACTTTGACGTTTCTCATAATAGAGCAGGCGGTGTTCTACTGCTATCGCGCGGTAGCTACGTCAATTTGCGTGCGAAGATATTTTGGGTTTTTCTCTAAAATGTATGCAGTTATTTGCAATTTAGGACTTTTGTGCACATCTACACGGTGACGGCTTTCATTTAAAAAAAGAATTATCGAAATCGGTCCGGTGGAAGTCTCAAAATAGATGTCGAAAGAAAACGCTTCACGTTTTAAATATATAGATAGCAGTCTTGGCTATATCTGTTATATCAGGTTGTGTGCAACTTTCCATCAAATGTTCATCGCTTTCACTGTCAGATATTTCACAAATATCTGCAACATAATAAAAATGATGACTTATTACTTAAAAAAAAGCAGATTACTAGCCTGTTATCAAAACGATATCACTAGCTGGAATTAAAAAAAGCACTTAACACTTGTAAATCTGAAAAGTGAGGTTACAATTGAATAACTGTCATTAGTATTGTTGGTTGCCTAGTTACGGCCATCATTCTTGTTTAAACTCAAATTATGGGAAGCAGATAATGAAATAATGGGAAATTAATAATGCAATTATGAGCTGGGATATAGGCGCCATAATTATTCATTCAATAATGTTATCATAAATGAGTAGAAAACGTACGAATAATTAACATATAATTTAATAGTCGTAGCTAAAATCACAAAATTTAAACGATGTTAACAATTACATTGCTACAATTGCAGCGTTATCAACTGTATAGACCAATATCTGGAAACACCGTCTGTAAGTTTTTTTTTAAATGAGTAAGAAAGTTTCAGTGACAACAACTCTGAGCAATATGTATTTTAGATAAATATTGAGTATCTGCGTTGCGGTCATAATTTGTGTACATTGTGTTGCAGTTTCTAGGTATAAGAAACTCGAAATATCATGGCCATCCCGAGTATATGGATTGGGTTATAATTAAAATGGATAAAAACAAAGAATATAGGCTACAGTAAGAAAAACAAGCAGTAAACAAATTAACTGTCCACAAATATAGCTGAGTGGGTAATAGTTATTTATGGTAGAAGTGTGTTGCATTTCAAATAATCCATGATAGAAAAGTTGAGCTCTTGAGGCCGTTAGGCAGAGATGGGGTCTTTTTTCGAATACATTATTCGTCACACGCGTGCCATATAAAACTTTATTAAAAAACTCAATAAATACCAAAAAAGCAGAAATTTTGTATGGAAATTTATGAAAAGTCAAAATAAAAAATTAATTGAAAGTGACCTAAAGTGCTTATAAACAACGGGATTGAGTTAAGTCAAGTGTGGGTTGTATATTATAACCCATGGTGTTAGGGGTAACATGGGTTATAATGTAAACAATCTAAATAACGATTGGCGTCGAGAGGAGCGTGGGTTATAATGTAAACAAGATAGTAATAGCCCCGTTTACTTGTTTAAAACGAACTAGGAAAACACCATATTACTATTGAGTATTGGATAATAGTATATTATGTATCAAGGCTGTAAAAGTGATCTCAAAAAATCACTTTTGGCCGAGGTGCACACAACATTTGTTAGGCGATCATCACAAAAGAATGCAAACATTTGGTCACAAAATTATTTTCTTGAAAAACATAGTTACCTTAGACAACTTAAAACACAAGCATTTAGACAACTAAAAATAAACCATTTCCTGTCAAATTTAATATTAAGCTTCATCGCGTGTGTTTTGATCCTTTTAAAATGGGTGATAGCGATAGTTCAGACGGTGTACGGACGTTTCGCCTCCGGCGTTTCGTCCCCGACAGTTTCGCCCCCGCCGTTTCGCCCCCAGCCGTTTCGCCCCTTAACCGTTTCACCCCCGAACCGTTTCGCCCCCGAAGTTTTACCTCTAGCTTTAGCTGTTTCCAGTTGCACCACGAGGAGGTTCTGCAACAGTTTTTTATTATTATTTTTTTGGTGTTTGTGTTTTAACTTTAGTTTTTTTTAAATTGCATTGGTTTTTGTTGGTTGGTGTTTGTGTTTTAATTTTAATTTTTTTTTAAATTTTATTGGTTTTTGTTTGTTGGTGTTTGCGTTTTAATTTTAGGGTTTTTAGTAAATACATATAAAGGAAGAGATATCTTTTAACATCTATATTTCGACGTGCAACCGAAATAAATTCAAAATTCAAAGTTGTACGCAATCACACGCAAGTAATCAATAACTTGACGATTTTCAAAATCTTCAACGATTTTTTTCATACGAGCTGATATTGCAACATACTTTTTATTTCTTGGATTTAAAAATAAAAAAAAACGGTTGCAGAAATCCTACTAGCTACCTCCTCGTGGTGCAACTGGAAACAGCTGAAGCTGGCTAAAGTTACAAGTAAAACTTCGGGGGCGAAACGGTCCGGGGGCGAAACGGATAGGGGGCGGAACGGTTGGGGGCGAAACGGCGGGTGCGAAACGTCCGTAAACCAGTTCAGACACCCCCGGTGAAATTCTGGAAGCTGCAAGTGTTGCGACCCTAAGTTTACTCCCCGCAAAATCCCAGCAAATTTATCTGAAACAATACGAAAATTTTGTTGAGTGGTGCAGGACAAATAACATAAAACACTGGACCGAAAATGTTTTTTTGTCGTTTTTCTCTGAAAAAGCCAAATCATACAAAGCCTCAACTTTATGTTCTCTGTATTCAATGGTAAAGGCAACAGTAATTATTAAAAACGACATTGACATCAGTAAATTTACAAAAGTAGTCGCATTTTCAAAACAACAAAATAGAGGTTACCTGGCCAAAAAATCATCCGTATTTACTAGGGATATTAACAAATTTTTGCTGGAAGCTCCTGATGAGACTTATTTAATGTGGAAGGTATGATTAGGTTTTTTACATCATGATTTGGCTTTGCTTACCTTGTGTGTGTAGGTTTGCATGATAATTGGACTAACTGGAGTATGCAGGCGTGAAGAATTACGAAAAATGTCGATATGTGATATTGAAGACAAGGGGAACATGTTAGTGATCACTAACCCGCAAACAAAAACCGGCAAAAAAGAATATTTACCGTCACTGATGAAATTCTGGAAACTATACAGGTTTTACAGCTTTTCAGAAAGTGTTTAGCCTTACGACCACCACACACACAACATAAGACGTTTTTTATAAATTACCGCAACGGAAAATGCTCAACGCAGGTGATCGGAGTGCATACATTTGGGAAGATATACCATCGTTAATTGCACAATATTTGCAATTACCAAACGCCAGTAGTTACACAGGCCATTCTTTTCGACAGAGTTCAGCCTCACTACTGGTTGAAGCTGGAGGTGATATCCTTATGTTGAAGCGCCTTGGGGGATGGAAATCTTTGACTGTGGCTGAAGGCTATATAGAATATTCCGTCCAGCAAAATGGAAATTTCGAACAAAATTTTGACAGGCAGGGATGGCCCTTCGACTTCTTATGTTCCTACTAACACCACTGGTCGTACAACGTCTTATTTTCCCACTAGCACCACAACTACGACCACAGACAATGGGCTTCTTGTTGACAATATTCACAATTATTTAATAAACAATGAGGCACTTTCTTCAAGCTCTTCCAGTGGGCTCCACTTTTCAAATTGCACTAACTGTACGTTTACTATCAATATTAACAACAGTAGTAACAAGCTCAAAGAGTGATGAATACTTAAGTAGATATTAATAGCTCAGGTTTAGGTAGTTGCGTTGTAAATTTTGGATAAAATTATTTAAATACAAGTATTTTATTTTGCGTTAACAACCGTTGACACAACGCCATCTGGATGGCCGTCGATTTAGATTTCATCAGCTGATTAATAATATAATATAAAGAGTTGCTTATATAGGTAGGTAAAAAGTGCACATGAAGTATTTTCTGACATATTAGTTCCGAAAAAGTAGAATTTGACAGATGTGTACAAAAAAGAAAAACTTTACGGCGGAAAAAGGGGCCATAGAATCTCCATTTTTGTAATGATCGCTTAAAATAGTAATTTACGTAACAAGTCTGAAAAAACCAGATTTACAGGTCGATTCCGAAGGAGAGGCCTGAAAGCCTACTAGTTCTGTAAAGGGGGCTTCCGGATGAGTTATGTACACAATTTTTTAGACATCTGCGTTTCTTCTCAACTTTAACTAAATATTGGACATTACAATAACAAACAAGCATTATACCTTCGTAAAAATCTAGAGAGCTATTTTTACTTGATTTCCTTAGTAACTAGGTACAGTCAACAAATATTGCAAACCAATCGAAATGCTATTTGCGAAAATAGGCCTATAAAAAAGACCATTCCCCTCAGATAATATAAACCAATCCCATCAATCAATTTTCAAAATTTGAACCAATCAGAATCGAATGCAGCGAATATTTTGCACTAGTGCAATACCAAGGTATTTGCACAAGTGAAATATCGATTATTTGCGGGAAGAAGAGGAAACCAGCTAGGTACAGAAGAAATGTTAGAAAGAAAACTGAAAACTAATTAAAAATGAATAGCGTGGTATACAAATGATGATATTTCTTCGAGGAATAGTCTTGCAATATTCCCCGCGTGCAATCTGTACAATTTGAATATACAGAATGCACTAGATATAACTACTGAATATTTTCATAATCACCCTTCAAAAAATAAATACTTTGAGGCTTAACAATTGTACAGGGTGGCCAGATAAGAATGCAAAGTGCTGTATCTCGGAAACTATTCATCGTAACGACTTTCGGTAAAAAAAAATATGACCAAAGTGGCCAAAAGAAGACCGTGGAAAATATTTTCAGATTTCCAAAATGGTCGCCAGGGAGCGTAACCGCCATCTTAAACTTCTAAAGTGATTTTTCACTGAAATCCACCTAGTAAATGTTACTAAAAAATATATGATTTCTGAAACTAAGCTTTACTCGAGTAATTTTTGTTTAACACTTTTTGATGTATCTATTAAAATAAAGTGGTGGGGGGTAATTCAATGTTTTTTTAAATAAACAGCTGTAACTCCTAAACCACTGAACGGATTTTAACAAACTTGGTCTCGTTGGAAAAAGCATTTATTGTTTCATGAAACCCATCTTACCTGTGACATGTCTAATTCTTAGTGAGCTAGAGCGCGTTTTTTGATATAATAACAGAAAATTGCAAAATTCTCTAAAAAATTAAATGGATCACAGGTAAGTTTTTATGTCACTAAAAATACTACCTTACATGTTTCACAATGTGTTTGTTATTTCAAATTTTTAGACTGCACCCATATCATATGGTTTTACATCAAGCCTTAAATCACGAAGACTTTGACCGACGGATAGATTATTGTCATTGGATGTTGGGAATGATTAGGGAAAATAGAGAATTTTTATCCGAAATTCTTTGGACGGATGAGGCCATTTTTAGAAGTGATGGAAACATTAATTTGCATAATATGCATTATTGGTCTGACAACAATCCTCACTGGTTGCGCGAGGTCCAACTTCAAGGCTATTGGAGTCTCAATGTGTGGTGTGGCATCCTGGGCGGAACTATTATAGGTCCCTATTTCTTTGATCAACCACTAAATGGTGCCGTGTTCCTTGATTTTCTGGTAAACCAATTGCTTATTTTATTAGAAGATGTGCCCTTGCAATTACGGCAAAATATGTTTTTGCAACTAGACGGTTGCGCAGCACATTTCTCGAGAACATTTAGATCTAACATATCACCAGAAGTGGATTGGGCGAGGAAGTCTATTTCCTTGGCCACCCCGATCCCCTGACCTCACCTGTTTGGACTTCTATCTATGGGGTCGGTTAAAAGATATTGTTTATCAAATTCCACCAACAACGAGAGACGACATCAAAATCCGAATACAGGAGGCCATTCGTAGCCTTTCAAGAGCAGAAATTGAAGCTGCTGTAATGTCCACGCATGAGCGGCTCCAACAATGCATTGAGTGTGATGGAAGACAGTTCGAGCATTTAAGGAGGCATTAGTTTTATTTCAAAATCGGCCCTTTTTTCTTATTATGCCCCTACACGTTTTTTTAAAATATTTGAACTAAGAATACTTTTATTATCTAAAAATGATTAAATTATGAAATTTTATCATTGAATCTTGAAAAAATACAAATAAATAACAATAAATATCGGTGTAATAACGTCTTTTTAAAATTATATGATAACTAAATCTTCTTTCTTCGATATTTCAGGCTACGAATAAGATATCGAGATACGGTTTTTACTAGCCGATTTAGGTATCATTTCACTACATTTTTATGAAAAAAAGTCATATTATTGCATTTAATTTTTTAGAGAATTTTGCAATTTTCTGTTATCATATCAAAAAACCCGCTCTAGCGGCATCACTAAGAATTAGACATATCACAGGTAAGGTGGGTTTCATGGAACAATAAATGCTTTTTCCAACGAGACTAAGTTTGTTAAAATCCGTTCAGTGGTTTAGGAGTTACAGCTGTTTATTTAAAAAAACATTGAATTACCCCCCACCACTTTATTTTAATAGATAAGTCAAAAAGTGCTAAACAAAAATTACTCGAGTAAAGCTTAGCTTTAATAAGCATATATCTTTTGGTAACATTTACTAGGTGGATTTCAGTGAAAAATCACTTTAGAAGTTTAAGATGGCGGTTACGCCCCCTGGTGACCATTTTGGAAATCTGAAAATATTTTCCACGGTCTTCTTTTGGCCACTTTAGTCATAAATTTTTTTTCCGAAAGTCTCTACGACGAATAGTTTCCGAGATACAGCACTTTGCATTCTTATCTGGCCACCCTGTACAGTAGTGCATGATTTTCGACGTATGCCTAAAAAATTATTTACTTTTTCTAAAATTTATTTTAAGTTTTCTACGGACTGGGAAGAACAGATACATTAAAGATTTTTTCCTAAATTTGCTATAAGAGAAGCTATGATAGAAAATTAAGTGAAATGGGAAAAAGAAAGAAACCAGATGGCTCGAATAATACAAATCTTGGCGCAAAAACTCGACGAATATGAGAGAGGCAGAATGAAGAACAACAGACAGTGTTACCAAGCACACAAAGAACAAAGAAAATATATAAATTACATCTAAAGGTCAAGGAAACTAAAAAACCATTAATAAGCAAGCTTGGCGGAAAGGTACATTCACATACAAAAATACAAACGCACTTCGCCATTGCTAGTATTAGTAGTATTACCTCAGATAGAAAGTGTCTAATTTTCAAGTTTTCGAGTGCTGCTGTGAACTAGCTTTGTGTTCTCTGTTAATTATTTTTGTTATTGTTAGTGTCGCTCTTCTTCGTTGGTTATTTCTGTTATTGTTTACCTATTGGTCGTATGATTTCGGGCAGTTTCATTTTATAACTTCGAATCGTCTATTTTTTTAAAATTTTTCCTTAAGTTGTAGTTATCAGTATAAATTAGTAATATTTCGGTAGCATATGTTAATGTAATACTAAATTTCTTTTTATACCGGGTGAATGAGACCACCCGTATCAGTATTTTTTTTGAAGAACGGTGAGTCGTAGAGAGTTGGGATAAAAAAATTATTATAAAAGTCATACTAAAGAATCGAATGGTGATATTATTATTTCTCGAAAAAGTCAGCATCACGAGTAGTTTTGTCAACAATGTCCAGAACTCCAAAATTTTAAATGGCACCATAAGTCGAAAAACGTATTGTTGAAAAGATCGTTAAAAAAGAAGAAAGTTTTGTAGGAAAAATTATTTTACTACTACCACCCCTTTTAAGTAGTATTCGATTAAAGTTATTAAATTTGAAATTCGTTGTTAACAAACAAAATTGAAAAGTTGGCTTTTAAAATCTAGTTACCGAATTAAACAATGTTACACACACGTTTTAATGTCAATAACATTTTGAACACTTGTAACATTGTTTAATTCGGTAACTAGATTTTAAAAGCCGACTTTTCAATTTTGTTTGTTAACAACGAATTTCAAATTTAATAACTTTAATCGAATATTACTTAAAAGGGGTGGTAGTAGTAAAATAATTTTTTCTACAAAACTTTCTTCTTTTTTAACGATCTTTTCAACAATACGTTTTTCGACTTATGGTGCCATTTAAAATTTTGGAGTTCTGGACATTGTTGACAAAACTACTCGTGATGCTGACTTTTTCGAGAAATAATAATATCACCATTCGATTCTTTAGTATGACTTTTATAATAAATTTTTTTATCCCAACTCTCTACGACTCACCGTTCTTTAAAAAAAATACTGATACGGGTGGTCTCATTCACCCGGTATATGATTACAATGAGCTGTAAAAGACGAAAAAGTGTGCATTCAAAAGCACGATGTATAATTGCAAATGTTATAAAGGTTTTTTTGGTAAAGGGAGGGCTTCTGCAACGTGGATATTTCCGGTAAAAAGAACTACAGAATTAGCAGCCGCAGCAACCAGGAAATCAACCTTTCTTCTAATGAAAGTTCGTAAGGATTATGTTACAGCAGCTAATACCTACATAAAAAACCTGATGTTACACGCACACAACTTCCTTTTACAGTGATCTTATAATTACGGAATTTTTTTAATGTTAAGCATTTGTTAAAAAAATTTAAAAATTACAAATTCTACAAAAGCCCTACAAATTAGAGCGTTAGATGAAAAGACGAATTTTCTTTAACATTTTAAACCACATTCAAAAATGTAATAATATACTGGGTGTTTTATTTAAAATAACAAAGTTGATAGCGACTTTCGGTATAGCCGGAAGTGATATCACAGTCAAAATATTGTAGTTGTAGTCGCTCTTATATATAAAATGTATGGCCAATGTTTCAGACTTTTAATTTTATTAGTTCTCTATAATGCCCTAGAAGATATGAGTCACTAAAAGAAAAGAAAACACATTTTTGAGGCATTCAGCTGGAAAATAACCTACCACTTCACATCAATACACATTAAAAATGTAATAAAAATGTAACTTTTGAAAAAAATCGTTAGCGCCGTTTTTGAAGAAATCGAAAAAAGCTGAAAAATGACAAGAGTAAACATCATACTTCCGGTTATGCTATTTTCTTCAAAATTGCTGCTACATCTAGATAGTACAAAAAACTTTATGTGAAGTTTCAACGTCATACCTCTTGTCGTTTTCGAGATATTCTGTTCACACACATCCAGACAGACAGACAGACACACTCAGATACTGACAGACAGACCAATGTACAAAACCATGTCTTTTGGGTTCAGGGAAAATCTGTTGAAAACTCAATTTCGAATTTTTGGGGTGAATCCAATACTTCTTTTATTGTAAAAGGAAGTAGAAACAACAATATTATTTCGCAGCATTCTCATTAAAAAACATTATGTTTTTATAGCATTTAACATCTGCTAAAACAACTGATGGGAGTTTTGCGAAACACTGTGGAAAATGTGTAGAAGAGAGCGCATGACCATATTTTACACACAGTCGTGTTTTTTTTACCTAATTTTCAAAATGCGTCGCCGCTAAAAAAAAGCAGGACTTTATTTCCAACATGTGCCGGCTTTCTTCAGATTTGAATAATAACTTTTGATGACATTAATTAATTAGAATTGCCAGTGTCAGCAATTGTTTTCGCATTTTGAGAATTAGGTCAAAAAGTGTCCCTTTTTTTTTGGCCGCGACTGTATGTAGTGTAATTTGGAGAAAATATGGCTTAGTGCACAGAAGAAAACATTAAAATTTAATTTTTACTGTCGATATGGGATCGTTAGATGGAGATATTTCTTCGAATACCAGTGAACGGTGATTATACACTAATGCATGTGTTAGCAATTTTTCTCTCTTCTTCTGCTTTTTCATGCCCTGGTGACCTTCTTATCTTTTTTCTTTGTTTAAAAATGTTTTAGTATTTTACATTTACTCTTAGGATAGTTGATAATTAGGCAATCTAATATAAATTTATCTTATATAATCTCTCAGTATTTTTATTCTCTTTGCTATTATTTTTGTATAAAATACATTTACTTAATAAGTAGTGCTTTAGTAACTTAAACACAGTTATGGCATTTTTTTAAATAAAAGTTTAGATTTTCCTCTTTTACAAATGCTTAGAATTTTTCTATGGAATGTACTTGTGAAATTGAGTTAGCGGCAGCCTAAAGGGACTGGAAGTTAAAAAAAGGAATACACCACCAGTAATCAAATCATTTATTCTGAAAGAAATTGGGCTTAAACGCAGGAATAAACTGCGTGCCCAAACAATAAACTGGGAATACTATACGTGATACATGATAACTTGTCAATATTCTATTAACATTGCACGTAGGGTGCTCATTCACTATACCGTAAAATAACATTTACAATTTAAAAGTGTTTGGCAGTAATTGCCATACTCACAATATACCAATACACAATGGTGGACAGCCGGAACAGTTACATAATAAGATGTATTACGATCAAAGTGCATATAGAATGCACTACACACTAGTCTCATATAATTATCCTCTATTAGACAGAACAAATAATGTTACCACAACTTCAACAATACCAGCATAATCCAGAAATAGCAAATAAACAAAAACAAACAAAATATACAAATTATTAACTGGGAATTACAATAACAGATACGACAGTTTAGAAAATGAACAAAATGAGGGTATCTGGTATCTTGCATGAAGCTTCTGTTACCGTCCTTGAATACATAGCATCTTACAAGTATTATATTTGTGTTCATCGTTATATCATGGCTGCATAAAACCTCATTTCTATAAATGCCGACCTTGCTTTGGCTCTTCTTCACTATTTCTACAGTATGGTCCCATTATGGTACTGCCATTTAGTATGGTTATGAAGTAGTTTCTAATTTATGAATGCACACAAATATACAATTTATAAACACTGACCTACAGTTTGCGGCACTTTGTCATAAATTAAAGAAACCGATATGTATCTGATGCCAGAGCTTTTGGGGCACGAAAAACTTCTGTCATAAAGAGCCACTTGCGGTGTAACGAGATAAAATCTCCTTAACACATACCAAACATGGCCCCACCTTGGGCGCCAGTTTGTCACAGATAAAAACGCCTTACAACATACCAAACATGGTACCCTCATGGACTGCCAGTTGGTAACAGGCTAAAACAATAATTACGACAATGCGCCAGTTTGTAACGGTACGAATCAGTATTTACGACAAATCAAACAAAGCTAAACGACTAGCGCGCAAACTAACTCAAAATCGGATATGTATTACATAGGACCGCTTTCCCACCCGTTACAAAAGAGGTGCCGTCTAACTTCAGCGGAGCGAGGGGGTCCAACACAAAATCGCACAGGGTAACGGCCTAATAAACGAAAACGAATCTTAAGTGCTGGAGATCCACCGCATTTCCTACAAGAGAAAAATGCACAGGGGAACCCACTGAGAAAAAGTGGAAGCATAACGGATTCACCTTTCAACTTGTGAGGAAAAATAATTGTTTTGGCCTTACCTGTTGGCGAAAGTTTTATTTGTTATTTTGCCGGCTGGTAACTATCGGCCTAATTGGGCTAACTCGCCGAGAAGAGTCGAGGTTCCAGCTACGTTAAAAGAGAAAGAAAGGAAAAAAGAGGAGGGGGCGCCAGGTGGAGATAATTCCCAGCAGCACAAACGAAATCAAAGCAGCGACCAATAAAATATCACAGCTTTATTTTAATTTTTGGTGATTACTATAGCGCAATATCACAACCATGCATGATTAAATATACATATGTATATATATATATAAGTACAAATATAAATATAAATCTATGAGAGCTTAAGCAGGTATACGACGGACAAATCATACACTTTAAAAAGAAACAATTATGTTCGGGCGCCGCAGAAGCATAAAGAGAAAAGAAAAATAATTAGTTTTACAACTATCGGTCGCAGAGCGGGTTCAACGAATACTACGCCGGTACAGAGCAATGCAAGTATATTCAGGCTAACGTTTAGCCCCGATTGTTAGCTCTAATTGACGTTAAAACTACGCTCCAAAATTTCTAGCGGTCGGAAGCAACGTACGTCTAGCGTGGCCACACCTTACGTCGAGGTCCCTATTAATAGAAAAGCATCAGGGTATTCATGAACCAAGTAGCAAAACTTGTATCTGCTCTTTAACAAATTTGATATAGGCCTCTTCCGTGGTCGGTTCGCCAACCACTACCGTCGTCTAGCGGCTATCTACACGCTGTAAAATTTTGAACCGCAGATGGCGGCGTGCGAGCAAAATAGCAAAGTGTAAATACAAATCTACATTTACATATATATACCGGGGCTGAAAATTTAACTCGCTAAGCGGTTAATCACAGCTACCGCATGCTACCAGGTAAGTGAAAAACAACATTCAAATAGGATGCTGTCAAAGCTCGGAGGCCTATGATATCTAATCTTTAATTTTTAGGCCCCACTGAGAAACAGCGGCTTGGGGGCTAATTATAAGCGATAGCTCCCACGCAATCGAGCCGAAGAATCGTTGACCAGGACTCTGGTAAGCCTAATTGACTTTAATCAATCAACTGCAAAAAGTGACAGCACGAATTTTGCTGCAGCCCTAACATTCATAACTTAAACGAAAGCACATACAAAATAAGCAAAATACACGAGAGGTACGATTGGTCAAGCATGCCGTAATTTCTACCTATACGAAGCACTACTAAACTATCATAAAATACTCCAGGCGCAATGCGTAATAACTATGTTAGCATTTTTCCTGCAGGAAGGCACGATCTAACTTTTCCGTTGGTTTCCATGTAGTTGTGCGCAGCAGGAGGCGGCCGGGGAGCGAAGGTCACGCCAGCAGCTGGGGACGACGGCACAAGCGAAAAAGGCTGTAAGTGAACTGCAGGTGGGTGTAATGCAGTCACGCATTTCCTAATGTAGCCCTCAGGCGTTGCGAAATCCACAGGCAATTCGACAGTTTCAGGGGCCCAGGTCGACGGACTGGATTCCGGCAAATTGCAATCGAACGGGGAATGCTTAGCCCCAACAAGAAATGCACAAACCCCACAGGAACTGTCCAAGCCCCACAGGAAATGTCTAAAAACATACAATGCCCAAATGAACCCTCGATTAAAAAGATGAGGCCTTATCTTACCTAACGGCTGTATGAAGCCATGGAAACGCACCAAAGTTGGTCCCAGAGATCCGTAAAAGTGATAGGATGAGGGTAAGTAACTATGTACCAATTACGAACGTCCGAAACAAAGTGATAGTACTTCCCGATCCTCCCATAAAACTATTCGGAGATGAGCTCAACAATAAGAGCTTTTTGAAGCATTACGCTGCAGGGGGATGACCAACTAGCACGGCAATTTTGCTTAGAAAGAAAACGGAATTCGACACCAGCTCCACCGGTCACAAGATAACAACATTTTTGGGCAAGTGGAACCAGAAAAAGTGCCTGAAAGATATGACTGCAACAAGAGATAACCTTGCTCTAGCAACAAAAGGAATAGTTTAAAATAATTGCAATAACGGTTGCCTAGCCACCAGGCTTAAATATCTGTAGAAATGAAACCAGAATAAATTTAATTAGTAAAATAAAGGTAATTACTCGGGGAGTTGCTTACGAAACTGCTTAATAATTATAGGAAAATATTTAAAACTACGATACAGCTAACCAGACCTAATATGAAGCATACAAAATTACCAAAAAGCCACCTAATAATATTAAAAGCTAAAAATTCAAATAGCAAAAGTTTACTAATGCAGGGGACGCTCTAAAAGTACCGTAACAAACTACAACCTTGGCAGCGTCCTGGTCAGCAAGCCCAGTGCAACATCACGAACCTACCTTTCGAGAACTCACCCGAACATCGGGCCAAACTTCCTTTACAACTGTAAAAATACATACACAAATCGCATGCACAACACCATAAGAAAACCACAGTCAAACAAACATAAAATGCATTACAAAAATATTTCAATGCAGAAAAGTTACATAAAAATGCAAAACGGGTTAGTATAGGTTAACTATTTAAATTGTGTAACATCATAAATCTATTAAATATGCGGTAAATTTAACATTTAATACTGGAATAAATGGTGAACGGTATGAACATTGAATTATTCAAAACACTGGTTTAATTAACAGGCGGTAATCAGCTAAACATGGTACAATTGCGACACATACTTTAAATACTACTACTTAAAGTTGAATAGGATCATATAAGCTGACGGTACTGTATTATATTGGCGGGTAAATAACTATAAAAGGTTTATCCAAAGCAAAGATATACACAATGAATGTAACAATGACTGCAACGTTACGCAAATTGTCTGACACTTCGGCAACACACTCGATACACTTGAAATTCGCACTATAAAGCTACTATGATATTTACGATGCCATTCAGAAGCTTGGCTTAGCTATAAACGATGTCTTATGCTACTGCACATGGTCGCTTTACAAACACTGCAGAAGACACCTAAGGGGGACTGCACCAAATAAACGGGAAATTGGCAGAACGCAAAAGGCAGAAGCTTCGCGAAACATGATAAGCTGCTAAAGGGTTTTCACGGATAATCCGTCAAACGGCGTGCTAAGGGTGCCACCCCACGATAAACGAAAACTCCAAGGCTCACAATGGTAAATAACAACGTTAAGTTCGCCCAACAACCAACGCTATCACGTGTAGTATAATAAGTCCTTGAAATGCTAAACACACAACACTTATGTTCAATCGACGGAAGTTCAAATAAGAGAATCAAAACATGCGGAACACACACACACACACACACATACCAAGAAAACAAAACGTTAGCCGACAATCACGTCATAAACAAACGTAAGCCTTGCCTACACAATCCCGAAGGATCTGAGGCAGGACAACGACTTCAAAATCACTTGTTGCTTTTTGCAACACCGTTCCAAATTTTTCGAGAAAACGCGCGAAGACAGCTCGCATCGAAAACGAGTGTGGGCTAAACCTCGTACATGCTCTTTCGAACACACGGCACGTCGCAGACGGGTCGATAAGGAACACGTGAGCGCCAATAGGCCCGAAACAGCGATAACACAGAATGAGTGAGTTTAAAACTGTTGACTGCAAGCAAATAATTCGAAATACCCAGATACAGGCCTAATCGTAATTCGTAATAATGCTAAATTAGCCGTACGTACATAACAATTAAGGATGTCCTTACAGCGGTAAATGCATAGAATATCATCTTACCAGTAACATTAAAAACTATAAAATTAGAGTTTTCTAGAGCAGGCAGTAACTTCAGAACTAACTCAGAAGTTTCTTATAATGCCAAGCGGTGTACAAATGTACCCCATTGTCAGGTTTTCTCCAATTTATCCTCAAATAATTTTTTATTGGTTTCTGTAGTTATGAGTAATTCCAATTTAGAGTTTCTTAGATGATAGATGTTTTTTGGCTTAGGGTATTTTTTGTAGCAGAAATATTTGAGATACAACACACCGGGGTACATCTGCACCGCGCTTGGTTGAGGGCGATTGTTAAATTTCGAGTGTTTTTTGTTTTATTTATTAAAAAATTAAATAGAGGTTGTAGATGATTACTAATATAATTTGTTATTCAAGTAGAATCCATCCAACTAAAATTTGCGCCAAAATTGTTTTAGAATATGTTAAGAAATTAAGTACTGGGGTAAAAATATACTGCGCTTGGTAGCGAACGTAAGAAAAAATCTTGGCGCTATAAGAGCTAAAACTGTAAGAATTTGTGGTATATATAGTTTAGAATGAAATTGTTGCAGTCATGTCGTGCCTTATTCCATATGATTGGACACATAACCTCATATTTACTTCAATATTTGCTTCAAATAATGTAATACAAAAATTATTGGTAGTAGACACCGTATTAGTTTTATTCTAACAAGTAACTTAACGTAAAAAATTTGCTCGTTGTTATTGCAGGCAAAACAAGTTACGAGAAGCAGTTACGCGTTATGACAATTAAAAATGCACACATTAGAATGTACAATACGCCATGACGTACATAAGCAACGATCATAGCTAACTAGATCGCAAATTCAAGTGAAAGCCCTAAAGTGGGAAACATAAATTTTCACTGTGGCATAGGTACATTCGACATGTTAATGAATTTCTCAATATTCTTAGCTTAGAAACTAGTATTTGACGCTCTGGACAAAAATACACAAACACATGCTTCGCGCAATTTTGAAAAAAGTGTTTTAGTACTTCAATAGGGTCTGTTTTCGTTTCAGTAACTGCGGAAATAACAAGCAGCAAATTAATATGTTTTTGCCACAGGCGGGCCTGAACAAGCCGGAACGACTTTCCTAAGTTGCATGAAATCAATAACTCGAGCAATATCACTAATAATTGAACAACATTCACAAGAGAATTTGCGTCTGGATCGGTGGAAATTTCCAATAAACTGTGCCTAATTTCGCAGCAAACTTATCGGCGAGCTCGAAGTTGTGGTCAAACTACCAAGGGAGGTGGATGCGAACCCACAGGTGGTTAGATTCAGGTGAGCTGAGCCCAGATCAAAGGCTGCCGTGCTTATAAATACGTCAACGTTTCGTTCAGGCGAATGGCGCGGATGAGCGCGATTCAAATTAATCAGGACGTGGGGCGCAAACGATAAAAACGCGGGATGCATCGCTTCCTATCGGCGCCAGCTTCGCCTAATTGGAGATTATTAATGAAAAGTTACTACGAAGAAAGCTTGTATTTACGGCGGGGCGTCCAAGGTGTTTCTATTTTTTTAATTCGACATTTCCAATGATATTTTATGTTGTGTATGACACTGGCAACATTGGCTCTGTCGTAATTTGATTTATAACCTCAAAATCAAAATATGAGCCATACAAGCACTGCTTCAGTTTACACAGAGAAGATAACCATTTTTCCATTGCCAAGTCTTATATAAAATAATCTTGAAAAGCTTATAGCATGCGATCCAAAACCATATGCATGAATGGAAGTTCTGGAAAGAAAATGCAGGTCGTATGTTAATTAACCACTATAGAAACCAGGTAAACAACGAGAGACAAAATATACGAGGAAATTGCTCGTCTAAGCTAAGTTTAAGTTTGCACAATAGTTTTATTAATCTGGGAAACTAATTTCACAACTTCAGCTCACTGTTATATTATCCTTCACTAGCCAGATAATTTAATTTCGTAAAAAAACAATTATGAGACCATCTCACAGTGATTGGAATAGATAGATTAACAGAACCTTTTCGTTCCCACAGAAAATCCAAGCGAAATGTGGGAAGCCTTTTAAACGTTTTAAGCATCTTAAGGTGCTTAAATTTTATGTTCAAACACGCATATCTAAAAAAACAGTAGAATTTAGAGGTATGAAGTACGATATCAAAAGAAAGCGCATTAAAGGGGCTTTTAAAAAATACTAAAACATTTGAAAAACATCGAAATGATTAAATTTGCAAATGTTGAGCACCCTTTATAACACTAATACGCAGATCCACACTTGAAAGGTATTTTACGAAAATCATAATTTTTGGTTGTTGCTTACAGCAGCCGCCTGAAGTTCAGGATGTTTGTGCATAAAATCGTTAATATCTTCAAAACAGTTTACGTTAGACCCATACAAATTTTATATAAAAATGATGAGTACTTCAATGCAAAATTTTTAAGCTACCCAAATATAGAGCATTCCATTAAAAAAAAAGTTTAATTCGTCATACTTTTTTGACCCACCCTGTATAATCAAAACTATTTTAGTAATGTGCACCACCTTTGTAACTATACTTTTATATACACAATATTCATGATCTCTGATAGTTTTAGAAATATCTTGAACCCCGCTTCGTTGCCGGATTCTGTATCTAGCCTATGGTCGTCCCACTGATCTATTGCCTTGTGGGATAGCATTTAACACTTGTTTTGCCGGCTCTTCTTCATCCTTCCACTTTAAATGCCCAATACATTGCAGCCTCCAAATTCTAATTGTAGATATTATGGCACTTACATCAAATTTCCGGAATAGCTCGAAATTATAATATCTACTTCAATTTCCGTTTTCGTTTACTGCAGCTCCATATATGGTTCCTAAGACTTTTTGCTCAAAGATGGATAGCGCATTTTCATGACCTACTACAGGTAGGAGGTTGAAATTTCGATTTAGTTCCTTTTACGAATCGCATCAAACCATTTTCACATTTTTTTCAAAATTTACTCAATGATTTTTTTCTACAAAGCGGGAACTACTGGAGTTACGGCGTTTGTTGGTTTTTCGGAATTCACTCCCCCAAAGGGTTAAACGGACTAGATCTGTTTTTCTAAAAATTGTCGTTAAATAAAAATTTTGTTGTTCCAGCCATGTAAAAATGTCAGTGTGGCCAAGACCACAACACAATCATGACGGTGTGATTGTGGTAACAAATGTACGGAATCTCGAACTTCTGTATTAATGTTACACCAAAAACTGAGGTTTTATAAGGGAAAATACCGATACAGCTGCAAATGATGCAACCCTGCAAACCCTGCCACATATGCTCGTTAACAGTCTGAAAATGTTAAAATATATGTTGAAAAATTAGAGCGAGGTTTTAAGAAGTGTGGGACAATCAAAATACGTATCTGAGGAGTATGATCAGAAGAGAACAAGTTATCTTTACGAGTATACGAATCGGGCATACTCAACTAACGTGCAAGTTTTACTGTGGTGGAAATCAACCGTCATGTACAGCCTGTAATGTACCGTTAACAGTACATCACATTTTAATTGAATACATTAGTTACAGGGCAGCTCGTACCTTTCGAGAAGGAACATCGTTTAAAGAATTGGAACACAGCACAGTTTTGAAATTTATAAAACAAGCTGGACTGATGGAACAGATCTAATTTGAAAGAATTGACCAAAAGTTAAGATGAAATATTTAGTATCAGATATTATTATACAGAATAATATAGGTATCTAAAGGATGATACAAATTACTACTGCGACACATATTATAATTATATAATGAAAATAATGTTTATTCCCAGAAGAAAAGATAAGAATCTATTGAATTGCTTTTCCTAATGTATTTTCTGTTACTACCGGGCATCTCGACACGTTAAGTTATGTAAGTTAAACACTAAGTAAAAGCATAATTAATTCAAGGTTAGACCTGCAAACTTTATGTTACTTTTTATTATATTTAATTTACTCCTACATATCTCGTTTTTTCGTGTTGTTCGTTTCTTCTGTCAAGAATGTGGATTTTTATTTCCCAAACTTTTTCTTTATTTTAACAGAATGTCAAGATTTTAAGAGGCTTAAATTGTTTTTCATTTATTTTTAAACTCGAATATCTAAATAACACATTTTGTACATCTTAGTACCGAAGTCTCATAATTCTGTTAAAAACTTTACGGTTTTTTAAATAAGCTTTCTTCGAACTGTATCGGCCTGCGTGCTCTCGGCTCATTTGCGCCCTCCGCCATTTTCGGGCCATTTGCGCCCCAGAAAAATATTAACAGTAATTAAGGTCCCATTTGCGCCCATGCTTGCAACTCATTAGTCATCTCAATATCTGAAGTTGGCCAAATAGTGAGGCGGTTTCCTGCATGCAAAATAGTTATTATAAAAACGCTAAATTTACCAATTTTTCGCTTAACTGCAGTAACTTCTATGCCTTTCTGTTGGTACTTTCAATTTTATGTTTATTTAGGATTTATTTTAAAATTTTAACAGTTGTTACAGCGGTATCAAGTTTATTGAATTAAACAATGTACTAACTAAATTAACCAACCTTCTATATTTTGTATAGTTCTTCATCTACTTTTGAAAGAAGAGAGAATTATTTAGTAGCGGACAGGGTCAATAAGTTGCAATTTTAACAAAATATAAAGGATGTATTATTATTTTATAACGTCTTTTTATATTTATTGTAAGCTAACACCTTTCTCTTTCATTCAGGCGGACCAAGGTGTTCTGTAGCAGGTGTATTTCATTTAACTGGAATATCTTATATATTAAAAAAATATTTACGGTTAAAGCACTAGATCAGCTGATAATTTTAATGGCATGCTGTACTTATTACTATTAAATACTTGATATCTTTTTATTGATTTCGGCCAAAACTACCAAAAATGTTGAAGTCACTATTATTGGAAAGATTCAATACAGTGTCTCAAGAATGCGTGTTTACTTTTTATTAATTATTAATCAATAAATTTGATACCAGTATAAAAATCCGTTTTAAAATAATTCCCAAATAAACACAAAAATTGAAGTACCAACAGAAAAGCACAGAAGTTAGGCAGCTAAGAAAAATGGCTAAATTTAGTGTTTTTGTAATAACTATTCTGCATGTAGGACCTGCCCACTAATAGGCCAACTTCGGATGTCGTGATGACTAATGAGTTGCAAGCATG
The DNA here is from genome assembly GCA_940337035.1 of Agriotes lineatus. Classification (NCBI taxonomy): domain Eukaryota; kingdom Metazoa; phylum Arthropoda; class Insecta; order Coleoptera; family Elateridae; genus Agriotes; species Agriotes lineatus. The sequence goes on along the minus strand of OW679200.1, from coordinate 119,217,057 downwards.
GGCGCAAATGATACCTTAATTACAGTTGATATTCTTTTGGGGCGCAAATGGGCCGAAAATGGCAGTGGGCGCAAATAAGTCGGCCGCAAGTAGGCGACGCAATTTCAAGAAAGCTTATTAAAAGGGGTTTTAAAAAAAACGTAAACAGAATTATGAGACTTTGGTACTAAGATGTACAGAACGTCTTTAGGCTACACTTTTTTTGCAATTTTTATATTTTATCATGCAGAAAACAATCATACCTACAGATAAGAAAGAAACAATCACAATGGAGTATAAGATACTACTAGCTACTTAATATAAGGTATTCTATTATACTACTAATCAAGACTAAATTTATAACTTTCGAACTTCATAAAAAGATATACAGAATTTTCTACCATTAGATGGCTAAATTTAATTTATAAACAACAAATATCTAAAGTCACCATTGAGACAGTTGTTCAACTTGTTCAATTACTTTTAATCAATATCTATTATAACCATGGCGTTTTACGCAGCCAGGTGTCCTTGCAGTGGGGATGTAACAACAACGGTAACAACCACATTTGCTTTAACGAACGCTACGATGAACTTACATGTGCTTTCACTGTATTACTGTGAATTTAAAATAGCAAGCATAATGAAACGCCTCGTAGTACTGACATTTATTTATTACAGTAAAATTTAGTTCTGCTAAAGTTCAATACATTTGCCCCACTTCTCATTCAGCGTGACTATAAAAAAATGTCTCCTCTCTAAGACTTATTATATCTTTTGGAATCCATATAAAATTTTCATTGTAGAATAGCTTATCCACAAAAAAAGTAAAATTTGTAAATTTGGAAGTAAATTTACTTGAAATATCGAATTCATATTTTACTAACGAATATATTTATTATTAAGTATTATTGTACACACTAAAGTGAATATGTAAGAATGCTATAAATTACAATTTTTATATGTGTCATATGTAGATTAACATAAATCTAATCAATTCTTTTTTCTAGTGCACTTATCGTTACT
>OW679200.1:118887905-119215952 GCA_940337035.1 Agriotes lineatus | reverse complement strand
ATGTAAACATACCAATTGTCACTAAAGTTAAAAGTCTTGGGGTATTTCTTGATAATTCATTTCGTTACCGTGATCAAATTACTAAATATATTTGTCAAGGATATCAACACTTAAAGCAACTCTATCCTCACAGGTCTTACTTAAATCAACAAATTAAAAAAAGAGTTTGTGAGGCATTTGTCTTATCTCAATTTAATTACTGCTCTCCTGTTTATCATGGCGCACTTGACAAAGTGACCGCTGAACGAATACAGAAACTCCAAAACGCATGTTTACGATTCATTTACGGTATAAAAAAATTTGATCACATATCACATAAACTTGTAGATGCTGGTTGGCTCACAATGAAAAATCGCAGGATACTGCAATGTCTTACTCTCTATCACCAAATTTTGCTAACTAAAACTCCACCTTATTTATATGATAAAATAACGTTTCGCACCGATGTTCACAATATTTCTACAAGGTTTAGGGGACTTATATCACCACCTTACCATTTGTTAACCTTATATGAGAGATCATTTTCCTTTCAAATTTATATGTTATATAATAAGCTATCCAATATATATAAGACATACAGTCTTAAAACATTTAAAGACAAACTTCGTTTGGAATTGTTTCAGGAGCAGTGTGGAAGCTGAATTGATTGTTTGATTGATTTATTTATTTATTTTTTATTTCTTGTATTTGTGATTTTGATAGCAGTATGATATGATATGATATGATATCAAATAGTTTTTTTTCTCTAGGTTAGTCATCGCAGAATTTAGAAATAGGAATTGCTTTTATATTATTTTGTTTTGTTTAAAATACTAAAGGTTTAGGTGGTAGAACAGGGAGCAATGAACATTGCTCATCTGAACCTCGCCTTTTGGTTTTCTAACCTACACCTTGCTTTTTGTTTAAAATTTGTATTTTTACCTATATTTACAAAAGTTAGAAAATAAAGTTTATTATTATTATTATTATTATTATTTAAGTTGAAGTGGCCACTGTACCTACAAACATAGTAGGCTGGCCACTGGAGTATGGTACTATGGCCACTACTGTTTAAGAAATGAGAAAGAATCATAACAAATTGACACCTTCAAAATAATGACTTCTTTTTTAAAAATAATTTCTATTACTAAAAAGACCATTCCAAAGATATTCTAAAATTCAATATCTTAATCAGCTGAAGATATTAATGGCTAAAAGCTAACAAACATGGTACAGAGATAAAGTAATAGAAACAGAAACCAGATTAACAGTTCTACTGGTAATCCAGTCACTATGTCATTTTTGCTTGAAAGTGAACCGAAATTTGAAATTTCTTTTTTGGGGTGTTGGGTTGTCCAGCAAAGCGTAACTTTAAGTGGTCGACCAAGATTTCCTATGTGCTATTTTTGCCATCTTAAAAAAAAGATGCGTTTGATTTTTTTGCGATAACTTGGTTCCCGTTAACGGTACGTGAAAATGAAGTGGAACTTTTATTTAGAATTTTTTGTTCTCTACAATTTATGTTCAATTACTTTTGCACGTACGAGCGATATTAGTCGAGATATCGAACGAGAAAGGAAAGCGTGAACGAGTCGAGATTTGTTTCGCGCCTCTACTCTTATATTTCGTTTCTCGACCTATTTAGAGAAAAAGTAGCTATTATAAAACTTGTAGAGCTTAAAAATACCTGCAGTTTGACTTATCATAAATTAAAATATGACTAAAATTACGACCTGTAGAGCGGACCAAAATCGTCAAATCTTCGCGTAATTTTGATTTCGTGTATCATACTATTACATAAATGACATAATAAACATCATTAAATTATTAGAACCATTATAATTCATATAAAATCTTAGTGGACAACCATTCTACTTTCTTGGACCTCCAACATCTCAAACAGGGAGTTTGAACTTTTGGTTCTTGTTACTATTAAACATTGTTCAAAGTACTACGTACACTTACAATACGATCCTCAAATTCATATGTGCCTTTTGCAAGATATAACATGTTATTTTATGTATTCTGAAATATATATATAATGTTATTACATTTTTAGAATAAATATACTCATTAAGTATGCGGTATATAATATTAAATAATTGCATATTATTAAAAAAATTCTAATTACTTTAACTACTTGGAATGATAATTGAGCAATACATAAACTATCTTTTTTTCTTATTATTACATTATGATTGATGTGCTGTGGTCCATTAAGCATTCAGCACAGTGGCGTAACTTCAAATTTTGGGCCCGGGAGCCGTGATCTTCACCTGACCCCTTAATTGCCAAGTGTAAGTCCTATTCTTGCCAAAGCATTTTTGGTTATCATTTTTCAATTATTTTTTTAATTCATAAACAGAAACATCAAAGCAAAATAAACAATAGCGAGTGTTTTTCTCGAACTCATTGAAACTTTATACGGGACCGAGTGTGGACCTGCCGGGCTTTCAACTTCAGGAGGCCCGTTGGGCCCCCTGAAGTTCAGGGCCCGGGGGCCGCTGCCCCCTTTGCCCCCTCGGTAGTTACGCCACTGATTCAGCATTTCAAGCCATGGAAACTAAAGGTAGTTCGTCTATACCGCCCACGTGATATCAAGCCATCGCATCGTTTAGATGATCTGCCTCTCCGTCTTGTGCCATGTGGTTTCCTTGAACAATAGTTTTCTCTAGATTGTCAGTTCTACTGGCAATATGGTCCAAGAATTAAAGTATCTTTGTGCAAACGATGTTTGGGAGGCGTTTGTTTGGCTTTGTTTCCTCTAAAACCACGAATGACCAAAAAGACGCTGGAAAGACTAGCTTTAATCTGTAAGATCGAAACAAACCAAAAGGTTTTATCCCTGACGCTGATGATGAATGATAAACTTTATCGGTTTTGTGTACAGAAGTGAAGCGAAGATTTTTTTATAAATCGTACTTTGCAACATTTTAAAATTCAGAAAACATAAAATAACATGTTATATTGTAGTGTGACTAGGATAAACATTTATTAATCACACTGTATATAAAATATTAATATTATAATTGCTTAGTAATAGGTTGCGTAATCAGTTGTTTGAAAGGCTGTGTTTCCGCGGAATGTGTGAATCGAATCTAAGTATTGCGATCACAGCACATGGCGACCCTGCCAGCGCCTACAATCACAGCACACGCCTACACCGAAAAATAGAGAAAATTGTACCCTCCAGTTGCCACGTTGAAGACATGTCCAAACCCAAGAAGCAATAATGGGAAGTACCGAATCCAAGGAAGAAGTCATCATTGCACAAGCAGGAAATAGAAATAGTTCAAGCCTCGAATCTTTCTCTGTAGCAGAAATTTTGGGTATAATTGCTTTTGTAGTCGTAATTTTGTTGATTGTAGCACACTGCTGATCAATCTATAAGAAAAGACTAACGAAGAAAATCCGGAATAATCTTTCAAAGATTATGGAACAAGTTTAAGAAGAAATAAAATACGCCCATATATAAATAAAGGAAAGAATGCCAAGTAACCCCGAAGAAGCCAAGTGGAAAGAACTGAATGTGTGTGAGTTAAATTATCTGTAAAATTTAAGTAATAAGTATAAGTTTCAGAAACTTGGCTTAGTCCTGGCATATTGGATGAATTTGTGCATATCGAAGATTATACTTTCTTAAGAAGGGATCGTGATGGACGAGCAGGGGCTGTTGGTATTTACATACGTCACTCAATTAGACATTCCTTAATTACTATATCACACGATAATATTGAACAAAAGTGGATTATTGTACATCATGATAAGGAGAAATTGGTCTTGGGATCGTTGTATAATCCACACCAAAGGGATTATGTACACTTTTTAAATGAGTTTAAAAACTCTTTTATTCATTGCTTGCCTTACTCAGATAACATAGTCGCCTTGGGTGATTTTAACATTGATTTTTCTAAATTTGAAAATTCGGCTACCGTAAGTTTACAAAATTTATTAGATTCTATGGATATGCATCAAATCATCAACCAGCCAACTAGAATTACTGCTTCTTCTTCTTCATTAATTGATTTGGCAATCGTGTCAAATTGCTGTTCGACAGCGGGGAGTGGTGTAGTTGACTGTCATTTTTCAGATCACGATTTGTCCTTTGTTGATATATGTATAAACCGTTCAATTGTTATTTGCCAGATAGGAGGCCATGTTAGGGTGATGAATTTCACCCTGTAAATATGCTGTCAGTCATTAAGAAAAGTTAGGTTATGCCCATTTTATACAAAATGATAATTTTATGTTAATGTACAAAACGTGGTTGCCAGATTTGGTTTTGGATTTTGTGCCACTTTTATTATTGGTTAAGATAAATTTCATGAAAGACAACTTGCTGATTCTGAATACGTGTCATACTTTGTTGAGTAGGCATAATGGTATCATGAAAGTCGGTTTTTTATTATAATTGTAAATTGTATACAATAGTATATTATGTAATGAGTGTATAACGTAGGCCAGTTTTATTAAAAGGTCGCCGAAACGACTTTTTAAAAAACGTTAATTTTATTTTACAATGAAATATAACATTGGAAGCACACAGCTAGCCTCCGGACAATATCTTACATCTAGCTATGATACGAACACACTGGAACTTATCGACTGACTGGAGCTTAATTAAAAGATGCAAACTACTTGTATATATACTATGTCTAATCAGATAAGATAAGCGTTATCTCCAAAAGGGAGAGTGAGACAGGAAGCCACGTGCGTTCAAGGTTTGCAGACTTGCAGTTTACACAAAAGAGCTATTATTTAATCAAAGTTGCAAGTTTGCAGTTTACACAAGGGTCATTGTCTAGCTACAATGTAACTGGCCATATTACACGAAAATTGTTTAGAACACGAGCGAACGCAGTGACATAACCTTAAATTGTACGTTTGATTTTCAAAACCGGAAAATAGTATTTTTATCATTGTGTGTGAAAGCTAAGGTGGATAATAGACATAGAAGACGGCAAAAATGAAATTCAGTGTACTCCACCACACATCACAAATGCAGCCAGGGCAGTTTCGTTGGATTTGCTACCAGAACAATCGAGAAAAAACTATGAAATTGTGTACAACAGTTTCAACGAATGGCGGCTAAAAAACAAAACTTCCTTCTTTTTTGAAGATACTGTGCTCGTTTACTTTAAGGAAATAAGTAAAAAATTCAAATCATCAACGTTGTGGACTCACTATTCGATGCTCAAAAGTACTCTCAATATAAAGCATAACGTGAACGTCGAGTCTTACGGGCGAGTACGTGCTCTGCTAAAAAGAAAGGCGGAAGGTTATCAACCAAAAAGTCGAAGGCATTTAGTGGGGACCAAATTTACAACTTTATTAAGAAAGCGCCTGATGTTAAATATCTCGCAACAAAGGTAACAATTTATTTGCTAATTTATTATTAACTTTAAATAACACAATGTGTTTACAGGTTGCCTTAATAATGGGGGTGATGGGGGCTTGCCATTCAAATGAACTTTATGCCATGAAAATTGGTGAAGTAAAATTCTTCGATGGTTGCATTCAAGTATTTGTCCCGCACACCAAAACAAAGGTGCCTTGTAACTTTTCTTTCACCGGAAGTTTTTATGATATTGTCAAAAAATATGCAGACATTCGTGTATCGAACACACCATCGGACTAATTTTTTTTGTCAATTTTTAAAGTGGCAAATGCACTATACAGATAATTGGCATTAACAAATTTGGAGGAATGGGGAAAGAAATTGCAAATTTTTTGGGGCTACCAAATCCAGAGAAATTTACAGGAAACTGTCTTCGAAGATCGTCTGCTACTTTATATGCTGACGCAGGGGCATCCATGACCAGATTAAAACGTCACGGAGGTTGGAGATCGGCTTCTGTGGCCGAAAGGTATATTGCAGATTCAAAACGAAACAAGATGGATACTGCCAATAAAATTATGAACCAAATTGATCCAAATTTACTTAACAATAATTTTACTTTTCCTAACGATTGTTTTTCTGTTAACATTAATGGTAGTTATAACATTCTTCATGACAACTCACCCATTATAAATAACAGTGGTACTAATCTTAAGGTTTTTAGTGCACCTGCTACTGTCAATTTTACTAATTGCAGTAATTTAACTATTAATTTTGTAAATAAGTAGTAATTTATAAGTTATTTATCAATAATTGTAAATTGTTAATTGAATAAATTAAAAATGTAGTAATTTTGTTTTTCTTAATTTACATTTTACTTTGCAAAAATAATAAGAAACAGAAATCTAACCGGAGGATCGTTTGGCAGCAACCTGTAAGGAAAATAATGCAAATTGCTTCTTAATATCCTATGAGATGGTGTATACGAAACATTTAATTGCTGTCCTAAATGGCGAACAGATACGTGTGGTTGTTCTTGCATAATTTGTCTCGCATTGTTAACTACTTCTTCAGTGCGTATGTTTGGTCGACCACTGCCTTGCTTCCGGTGTATATTTCCAGTTTCGCGGAAGTTATGGACCATTCTTGATAAAGCATCACTAAATACCTTATATTGTATAGCTGTGGCGGGAAACTCCTCATTAAATTTCCTAAAGAAACCTTCAATAGAATAAATCCAATTTTCATCGACTTTATAAATTAATGCTTCCACATTTAAATAAATGCAAATGTAAAGAATATGAGACTGCGAATGAGATTCCTTGTTGGCCTGGATGTCGGTGTGCTGGTCTAAACTTTGAGCGGCTTTAAATTTTCATTCGAGAAACGTCATGAGCTTGGTTTACACTGGGGCCGGATCAGCGTTGGGAGTTGCGTGGGGTGGATTATCAGAAGATAGCCACACATTTTCCATGTCAAAAACAAGAATTTTGATGCTAAAAATCCCCTATTCCACTTCCATTGTTTCATTGCTAGTATCTAAATCATTATCAATACCTGATTCTGACGCAGATTCCTCCAATGAAATAATGAAAGGTGGAATGTTTTCAAACGAAATATTTCCCATATGTTTCGCCCAGTCTTTCGAAATAGTTTTTTCACAATGATCACAATAATTTTGCCACATGTCGGAGATACACTTTGAAAGAGCTTCAAGCCATAAATTCTTAACCTTATCCTTGGATGAAAGCTGAGAATTTATATGCTTGTTGTAGTAAATTTTACAGAACCCCCATGCCATTTCAATAGGATTATATTGACAATGGTATGGAGGTAATCTAAGAACCTCATGACCATTCTCTTTCAAAAATTCTTCAGTCACGTAACGTTTGTTATTGTCTTCCCTAAAAGGTTGAATTAAACTCCAAAGATGTTTTTTTGTAATTTTGCCCTCAATTTTGACATTGTGTTTAATCAACCAATCCTGCATCTGATCCTTCTTCCAATTAAGGGAGGGTAACTTTTCCAACTGCACCGAATGGTACGGTGCATTGTCCAAGATTACCACACATTTACCAGGAATCTTATTCAGAGCAGGAAGTAACCACCCAATTTTGAAAAATCTCCCCGTTCATGGTTTTGTGATAATCCCTATCGTTATTAGTTGAAGATAAGAATAGATCACACCCTTACAAAAATACAAATTTAGTTCCCGCATGCAAAACAGTGAAACGCTTTCCCTCCGATTTAATTTTAGACGGATTGCTTTTAATTTCAGAATCGTGTACCCATTGTCGGACGCTAGATCCATTTTGATAAATTCAGGTTTCGTCTAGGTACACGAATGTTATATTTTCAGTAGAATTTTGGTATTGCAAGAATTTTCTCAAATAAGTAATTTTGGATGCAACAACATGTTTCTGTTCACATAGAATTTTACGTCCGTTTACATGTTTGTATAAATACAAAGATTCAAAATTTTCACGCACGTCCTTTAATAGTCTAGCCAAAGTAAAGTGCTCATTTTTCAAGTGATAATTCGAAATCTGTCGCTGCAAATCTTCCCGAAATGCAAAATTTTTATAGTATGTATCATTTTTAGGTCGTGGGCCAAAAGGTTTAATTTCAAAATTGTCCCGCCCAATAATACTTCTTATAGTTCTTTCGGACACCTAATACAGTACAAAGCCCAAAATTAAAGCAACAGTTAAGTTTTATGCATAAATACTTGCATCCCAAATATCAGTAAGCCGGGCAAGGATTTCAGTTTCAGTAAGATCTGGCCTGTCGATTTTATAATGCCTGTAGGCCTTTGTAATTACAATTTGACAGATAGGTATCCATAACGCTGATGTCGATACATATTATGCCTAGTGGCAAACAAAGTATGAAAGCACTGGCAACATTGCACGTTTAACCTCAAAATTTCAAATTAGACACCTTCGTGAACCTCCTGTACATAACAGCTCATTCTGACAAAGTGTCGGAAAGAGATTCTAGGGAGTTTTAATTTTCTTAAACATAAAAACAAAATTCCATGTCTACCTACTTGGTAAATAACTATTGAACGGTTTATACTACAGCTTCTGTTATCACGCCAGTAATGCGTACTTATAGAAATTTGAATGATATAAACCTAAAATTGCTAAAGGATGATCTCTCTTTGATACAGTTTCAAAATCTTTTGTATATTTCGAATATAAATGAGAAATTATCGTTTTTTAATGATAATATTATTGCTCTTTTTGATAAGCATGCTCTCTTAAAAACGAAAAAATTGAGTAACTCTCCTGTACCGTGGTTGACGGATAATTTGAAATTACTCATTTCAAACAAGGCTAAAGCAAAGTTCAAGAGAACTAGGCTACCGCAGCAATGGGAGTATTATAAGTCATTACGAAATTTTACTACACTGATGTTCAAACAGAAAAAAAAAGCTTATTTTTATTTTGTTCTTAAAAATAATGGCGTGAAAGAGTTGTGGAAGCGGTTGGGTACCATTGGTCTTGGTAAAACCAAACAAAATCAAATTCCCGACAATTTATTGGATTCCAACAAAATTAATAATTATTTCATACACGGTATTTCTAATGCTGCCAATGTTAATCTGCCCTCCCTTGAAATGTACGATAGTAATGCCTATAAAAGTTTAAATTTTAATTTTACTACAGTTGATAGTGAAGATATGCAGAAAATTATATTAGGTATTAAGTCAACTGCTCTGGGTAGTGATGGCATTGATATTAACATGATTCAGTTGTGTTGTCTAAATATAATTCCGTATGTAACGCATTTAATTAATTCATGTATTATTGATGGTATCTTTCCACAGTGCTGGAAGAATGCCATAGTCAAACCAATACCGAAAATTAAACAACCATCAGAATTTAAAGATTTGAGGCCGATAAGCTTGCTTCCTGTACTGTCAAAGGTCATGGAGAAGGTCATGAATAAACAGATTGCTGACTATGTTGATAGTAATAATATTTTACCTGCAGTACAATCTGGATTTAGGTCGGGTTATAGCTGTACAACTGCTCAGCTAAATGTCACAGACGATATTCTTACTGCTGCGGATCAAGGCAAAATTACTGTTTTGGTTCTTTTGGACTTTAGTAAAGCCGTCGATACCGTTAATCACGAGACATTGCTGACAATTTTAAAATTTATCGGTTTTGGTGCAAACGCTATTGCTTTAGTTGGGAGCTACTTAACTGGGCGAACACAAATGGTATAGTTGGCGAATACTTACTCTGAAACATTACCCATAACGCAAGGGGTTCCCCAAGGTTCCACTTTAGGGCCTTTGTTGTACTCAATATATACGTCAACTTCCATGAAGAATATAAAGTTTTGCAAAACACATATATACGCTGATGACACTCAACTATACTACTCCTTTAACGTGCCTGATCTTGATGAAGCAATATATAAAATAAATTCAGATTTGCAGTATATCTGTGAGGTTTTCAGACAGCATTCCCTGAGAATTAATCCAGACAAATCATCTGTCTTACTGTTTGGTAATCAAAATGTCTGTAGTCTTTTGGCTAATTCTCTAAATGTTTATGTTGATCATGTAAGAATACCTGTGGTAGATAAAGTAAAAAGTCTCGGTCTTATTTTAGATAACACTTTCCGTTACAGAGATCAGATAACCAAATACATTTCTCAGGGCTATATGCATCTTAGGAAACTATACCCTCACAGGTCGTACTTAAACATCACAATTAAAAAGATACTTTCTGAAGCTTTTGTGCTTTCCCAATTTAATTACTGTGTTCCAGTCTACCACCCAGCTATCGACAAGGTGACTGCGGACAAAATTCAGAAAGTTCAAAATGCGTGCCTTCGTTTCATCTATGGCATAAGAAAACCCGAACACATCTCATAAACTGACGGATGCCAGCTGGTTAACTATGTATAATCGAAGGCTACTTCAATGTTCAACTCTTTTTTATCAAATTTTAATTAATAAATGTCCGCCGTATGTATACAACCAAATTAATTTCAGGACAGACGTACATAATCTTAATACTCGATTCCGAGGCCTAATTTCGCCGCCGCAGCACTCTACTGTCCGTTTTGAAAGATCTTTTTCTTATCAAATATATCATATTTACAATAACGTATTGAAGGATTACATATCCCTTAATTTTGCACAATTTAAATACAAAATGCTTCACGACTTATTCCGCAATCAGTTAGGATGCAATTAGCTTGGGCAATTAAGTATTTGAATAATGTGTTTGTCAACTTCCTTTGATTGTACTAGGTTTAATATATTATAGTTGTTTAAGTTTAATTTAGTCTAAACACTATTGTAGACTTGATCGTTACAGATAGTAGTTTAATTTAATTTAGGCAGTTTTTCAAATCTACTCTCATTTATTTTAATCAGGGTTTGGATGGAAGATCAGAGGGGTGGGATATCCTACTACCAGCTGAATCCCGCCTTGTGGTTACCCGTTTGAGTTGATAGTGCTTTTCCTCTGTCATTTCTCTTTTTTGTGTATTTGCTCAAGGGTAATAAAGAAAATTATTATTATTATTATTATTATTATTATTATTAAGTAAAGCAGTGGGTAAATACAGTTTATAAGTTGAATTAAAAAGTAATTATACCGAATGTAAATGTCTCAATTAACTGAGATTCAAGAATTATCAGAAAATTAGAGGTATTCAACAGAAATATCAAAAAGGAGAACACAGACAGGAGATCAAATAGGGAACAAATAACTCGTAATCTTAAGAAGTTAGATAGTTTTTCAACTAAACTTGAAAAAGTTTGGCAGAAATTTAATACAGGAAGTAATTCAAATGAAATTGTAGCGTTAGCAAAAATTATGTTGCAGATATAAACAAGCTAATTTTAAGATTGTAGAAATATTTTACAAACTAGGTTAAAAAATTTAAATTCAGACGAAATAAAAATAAAATCAAGCTCAGGCAGTTCTTCTGACCCTAACACTAAAAACATGTCTGAGAAATTTAATCTGAAGACTGCAGCAACTTTGTTGCCGGTAATGGATAATACCGACAATTTAATGCATACACTATAAATCCCATACGCCGCGAATTTTTTGTCACTATGACAGCGGCAAAAGTTAGCCCTAACTTTTCCAGCGACAAAACGGAACCTAACTTTTAAAACGGTCTAATTCTAAAATAATTTTTGCCTTGTTTGTTAATTTAGAGACTTCTAAACTACCTAATATATAAATTAAATATGTATTCATTAAATTGTCGTACCGAATTACACTCAAGCTTTTTTTTATCGAAGTAAACTTAACATTTATCATTCGAGTTTCCTTGCTTTTAGGCAATTCAACTCAAAAAACTGCCAGAAAAATTTACTCGTCCTTCGGACTCGTAATTTTTTCAGAGGCAGGTTTTTTCGTTAAATTGCCAAGAAAGAAATTCTCATTTAAATTTCAAGTTTACTTCGACAAAAAAAAAGCTCTCGTGTAATTATAAGTGGGAATACGACGAAACAATTAATTGACGCGATTCAGTTACATCATGACATGCTTGCTGATGATAATAGCAAAAAGTTGTTAATTTCATATGTATTAAAAACTAGGTTATCACAAAATGCGAAAATTCGCTTAAGTAAAAATTATGACTATGTCAAAACACTACTTGGGGATTTACGTGAACATTTTATTGCACGAAAATCAGCTGTTGAGATTTCTGTAAAACTACACAATTCCAAACAGTTAGGAAAATCTATAGAGCAATTTGGAAAATCAATCAAAGAATTATTTTTTGAATTAACGATAGCCCAAACGCAAGATGAACCAAAAAATTTTGAAATTTTACAAAGCGCGAACGAAAAAATTTTTATCAACGCTTTTACGAACGGATTGCGAAACGACAAAATAAAAACTATAATAAAAGCTAGAAATTATTCAAAATTAGGTGACGCTATTCGAGCAGCTCAGGACGAACAAATTTACGTGCAGGCAGATGGTCCAAAAGTTCTTCATATGAGTATCAGAGGAAATAACCGTAGGTACCAAAATAACTATGTTGGAAATTCACGTGGAAGGTTTGTTTACCAAAATAAAGGCAGAAATTATAATATAGAAAATTGTAACAATAATTCATATACAAGAAACGAGAATTGGTTTAACAATTGTCGAGGAAGGAAGTTTTAATCAAAAACGTAATTTCAGCAACAATGCCAAGGTAAACGTAATCCACCCAAGCCAAGTAGGTCAACCTAGTGCAAGTACGAGCGAAACGCAAGCACTGACAAATAATGTAAATTCATCAAATTTTGTTCGAGACCCCTCCAACAATATTTAACGTAGATGGTTTAAATTTTATTCGTTTTATATATAATTTCCAAGATACGTTATTTTTAATCGACACGGGCGCATCGGTCAGCGTTACTTTTCAAAATTATTTGGCAACAAATGAAGTAATCGACCCGTCGACAAGAGTTCACGTTAATGGTATTTCAGGTTCAATTTATACGGTAGGATCAGCAAATATTTTATTAAAAATAGAAAATGTAGAAGTATACCACAAATTTTTAGTAATTGATAAATTTCAAAACGGTATACATGGAGTGATTGGTTCAGATTTTTTACAAAAATATAGAGCACAAATAAATTTCGAAAAATGTAATTTAACCCTGTCAATACAAAATTTTAATGTAACACTACCAATGGCAAACAAAATATGATTTTTCAATAAATATACCCGCCCGATGTGAAGTTATAAAACATATTTGGACGAATTTAAATGAATACGGTGTAATTTTAGCGGACGAGATAGGAAAAGGTGTTTACGTAGAAAGTACTATTGTTAGGCCACACCGTAATTTGATACCAGTAACAATTTTAAATGTTAACGATAGGGAAATAAAAGTAGAACGATTTCAACCGCAAGTAACAAAACTAAGCGAGTACAATATGTGCAATTTTAGCACTTCTCAAATTTAATATCGTCTATTGAAAGAGTTACAAAATTATTAGATTTAATAAAAACTGAGTCTTTAAATGAAGAAGAGAAATATCCAATTTTAAAAATATGTGCAAAATATGCTGATGTCTTTCATTTTGAGAGAGACTCTTTAACAGTAACAAATATTTATAAACAAAAAACTGGCATACGTGACGACGCAAACCCTGCATACGTCAAACCATATAGGTTGCCACCAGCACAAAAACAAGAAATACATAGACAAATTGATTCAATGTTAGAAAACGGTATAATTGAAGAAACTAGATCGGAATGGTCAGCACCTATTAATAGTACGAAAAAAGAAAGATCAAAACGGTAATCAAAAATTGCGCCTTGTTATAGATTATAGACTATCAAATAAACCAGTAGTAGATGACAAATTTCCGCTACCATGCATAACTGAAATTTTAGATTCATTATCGGGAGCAGTTTATTTTTCTCATCTAGATTTATCTCAAGGTTATTATCAAATTGAGCTTGATAAGGAAAATAGGAATTATACAAGTTTTACAATAGATCGAGGACAGTATCAAATGACTAGATCGCCTCAAGGGGTAAAAATTAGTTCTCAGGCATTTTCACGTGCTATAACAATTGCTATGGCAGGTCTAAATTATGAAAGTTGTTTTATTTTTCTAGATGATTTAATTGTTTTTGGAAATAATTTAATTACTCATAATCAAAATCTTACGAAAGTATTACAAAGACTACGAGACGTTAATTTAAAATTAAATCCCTATAAATGTGAATTTTTAAGGAAAGAGATTGCTTGCTTAGGTCATGTAATTTCAGAAAACGGCGTTTTACCGGATCTAGAAAAAATTGAAGCAATTCAAAATTATCCAATTCCTAAAGACGCTAATCAGACAAAAAGATTCGTAGCTTTTGCAAATTTTTATAGAAAGTACATCCCAAAATGTGCCCACATTGCAGCACCATTAAACGCATTACAGAGGAAAGGTGTAACATTTTATTGGGATAATAATTGTCAAAATTCGTTTGAAACATTAAAAAATGCTTTAATAAGCCCACCAATTTTACAATACCCAGATTTTTCAGAAAATAATTATTTTATTTTAAAGACAAATGCTTCAGGAGTAGCATTAGGAGCTGTATTGTTGAATAAAGATGATAGACCAATAGCATACGCAAGCAGATCTTTAAATAAAGCAGAAAGACGTTATTCTACGATAGAGAAAGAATTAGCAGCCCTAGTTTTTGGAGTAAAACATTTTAGACCGTATTTGTATGGGAGATCCTTTGAAATTTTTAGAGATCGTAAGCCCTTAGTATATTTATTTGGCATAACAAATCCATCTAGTAGGTTAATACAATGTAGGTTAGCACTTGAAGAGTATGATTTTACGGTAAAGTATATAAAAGGAAAAGATAATGTAGCAGCAGAGGCTTTATCTAGGGTAGAAATTTCTTTAGACCAACTTAAAAACATGAATAACGTGGTAGATAGTATTCGAATTACGACTTATAACAGAACGAGAGTTTCGAAATATATTAGTACACGAGGAAATTTTATATCATAATGAATATTTAATATGTAATGTGGGATTGCAAACAATTTATTTAAAACAGAACCCTCGATCACCGTGTTTACTCGTGAAAAGGTGAGAGCTCTGAAAAATATATGTAAGGAATATAAAATTCCAGAATTAGTAATCATAAAAAATGAAAAAGGTGCCTCATCATTATTAAACCTCATATTAAAAGAGCATAATGAAATAAAAAGTGCAGGTATCAAAATATCTGTTATAACGAGTGTACAAAAAATTATTGATTTAGAATCGCGACAAGTAATTTTAAATGATTTTAATTTATTACCAACAGGTCATGCAGGTATAAATCGTATGTATAATAATATCAAAAAATATTATTTTTGGTCAGATTTAAGAACTGACGTAATAAAATCTGTTAAAAGCTGTGACGGGTGTCAAATATATAAACATTCGAAATTAAATGTAGAACCAATGTCAATAACTACAACCCCGTCACATGCTTTTCAGAGAATTTTTCTAGATATTGTAGAACCGTTACCAGAAAATTTAGAAGAAAATCGATATATTTTAACTTTACAATGCGATCTTAGTAAATTTGTTGAAAGTTACGCTTTACCAAACAGAGAAGCTGAAACAGCTTGCTGCTAAAGGTTTTGTAGAAAATTTTATATTGCGTTATTGTATTTCAGAAGAAATTATCACGGATCAAGGTACAGAATTTTTAGCTTCAGTTTTTACAAACGTTTGCAATAGTTTAAAAATTAATAAATTACAGTCTACAGCGTACCACCATCAAACATTAGGTGCTCTTGAAAATTCTCATAAAAATTTAGGTAACTATTTACGAATTCAAACTTCAAAATATCCAGAAAGTTGGAATTCTTGGATTTCATTTTGGAGTTTTGCTTATAATACGACAGTTAACACAGAAACACAATACAACCTTATAAATTAGTCTTTGGAAAATAATGTAAATTGCCTTTAAATGTTTAAAATCAGTTAGATCCATTATATAATTTCGATGATTATTAGTTAGAATTAAAATATAGATTACAACAAGCATGCCACGATGTAAAAGATAAATTAATTAAAGCTAAGATGAAAAGAAAAGTTAAATATGATGAGAAATGTAATATTGTAAATTATAGAATAGGAGATAAGATTTTATTAAAAAATGAGACAGGAAATAAAATAGAACCTTTATTTAAAGGACCTTATGAAATAATAGATGTTAAGTCCACAAAATAGATAGTAAAATGATGAAGTACATAAGAATAGAGTTAAGTTGTATAATTCTTAGTTGTATAAGCAATAATTTTAAAAAAATGTATATTTTTATAGGAATTTTTTTTCTTCCCCAAGGGAGATGTAGTGTGACTAGCATAAACATTTATTAATCACACTGTATATAAATTATTAATATTATAATTGTTTAGTAATAGGTTGCGTAATGAGCTGTTTGAAAGGCTGTGTTTCCGCGGAATGTGAGGAATGTGGTGACTGGTAATAATTGTGAAATGTATGTCGATTGTGTGAATGCATTAGATATTTAGGAATAGATTAAGTTTGAACTTCGAACATGTAACATTGTAACGCCAGCTTCCGTTTAAATTTGGTAAAATCCATATTAAATAATATGATCAAATTTAGTCGTCATCCTCACGTAGCGTTATCAAGACCCTCCACGTGTACCGAACTGATAAGCCCGCCCGGGCATCGAAACAAAGGTTAGACGCACGCCGAATCCCCTCCTCATAGCTTTGGCGCAGCATATAAAAGCTCTTGTGGAGGGCATTCGACAGAGAGATTTTCCTGCTAGCACCAGTTCCCTTCAGGAGATCCCGCCCGACCGAACTTAGCAAGCTAGATAATAAGTTGTTTCGACCCACTGGTGAAAATCCGCCTGGATGTCAATAACTTATTAGTTAGTTAACTTCCCCGAGAGTAGATTTGACCTAGTGAATTATTTTGGGAAACATCTCGCAGTCGCCAATAAACAGAATTCGACTCAGTGGTGAAAACCCGCCTGGCTGTCCTCTGTTTATCGTGGTTTGACCTAGTGGCTTGCCAAAATAAATATCTAGATGTCATCAATTCTCCCCAGCCGAAATATACGGCCCTAATTAAATAAAGCCCGATACATTTTGGGAAGCTTTGAAATCGAGTGCCTGCACCGCTCGAACTAGAATTTTTACGCCGGCCGCAAATATCAACTTGCGAGCTCGCAGAAACCCCTGTAAATTCATAAACGTTAGCTACCGTTACATTGCAAAATTAGGCATTCAGCCGGCCGAATAGAAACATATCACTCTTGCAAAGTAAATGTAAATTTACCTGTTAATTGTTGAAAATTGCGGCACGCCGCCGGTCTCAACGATATCAGGAACGTGCAGGCTTCCACAATCATATTTACGAGAACCACGGGGCCTTGTTAAATCCTCCCGTAATCACGCCGCTGCACGGCGTCCCTCCCGGGGTTCTAATTCAACCAATTGTCGTCACCAAATTAATAATTAATCCCTTAAAAAGAAGAGACCAGGTGTTACAACATCTATATTATACATTAAATGTCTAAAATTCAACTATGGTTTTGGTTGTAATCTCGATTTAATGAAATCGAATCTAAAGTGATTGCGATCACAGCACAATATCCTGAAAAAGTCACATATGAACATGAAGCTCGGATTGTAAGTGTACGTAGTACTTTGAACAATATTTAATAGTCAAAATTCTTAAGAACCAAAAGTTTAAACTCCGCATTTGAAATGTTGGGGGTCCAGGAAAGTTAAATTTCAAGTTGTCCACTAAGATAAAAACGTGGGAGGTAAAATTTCTTCAGTCATTTAAGATTATGTAGATATGATAATTAAATTTTTTCTAAACAATATATATTCGGCTTATATAAGCCTTCTTCAGTGTTTTACAATTTGAGTTTACATTTTTAATTTTAATTAATTTTAATCTGGAAATAAAGATATTTTGGTTAGGTTTTTAAGTTAAAAATAATTGTGAGTGTTAAATTATCTTACCAGTTCGAAACATTACTATTAGTTAATAGTTGGTATTTGAAATTTAAAAATTAACATCTTATTATTGTATTTATACATCTGTAATAAAAGTTTTTGTGATTAGCATTGTGAGCGCATGTATTTTATAGGTTAACTTACTGTTCAGAAGTTTTGTTTTATTTTGTATGAAATTTGAAGTTAGTGGGTTGTTTGTGGTGGAATTATGCACACCACATTATTATAGTTATTTAGTCATTACTTTAATGCAGTCTTATATAAATTAAATTATTCAAATTATTTAATGCAAGTTCAGTACTACGGATATGAGTTGACAAATTTACATCGTGGCGAAATCTGAAAGCTTAGTGGCTTCTTATTATGTCCAATTTCTTTTCATTCCAAGAGTATAGCTCGTTTTAGATCCAAAACAAATGTACAAATTATTTTGAGAAATTGATGAAAATATAAAGTTTAAAAATATTTCGGTTTTGAGTTTATTTTATTTTTTTTTAAATTAAGTTGTGGTAAATTATATTTAAATTATCTATATCTGTTTTGTAATTTATTGATTTCGCCACGATGTAAATTTGTCAACTCATATCCGTAGTACTGAACTTGCATTAAATAATTTGAATAATTTAATTTATATAAGACTGCATTAAAGTAATGACTAAATAACTATAATAATGTGGTGTGCATAATTCCACCACAAACAACCCACTAACTTCAAATTTCATACAAAATAAAACAAAACTTCTGAACAGTAAGTTAACCTATAAAATACATGCGCTCACAATCCTAATCACAAAAACTTTTATTACAGATGTATAAATACAATAATAACATGTTAATTTTTAAATTTCAAATACCAACTATTAACTAATAGTAATGTTTCGAACTGGTAAGATAATTTAACACTCACAATTATTTTTAACTTAAAAACCTAACCAAAATATCTTTATTTCCAGATTAAAATTAATTAAAATTAAAAATGTAAACTCAAATTGTAAAACACTGAAGAAGGCTTATATAAGCCGAATATATATTGTTTAGAAAAAATTTAATTATCATATCTACATAATCTTAAATGACTGAAGAAATTTTACCTCCCACGTTTTTAATTCATAATCCAGTCGTAAACAAAACTACAACGATAACACGAATCAAAAGGTAAATTGATTCAAATATCTAAAGAAGAGTTTATTATTCTACAATCTACACACAATTTTCATCCTTCAATAATAACGTTAGAATGCCGATCAACAATGGAGACCCAGAACCATTCATCACGCAACAACACCAAGAACTATTAAAAACTTTAAGGAAAACTAGCATAGCAATTGTAAAGGTGAGTGAGCGTATCAATTTTCTAAAAGAATGTAAATCTAAAAACTTAACTCCTAAATTTATTCAAAGAAATTTAACAAATATTCAATTTCAAAATTCTAATAATGCACAAAAATTTAAAAACACACACGAAAAATTTATAAAAAGCACGATATCACTTTTATTAAATGATTCTTATAGTAAGTTAAATTATTTAAAACAAAAAGTAAACAACAGCAAAAAATTTATAGAAAAAATTAAATTACCACAACATATTACTATAATGTTTTTAATGAAATTAACTAATCAAATTAATAAATTAAAAAATAAAATTGCTTTGAAACATATTAAAAAAATTAAACTATTATCTGAAAGAGTAAAGAATAAAACCAAATAACATACCGTGACAACAACCTGAAAGCACCTAAAGAAACATTAAAAAATAATAATAACTTAATAATTAACCTCAGTAACATAGAATTACCAAAAGAAGTGCAGAGCGTCTTAGAAAAGGGACCAAATTTTAACTATTATAACCCTAATGATAAAATTCCATTTGAAAATATAATAGCAAATATAGAACATAAAATACCTAATCTTGAAGAATTTAACCAAAATACTATTAGATCCTCTATATGTAATATTTTAACAAATTGCAAAAATAATAAAAAAAAAATTATTAAACATCTCGGAACAAAAATCTAATAACATTTTATTATCAAATCTTCAACAAACTAAAAAATTCTTAAATAAAAATAAAGATTTATTAATTATAAATGCAGATAAAACACAAAAAACAGTTATTATTAATAAAACAGATTACAACCAAAAAATGTTAAATCTTTTAAATGATTCAGAAACATATAACATGGAAAAAAAAGATCCAACAACATCAATACAAAACCAAAATAATAAAATGTTAAAAGATTGGCACAAATACAAATATATAGATGATAAAACTTATAAAAATTTAATTTGTCATAATGGACTTGCTCCAAAAATTTATGGATTACCAAAACTGCATAAACAAAATATACCTCTAAGACCAATTGTGGCTTCATACATGAGTCCCCTTTATAAATTATCAAAATACTTGTCAAATATATTAGTACAAATAACACAAAAAAATAAATTTAGAGTAAAAGATTCATGGACATTTAAGGAAAAAATTGACCAAACTAAATTACCACAAAATCATATCCTTTTCTCTTTAGATGTGGTGTCTTTATATACAAATATACCAACAAATTTAGCAATCGAAACTAAAAGTAGGGACAAGAAATCAGACGACGTGCGCCACCAAGCAAATTTTAGTTTAGCTTAAATGGTAAATTTTCCATTGATAATTGATTAAGCTTAAACCAAACGCATGATTTCAAATCAGCTGTAAAGAAGAAAATAAATATCGGTTTTGTAAATCTAATGGTGGTATTTATGACGCCACTAAAATTTGTTTGGTGGCGCACGTCGTCTGATTTCTTGTCCCTATTTTTTTTATATCAACATATTGGAACAAAATAAAAAAATTAACAAACATCCCTAAAAATGAATTTTTAAAAGCAGTAGAAAACATCCTTAACTCAAATTATTTTCAATACAATAAACAAATTTACAAACAAAAATTCGGAGTAGCAATGGGCCAACCACTTTCTAGTACGATCGCTGATTTGGTAATGCAAAACATAGAACAAAAATTACTTAGAAACAATAAAGAAATATCATTTTATCAAAGGTTCGTAGACGATATAATAATAGGAGCTGAAAAATCAAGTACAGATAACATATTTAAAACCTTTAATAATTTTCACCATAGATTACAATTCACAATAGAAACAGAAAATATTAATAATTCAATAAACTTTTTAGACTTGACATTAATAAGAAAACAAAATGGAAATATAGAAACAAATTGGTACAGAAAAGAAATAAAAACTGACAGGTACTTAGATTACAATTCTCAAACAACAATAAAATATAAAAAGAGCATAATAAATAGCTTAACAGACAGAGCAATCATACTATCCTCAAAAAAAATTCACAAAAATAATTTAAAACTAATTAAACAAATATTACTAAAAAATAACTATCCATTACATTTCATTAATAAAAATATAACAAAAAGAATACAAACATTAAAAAATAAACAGAAAAATGATTCTTTCAGCTTACAACCTAATTTTTTTGGAAATGAATTTAATAATTCTCAAAAAAACTATGAACAAAACATAATAACTTTACCTTATATTCCTAAATTATCTAAATTATTAGAAAAAGAATTAAAAAAACATAATTTTCAAATAGCATATAAAAATCATAATACTATAGGCAAAATTTTTTTTACAACACTAAAAGATAAAATACAAATAGAAAAAGAAACTAATACAATATATCAGTTAGAATGTAATGATTGCGATGCACTGTACATAGGCCAAACTAAACAAAATCTAGAAAAAAGGATAAATCAACATAAGAACTCTATAAAAATTAAAATAACAACTTCAAATAAACCCAATACAGCGCTCTCTGAACATGCAGCAGAAAAACTCCATAATTTCAAATTCAACACACCCAAAATACTCCAAAAGAAAAATAATTTAAAAAAACGATTAATTTTTGAAATGATTCACATTAAAAAAAGTCCTAAATCAATAAATTACAAAACAGATATAGATAATTTAAATATAATTTACCACAACTTAATTTAAAAAAAAAAAAAGAAACTCAAAACCGAAATATTTTTAAACTTTATATTTTCATCAATTTCTCAAAATAATTTGTACATTTGTCTTGGATCTAAAACGAGCTATACTCTTGGAATGAAAAGAAATTGGACATAATAAGAAGCCACTAAGCTTTCAGATTTCGCCACGATGTAAATTTGTCAACTCATATCCGTAGTACTGAACTTGCATTAAATAATTTGAATAATTTAATTTATATAAGACTGCATTAAAGTAATGACTAAATAACTAAAATAATGTGGTGTGCATAATTCCACCACAAACAACCCACTAACTTCAAATTTCATACAAAATAAAACAAAACTTCTGAACAGTAAGTTAACCTATAAAATACATGCGCTCACAATCCTAATCACAAAAACTTTTATTGCCGATGTATAAATACAATAATAAGATGTTAATTTTTAAATTTCAAATACCAACTATTAACTAATAGTAATGTTTCGAACTGGTAAGATAATTTAACACTCACAATTATTTTTAACTTAAAAACATAACCAAAACATATTTATTTCCAGATTACAATTAATTAAAATTAAAAATGTAAACTCAAATTGTAAAACACTGAAGAAGGCTTATATAAGCCGAATATATATTGTTTAGAAAAAATTTAATTATCATATCTACATAATCTTAAATGACTGAAGAAATTTTACCTCCCACGTTTTTAATTCATAATCCAGTCGTAAACAAAACTAAAACGTCCACTAAGATGTTCTATGAAATATAATGATTCTAATAATGCAATGACGTTTATTGTGCCATTTATGTGATAGTACGATACATGAAATCAAAATTACGCGCCGACTTGACGACTTTGGACCGCTCTACAAGTCGTAATTTTAGCCAAATTTCAATTTGTAATAAGTGAAATTACAGGTATTTTCAAGCTCTACAAGTTTTATAATAACTACTTTTTCGCTAAATAAGACGAGAAACGAAGTACAAGCGAAGAAACGCGAAATAAAATCTCGACCCGTTCACGCTTTTCTTTCGATATCTCGACTAATATTGTTCGTACGTTGAAAAGTAATTGAACATCAATTGTAGAGCACAAAAAACTTTAAATAAAAGTTTGTTCCGAAAATTCTAACAAAAATTAAAAGGATAGTAAACTGAAGCATCGTTATTCATTCACTTTATTCCGTAGCAGTAAACACGAAAATATAGATATATAAGAAACATAGAAGCACTATAGAATACGCTAATGTTCAATAAAGCTAGATACATTTAAACATTCCTCAATTAGTGAGTGGAAAACAAAAATTCTAACGCCCCTAAATGAATAGAACATGGTGAACGTAGATAGCCACACAAATAAAACGTAGAAGAATATAAAATGCTGATTCAACCAGTTAGTGAAAAAAATTCCAACGGCTAAAGTGCCGACGAAGAAACATTGAAGACTAGCAGTCTTCATTTTATCGAAGAACTTTAGAAACCACATTACAAAGCGGTTCCAATAATAACTCAAATGAATGAAACTGATAGTATTCCAGCACTTGTTGATAGATTTCGTACTTATTCAAGCGATTTAAACCTCTTCAAAAAACAATTGAAAACGATAACGGCCGAATAACAACGTTGAATGAATTACCGTGATATGGAAGACATACTGCTCGGAACCACATAAGATTGACTCACTTTAGTACTTGAATATATGTCATGTACACACTATGCAACATGGTATGCGAGACCGGTCAATGGCCAAAAGATATTTCCGATAAACTGTAGCAACTATCGAACATTACCCTTAATGTTACATGCAGGCAATATTGTGTCTAACATAGTACATGGGAGACTTAAACCATCCATCAGTGCCTCATATCTTTATATAACAAGCGGGCATTCTTTCTGGAAACCAGATACAATATTTTAAATGATCTAGAACAAGTTGAGAAAGCCTATTATGGCAAATACTAAGAAACATTGAAATCCCTCAACCCCTAATAACCCCATAATAAACAGAAGATCTGGATATAGTAGTAACACAGTGATGGTTCAGTGCTGCCATCAACAAGAATGAAAGTTGACCTGAGATGCAGGAAGAGCAAAAAGTCAGTTGATTTTAAACGTGACTAAATAGATTTCTAAGGTAGCCAAAGGCAGAAGAGGACGTCCAAGGAAAAATTTGTGAACGCAATCGTTAAGAAAGTTAGGGGAAAACTTTGCTCGTTGAAACAGGCATCTGACTCTTTATCTTGGATGGTTTATTTTTATGTTTGTAGATATAACCGTGTTTGTGTGTGCATGCTTGTTTATTGTCTATTAAAGTTATAATCTAGCATAAAAAAAATGGCGCTCGCAGAAATTTTAACTCAAGCGTATTTTGCGGGAAATAGTACATTAGCCAACGGGCTTTGCACCGAGCTACATGTGAACGAAGGTCTCCGAGTCCATTGCAAACGATTGCCTACGGCAAGTTAAAATTAGAAACGGCTTAAAAGAGTCTTGCCTTGTTGAAGTTGCGGCAAAGGTGTGAGTGCAGCAAACTGCATTTACGTGTCCAGCAGACGTTTTTCAATCATGTACTCGTAAAATACAGAAATTTCGAAGTTGCTACGTAGTTCATGGCGTCCATTGTTGAGCATGTGACGTCAGACGACCGAGTAGCGTCAAAGTAAAGAATATGAAACTTTCCAGTGCTTTCGTGTGCAACTCACATGCGAGTAATTCCAGTAGTGACGTAATCCAGGACGAACCTTACATAGCTTTAGGGAATCGCACCTGTGGTATGGAAACCTCGTGAGCTAACTAGAATGCGCTTACCTACGCAAGCTGGGCCGAGTTTTAATGCATGCAATCGTGGACAGGGTCGGCTACAGCCAGTAGCAGCTTTGGGCAATTTAATGTTTATTTATTTATTTATCTATTTTATATCTCGGTTATCTATTAATAAACAGCGGAGTTAGGAAAGTTACGAAGAAAACTAAGCATCACCACTAAAGTTACCAAATTTAGATAGACACTGCCAACACTAAAAGCGCAAAATACACCCATACAAGTGCTCATATTACTCATACCCACATGCACATCAGAAATATGGGCAGTAAAGAAGTTAGATTGACCTTACATTGAAGACTTCGAAACCTAAGTGCATTGATATGTTTTCAAGAGTATGGTAGATGGCACACAGAAGCTCCCAGCACCATGCACTTGGTCCAGGATAGGAAAACCTGAGAACTCATCATTCCTTCTAACTTTCATGGTGATAAATGGACTGAGAAGGCAAAGAAACATTGAAACGAAGATATAAATACCGAATCACGCAATTGGAGATACTCTCCTTGGATGATGATTACAAACACATTATGTAGACACCTTAAAATGAACTTTTTTTAACTTTATAAACTACATTTATGCTAGAAATATTGCAAGCTATTCTAAAACTAAACCATCTCTGTTTTATTCTCTCTCTATCTCTCTCTCTCTCTCTCTCTCTCTCTGTCTTATTCTCTCTCTCTCTCTCTCTCTCTCTCTCTCTCTCTCTCTCTCGGTCTCTCTCTCGGTCTCTATTTTTTAATCACAGTTTTCTTTAACTTTGTCTTCTTTTAACGTATTAATTAGTTATCTGATCAGTTAGACTTACTTGAAGCATCACTCCCTGCACTCACATTTTCTGCAGTTCTTCATCACACCAGTCTAATTCCCCAACTTAAAATGTTAGGAGAATTAACATACCCTTCAGTATATTTTACTCTTCTGATTACATTACATTATCTGTCAGTGGTCTTCGATGTAGGTAATTCGTATTTGTCTTTAATTCTCCGTGTTGCCTTAATACTATTCTGTATAGATATTTCTTTTCAGTTTTCATTATTATTAATCTCTGGTGTCTAGAATCTAGATGTACAATTCCACTATCAATTTTACTTACATTATACCGCTAATAGATTATGTATGTAACCTCTTACACTTTCCTCTTCCTTCCTTGTGATTCGAAAGTTATTCGATCTATCTGGCTGTCGTTGGTTAATGTGATCTATGCTCCTCTGTGCTAGAAAGGTCCACCTTTCTCCATGTGATCTGCAATTTCGTCCCGATGTGGTCCTAGTATTATTTTTTGCTGCTCAGTTTGATATACATTTTATATGCCATCCACTGCTATTGCATACTCCTACTCTCCCCTTTAATCTGCAAGCTTTTCCCGTATTGAAAGGTATACATATCTCAATAGTAAGTAAAGATGGGGGCTAGAGGTGTTGTATGTGCAGAGTGCTCCCAGAAAATCGGTCGTTACAATGATGTTATCGAGTGTACATCGTTGTGTAAAAGATGATATCACATAAATTGTGTGCAGATTAGTGTGGAACAATTTACAACAATGAAAGACGCCAGTAAAGCAATCAAAGAATGAAAATGTTCCAAGTGTATGCTTGAAGACTCCTTGGACGTCACTAAAGGCCATAAACAATAGGAAAGTGTATTGTATACAGAAATTGAAGCTAAATTAACATTTATTTTACCGACACTTTATGTAAATGTACAAACTCTATCAGAAAACGTTTGCAGTCTCACAGGTCAACTGGAAAAAGTGTAAAGCGAAATAACTATCCTCCATCAACGTGTAAATACCAACAACGACGTAATTGAATCTTTACAAAAAGAGAATAGAGAAAAATCGCAGGAAATTAATAATTTAGCAAATAAACTTAATTAGCTTGAACAGTATGGGCGTAACAAAAACATCGAGATACACGGTCTAATTGAAGAAGACGAAAACCTACCTACACCTGAAAATCGAAACTATTGCGAAAAATTTAAGATTTCATAATTTTGCAGTCAACGACATAGATGCTGTTCACCGGTTGTCGACAAAAAATAAAAATATACCCCGACCAATAATAGTACAGTATAATCAAAGGCCAATCAGGGATGCATTTATTGTCAACAAAAAGAAAGTATAAATAACTAACAACGATATTGTGCCGAATACTGGAGGAAATAAAGTCTACATAAATGAAAACCTAAATCCAATGAACAAAGAGCTACTATGGAAGGCAAGAAATGCAAAAAAAGAACACAACTTCAAACATTTATGGACATACAAATGTTCTATATTTATGAAGAAGACGGACGATAGCCAACCAATCAAAATTTCTAGAGAGGCAGACATCCCTACTTAAAAAATTATTATACTGCTGCTCAATACTCAAGAAAATCGGCACCATATGGCGGAACTCTTATTTTAGCTCGTAATAAGCATTCATTTAATTCGATAATTTTTAATACCAAACCGGAAGAAAAGTATTTTGAATATTCAGCAATTTCTAACGGAAATAATTTGTTTATATACAACACCTGACAGTAATAAAAATGTATATCTGGAAAAGCTGTTCGATTTATTTTTTGAGATTAAGAATTATCGCAATATTGTAGTGTGTGGCGACTTTAACCTTGATTTGCTTACAAAATCTGCCTATAAAACCGAATTTTTATCAATACTAAATAGTTTCAATATAAAATACACAATAGATACTCCCACTAGAGTTACTAGTAGAAGTGCTACTTTAATTGATAATATCCTTACAAATATAGACACCACTTGCATAAATGTCAAAAATCTAGATTATAATTTGTCAGACCATAAAACTCAATTTCTACTTATTAATACAACTGTACATTGTGAAATTACTAAAGAGTATCGAAGATTTTTTACCTCTAAGGCTAATAACAAATTTCGTCAATTAATAGAGGCAATAGATTGGCATGAGTTGTCACTTACTCATGATGTAAATACAAAAATAGATATATTTTATTGTAAATTTAAGAGTTGTTTTGATGATGCGTTGCCTCTTAAACGTATTAACAAAGTGAATAATAATAAAACAATAGCCTGGATCACTATGGGTATTCGCAAGTCGTGTAAAACAAAGCGTGAACTACTCCGGTTAACAAGATTTAGTAGCGATAACAACTTTATTAATTACGTTAAAAACTATGCAACAATTTAAAAAAAAAGTCGTTTGTAATGCCAAGGAATTGTATATTTATCAACTATTAACTTCCTCAAAAAAAAACATTAAAACAACTTGGAATATAATTAAAACTAAAACAGGAAAGTCATCGATAGCTCCACAAAAGAATACAAAAATTCAAGTTGAGAACAATATAATAACTGATCCTTCAGATGCAGCCAATCATTTGAGCGATTACTTTATTAATGCTGCTGCTAGTCTAAGCTCTAATGTGAAACCACTTCTAAATTACTTAGATTACTTGGATAATACGAAATTTAATAACAACGCATCATCTTTTTATATAAATCCAACTACTAACTACGAAGTAATTAAGATAGTACAAAAATGAGAAAATAAAAAATCCTTTGGATGGGACGAGATACCAGTATCAGTTATAAAGGAAAATATTGACGTATTAGCTACCCACTTACTGATATATACAATTGTTCCTTTACTTCAGGAGTATTTCCTGATAAATTTATAATAGCAATTATCAAACCTCTATTTAAAAAAGGTGAAAAACAATGCTTAAAAAACTACAGACCCATTTTATTATTGCCAGTGCTTTCAAAGATTTTGGAAACATTTATGAAAAAAAGATTAAATAATTACTTAAATAATGATCAATTCGGTTTTAGAGAAAGCAGAAGCACTTCAGATGCAATTTATAGTTGCATTGACCATGTGATGGACACGCTGGAAAACAATGACAAGGTCTTGGGAATATTCTGCAATCTTTCCAAGGCTTTTGACTGTGTCGACTTAGAAATTATTTTAAATAAATTATATTTTTATGGTATTAGAGGTATTGTCCATGATTGGTTTAATTCTTACTTTCGGGGTCGATTGCAACTAGTAGAGGTAGCTCATCAAAACAACTCAAATTGTATTAAACGCTATAGGTCCAACTTGCAAACCTCTAAATGTGGAGTTCCGCAAGGAAGCATATTGGAACCTTTACTATTCATTATATATTTAAATGATTTACCGCACAATGTAGACAGTTGTTCATTTTCACTTTTTGCTGATGATACTAGTTTAATTATAAACGATAAAGATGTAGAAAATTTAAAAGCTACTGCATTAGAAGTTATTTTTGTGTCCAAACTAATGCCAAACCTAACCTGCTAACCTAGATATTTGACATAGACTTACAGTGACACCAACATATTATTCATAGGTTTGAATTTTCACAGCTGTCTTTTTTAATGGACATGTGGTACAATGCTTTTATGTAAATGTTTGTTTATAAATACTAATACAAAAAATAGTATACACACTTAGTAAGAAAAGTAGTTTTACTAAACTTATATAGATTTTTAAGTTACTCGCTTGCTTCGCTCGCTCGTACTCAATCAAGCTAGGCTATATTCGTTTAGTAAAACTTTACTTTTGTAAACTTGTTGTGTAATATACTATTACAAGATATTTACAAAAAACTAAAAAATCTACATGTTTTCAAGATGGCGGCGATTTCTAGTCCTTAATTGTTCAGGTCATTTTACACAATCAACAGTAAGGTTTAGTAAACGTAATAAACACACACTTGACTTGGAGGTAGCACAATAGACACACTAAGGCTTAAGTACGAGTGAACCTGGTTCACTCTACACCGAAAAAGTTGACACGGTAAAATGTTTTACTTTTCGTTTAGTCACTTGGGAGGTTTGTAAACATTTAGCCACTCAGGAATTATAAGTGGTACTTTAGTCCCTCAAACGAATGCCTAATGGATGTCATTTATTCCTAGGGGAGCTAAAATATATTTTGCAAGTATATCTCTACATACATATTCCATATTTTCCGTGTCCCTTCTATTAATGTATCTCCCACAATGTAGGATATTAGCAGATGAATTAAAAAAAAATAGTTTGATACATTAATAAATATCTGAACATAAACTCCTGTGACGTTATTACGAATCGAAAAGTGTCACAGTGAATTTTTCGCATATTTTGCCTTACGTCCGACAATTCTATACGCCGCCGTGCGAGGCGGGTCACTTTTGCACCCAAAATTCGGGTGTGCGCAAGTTTGAGGTGGGTGATAGCTCCTCGGCAGCTATTTCCCTTTTCGGAAATTTAAAAATTCTTACTTTGACTTTTGAAGCTGCACGACCTGTTCGTGCTGGGTTTTCTGTAAACATGACAATCCTGTAAATAATGGGACAGATTCGGCCTCCAGTTTGTTCATACCAGCTGGCGGGTATAAGATATGATGCGATTGTATATCTATTTCCACATGGGCCAACGCTCTATCGACTTTTTTTTATTCTTTTCTATGGTAATCTTCTGGGTGCTTCGCAACGCACCTCGCGCTTATAATGGAAATTGCTGATTTGCCGAACTACGCCCGTTAGAAAAATTATTTGACTATCTAATGTGTCAGTTATTGTTATTCGTGGAATACCAGGATTTAGTCGTATCTTTACTAAACCTTGTATTTATATCAACCTTACAGCCGCGCCGATTTCCATTTCTTTTTCTGTGTAAACCTTTCAATTCCATATTACGTTTTCTTTTCTAACAGGAACAGTAAATGGGTTAACCTGATTATATACAATCACACTCGTTATTCGACCTTTACAACAAAGATAGTGTGTTGAAAATGATCAGTAATATTATTAATTCTACGTATTTGAGAAATAAGAACTAACATATTTTTGTGACCTTTACTGATTTTCTTTATTGAATACAATACGATTTACATATAGTTGGAAGTAGTGCTGCTTCAAAAGCGATAGTAGCATAAATACTTGCCCAACAGTAACTAATAAGCTAACACATATTTTGTGAACACGTTGACTTAATTGATGTTTTTTGTGCAGAGTGATGCTGGTTTAAAAGTGAAAGTTACATAACTATTATGGGTAGTCGTAAAGCACATTACAGTATTGATTAACGAACACTAAATTAATCGTT
Source organism: Agriotes lineatus (assembly GCA_940337035.1). Taxonomy (NCBI): domain Eukaryota; kingdom Metazoa; phylum Arthropoda; class Insecta; order Coleoptera; family Elateridae; genus Agriotes; species Agriotes lineatus. The sequence goes on along the minus strand of OW679200.1, from coordinate 119,185,194 downwards.
AACATGTTTGAGAACTGCAAAAAAGGAGTAAGAGCTTTTCAGAATCTGCAAAAATACAAGTAACAAGTAAAGTAGTAATACTAAGTAGCGTTAACTTCATTTTAAATCAGTCAATCTTACCCCCATGAACGTATCTAGAGTCAGCGGTGCAAACTCTCCTGCGGTAAGATATAGGGGACGCCTCATTCTAATCATTGTAATTAACATACTCGATTTGTAGCTGTACTCGGTCTCCAGCCAATCACTCTCCCATAAAGCATTTGGAATTTCGCTGGCCTAATAAACTATCTATTAAAATTAAAACTAATCTGATGTTTTGTTCTAAGACCTTTAGTGCAACTTCGTTTCCAAACCAACAGTAAAGCAGCAGTTGGAACACCATTCCAGCCATATAAACAATTCCGGATGCAAAACGGTAGCTCGTAATAGGTGTCTGTAAAACAACCAGAAAATATACTGCATAAAATAGTAGAAGTGAAAAACAATAAAACAATAAAAAGAGTGCGTGTATAGAATTGACAGCCTTCTTGCCAAATATTCTGAATGCATCCAATTATCCGAAACCTGGTTTGCGCTAATATTATAAATTTCAATGGAGTTCTATTCGAAATAAATAATGAAAACAAGACAACTTGTAACTATTTATCCATTTTCATACTAGTTAAAAATAAATCTCAACACCTGGAGTAATATATCGATCATAAAGTGTTACTTTTTTTGTCTAACAAATTTTACTTTTAAAACTTTCTGCTTGTGCAGTTATTAGAGGAGTAAAAAATGTATAATCATGTATACTAGACAGCACTTTCTTACCGTAGACACAACGAATAAACACATACAAAATATCATTAATGTAAATAAGACCTGCGCCAGTGTTAAATATTTATATAGACTTTCCATATCTTCACAAACACTAAAATGGTTAAACATATAGTACATGAAAAGAATGTTGATTTTCAAAATTTCTTACGTAAACATAGTTTGCAAATGACGTACAGAGAGGTTAAATTCGTTCGCTAGCATTCTGTCTAATCTTGCAGTATCGTTGCTATGCCTAGCAGTTTTACATTTTTTAGCTTTAGTGCTGCATCTTTCTACGACACTTTTAAACGCGCCTGTAAGAACAGTCATATGTGCTCCAATGACGTTCATGATATTCATGAATAAAGTGTCCATTCCAACTATACTATGTCCCAGAGGTATCATTCCTAGCAACTGGTAACAGGTGCCATAAAGGTATAAAATAGGTGTGTCATATTTGAAAGGCATCCAGGTGTAGATTGGTAACTGCTGATAAAACGTTACATTGCCACTATCATATTCCCCACGGCCAGATTTAACAAAAGCTATTACCATAGGTGGTATATAAGACGTCACCAACGTCATGTAAGTCATCATTAAAAAGATGAATGTATATTTGATACCTGTTCGTCTAGCTTGTTTAAAAACCGCATCAGGTTGAAAGTTACCTAGACTCTCATAAGAAAATTCATCAGATTCGAGAACGTTTATCAGTTCCTTCAGCTTCTTATTTTGGAAATACCAAAAGATTACCTTTATTGCCGCCAATAGACCAGTTAGGGAAAAGCTTAGATTTTTCATAAGGGCTTCAAGATTGTTGTAGGTATCTTTGATGCTTATAAATGATGATATCACAAAATATAGATCTGCGAAAACAAAGCAAAAAACTGTAAAACACTGGTATAACCTGTAGTCAATCTTTGAACTTGTTTCGGGTGGCCACAGTCCGGCGGCTCTTAAAACCCAACGATTTAGTATAAAGTAATCCATTACACCTTTAATATTTTTTGCAATATTGCTGTTGCTCTTAGTATCGCTTGCACATCAAATGCAATTCTTTAACTAGCGGCTATATTCCAGTGTAGAGCAGATCTAATATTTAATTGTAACTTTGATTTATTATTCGTTCCTAAATACAGAGCCCAAGAATGCAACAAAATTTAAAGTAGCGGCAGACAGTGAAATGTGATCTATAATTTGCATTCATAAAACTACACACCACCTGCATGTGCTTCTCCGAAGCAACCGTATTGAATTATGAAACAAAGAATTTTGTGACAGGCATTTCCAGTTAAAGAACCTTTATTTTATAAGGCATATAGTGCATAAGTTATCAACAAATTTTATACGGAAGCACATATATTTACTAAGTATTCTTGTATCTGTAAACTAAATTATATTACCGACCACAAATTAGCTCCCTATATTTAACAAAATTACACTTACAATTAGAAACAGGGGAGGGTTTGGAACAGTGACCACCTTGTTATAAAATAATCAGTAAACACCAGAATTAACCCTTTTTATGGAATCTCATACCGTTAGACAACAAACACTATATTTGTCTGTACATCATTACGTTCTAAAACAAAAAACATTTCACCAACAGAAAGCAACAAATGTATCAAAAAACTAAAAAATAAAAAATCTCCAGGAATAGATATGATCCCTAACATAATACTGAAAAACCTGCCGCAGAGATCTATATGTCTATTAACAGCAACATTCAATTCCTGTTTAAGGTTAGGTTATTTTCCTACCGAATAGAAGAGAGCAGTAATTCAAATTATTCCGAAACCAAATAAATCGCATGAAAATCCCAATTACTACCGACCCATCATTTTACTGTCCACAACATCCAAAGTTATCGAAGGAACAATTCAAACCCGCCTCAATCAGTTTCTAGAAGCAAATGATGTCCTACCTGAATTCCAATTTGGCTTCAGAAGCGCCCACTCTACTGGTCATCATATTCTACGACTCACGGAGATCATCGAACGGTGTTACGAAAACAAAATGCATACGCTAATAGCATTTGCGGATGTGGCGCAAGGTTTTGATCGTGTATGGATAGATGGCTTGCTATATAAAATTAAAGCCATGTCAACTCCTGCTTACTTATTAACTATAACCAAATCATTCTTAAATGGTAGAACATTCCAGATAAGAATAAAGAGGTATACTTCTTCAGCTCGCAAAATCAACGCGGGAGTTCCGCAAGGATCTGTATTAATCCCACTACTATTTGATATCTTCATGAACGACGCTAATGAATGACCTAACTCAGACATTGCGATGTATGCTGATGATACAGTAATCATCACATAAGACTGCGACATTAGTCAAGCCGCAAGCAACCTTCAAGAAAGCCGAAACGAACTCAATTTATGGTTTAATAAACGCTGTGTCTAGGTGCACGTTAACGTGTACCGAAAATAATATTAAGGTACCGAAAATAATATTAAGGTACACGTGAAAACGTCATTACAGTTTATGACGTAACAAAATTACGTGTACCAAGTTAGCGGCACCAAAATATTCAAACGTGCACGTTGAGTATATTGAGGCAGAGATTGAGGTCAGGTTTGAAATCAGATTTGGAGGTAAGCGAGCAGTGCTTATGTTTTTATCGCATGTTTTAGTCAAGTTTTAAGCGATTTAATTATGCGATTTGGTCAAGTATTCAGTTCATTTGATGAACTTCAAAGTAACTTAAAACGATATGAAGAAGAAAACAAACAGAAGTATGTTATTAGAAGCAGCCGATCTATTCGAAAGGAAAGGAAAGTTTTAAAACGCGAACTAGATGAGAAGTTGAAGTGCTATGAAGTACATTTTACTTGCATTCATGGTGGTAAATTAGGAGCTAGCGGAAAAGGATTAAGAAAATGTCGGTGGGTATATTTATTGCTTTTTAATACTTGTGTATGGGTTCGACGCCATATTTTTTTTAGAACTCATAAAATGAATTGTCCTGCAGTAATTAAAACACGCGCTAATAAAGAAGGGGTACTTGAGTTAAAATAATTCATCGAAAATCATTGTAACCATGACATGTTCCAGAATACAATTCTGTTTTTATTACTGTTTAATAAAATATATAAACAGGATCTTTCAAAGAACATGCGCTTTCTCATACCCGGATAAAACTTGTCCAAAAATTAGATGAGAAACTTGTAAGAACATTTATAACTTATATAATAAACTAGGTGGTTTATAGTCATTTAACTGCAAATAGAACGTTGAATTTGGAAGAAAAGGCTCTAGCTATAGATTTATTGGATGTACGCGGCAACAAAAAAGTTATACAAAAAAAACTCTTTGGTACTACTGAGAAAATGACAACGTTGAAAGATTTAAGTAATATTGCTTATAACATGAAACAATCTAGCAATGATTTATGTTCTGTGGCTAAAGATTTGGAAGAAAATTACAGTAAGTATATTAAACAGTAATTACAGAATGTGAGAAATTTTTTACCGTTGTAACAAATTTATTAATTTATAATAATTATACATATACTTAACCGTATTTTTTTATTTTAGAGTGTCAAGTACATATTTTACAAGATGAAGAGGGCACGTTTAAAGGGCTCTATTTTTCAACTGAGAAGGGCAGCAAAAACATGGCCTCAGTTTATCTCAATTGATGGCACATATAAATTATTAAATCTAGGATTCACTGTTTTTTTAATTTATTGTAGAAGATTCAAACGGATTCAGTGAAATTGCTGGCGTTTAATTTCAAACCAAGACAAGGACACGTTTCAGTGGCGATATCGGAGATTCAGCACACAACATTAATTGCATTATGGGAGATAAAGATCTTCTGCAAAGAAACAGTATCAACCAAATTTTCCCAGATGTTCCTGTATATGTTTGTCTGTTCCATACGCTGAAAACAATGAAAAGAAAATTTTTTAGAGATAAGTTAAATATAACCAACGATGAGAGAACAAAGGCTCTCGAAATTTTGCTAAAACTTGTTTATAGTTATAGTGAACAAGATTATGATAAACATTATGAAATATTACAAAAATCAGTTCCTAATTCTATACTTACGTATTTTAACAAAAACTAGCATTCCATAAGAAACGACTGGACTGTTTATTCTATGTGTAAAGAAAATTTACTGAACAGAACCAACAATCGTATAGAATCGATCAATAGTAAATTAAAACATGTTATTCAAAAGAATAGTAGTCTTGCCGAGTTTGTAAAATAGTACAGCCAAAATAGTGTAAAAATACCGTTGACCTGGGAAAAATTGCACACAAATGATTCTTTTTGCATTATACTCTGAAAAGTGTGTATTTTAACATACTCAAAATCCCCATTAATCCCGGCCCGGGAAATCAGTCAAAATCCAAGATGGCGGCTGAATTTTCCGATTTTTGCCTTTTTTTCTCTATTTTGCTGCATTTATTGCCGTAAAAAAATAATATGCACTTAAAATAGATACTTATTATATACTGAAGCATGGCATTTACATAATACTTTTGAATTACTTTCAGACGTATCGTTATACAGTGTCCGCCAAAACATCGGCATAATATAGGGAAAAAAAATATTTTTGATTTTTCAAAAAAACTTTTTACGTCAATAATTTGTGCTTCTCTAAAAACCTATTTAGCTTCTATCATATATACCGAGTGATTTTTACTTATTGAGAAAATGGAGTTTTTCGAAATTGTCAAAATCCAAATAATTGCTTTTTTTCGTAAATTAAATAGGATTTCAATGAATTTTTTTTAAAGTGTGTTACTTCTAGCTAACTGAGCAATCTCAAGGCCAAAAAGCGCTTATTTTTTTTAGCTTTAGCTAAAAATTCATTTTTAAATTTTATAATATTTTCAAAATTTCACATTTCTACCAAGACTTAATATTAAAATTCATTTTTTTTATGTGAAGACATTAAAGATTTATAATTGGAAAACATAATATAAAATGTTATTTACTTCTTTAGAATTTTTATTATTTAGCGAAAAGTAGTGTTTGCATAATTTTTAGGTTTTTTGTGCAAGACGCTTTTTAGGGGAAATATTTTTCAATTATAATTAATCTATTTAAATGACTTCAAGAAACTCTAATCTAGCCCTGTTAATGAATTACTGTTGGTACAGTCAAAATAGTGTAAAATACCATTGACCTGGGCAAAATTCCAACACAAATGATTCTTTTTCAGTATACTGTCAAAACTGTGTATTTTAACCTGCTCAAAATCCACATTAATCTCGACCTGGGAATTCAGTCAAAATCCAAGATGGCGGCTGAATTTTCCGATTTTTGCCTTTTTTTCTCTATTTTGCTGCATTTATTGCCGTAAAAAAGATAGTGTGCACTCAAAATAAGTACTTATTATGTACTGAAGCATGCCATTTACATCATACTTTTGCATTACTTTTATACGTATCGTTATATATACCGGGTGGGCCAAGAAACTTGAATCCCCTGAAGATTTTCTGCTGCACCCCAAGTCTAAACAGAGTAGATCATTATATTTTTTATGCATTAGAAACAGATCATGGTTGGTAAATATCAAACTAAACAATATTTGCTGTATGTATTTATATTTCTCTTTGTAATATAACGCAAAAATATATTTACAAGTTTCGTGGCCCACTCCGTATTCTTTCTGTCTACAGGTATAGTTGTGAACCATGGAAGGTGATACGACTTGTATAATTTGCAAGAAAGACACTTACGGAACAGACAGTGCAGTGTTACAAGCAAAAGGTGCAAGTGCAATCAACATATGCAGTCAGACCAGAGGAAGTGATGTTGTAGCAGTTGAAGAGTGTAGAGTACATCTGCAAGATGTTAACCCAAACACAAAAGCAATTCCGAGTTGTGATATGTAAACGCCTGTTAATAAAATACAGACAGAATCCTCAGAATTTTTTGGACAGATTTGTAACGATGGACGAGACGTAGGTTCATCACTATGATCCACAAACCAAAATCTACAGCATGGAGTGGAAGCATCATGGTTCTCTACCCCCTCGAAAATTTAAGATTTATCCATCAGCCGAAAAAGTAATGGCTTCTGTTTTTTTGGGATGCCCAGGGAGTAATTGTAATTGATTTCTTACAAAAAGGAGCTACAGTAACAGGCAACTATTATACAAATTTAATATCAAAATTGCCCGAAGCTATAAAGGAAAAACGTCGTGGCAAATTGAAACGTGGTGTTCTGTATCACCAGGATAATGCATCGAGCCACACTGCTTGTGTTGCTATGGCTGCCATAGCCAATGCAGGCTTTGAACTACATGGACATCAGCCATATTCTCCAGATCTCGCCCCTAGCGATTACAGAGTGTTCGCCAAACTCAAGGAATAGCTTCGGGGGAAGAAATTTTAATGCATTAATGAAGTAACAGATGCTGTAAATCAGTGGTTTGCAGAGATTGGACAATCCTTCTTCCAGGAAGCCGTTACAATGCTGGAGCATCGGTGGGATAAATGCATGAGGCTTATATTATTACATTAGACTACAGCTGTACGTACACTATTTAAATTAAATTTATGCAATTTGTCCTGTAATTGGGATGCACCGGTTGGGCAAATAAAGGTATTATTATTATTATTAAAGGAGATTACGTAGAAAAATAAGGTAATATAAATTTTAATTTTGTAACCGGAAGTTGGTCGGGGACGGAGCATAGGGATCACCCCTAATACATTGAAATTACGTTTTCTTGTTCTTGTAAGTCTGATGTGTAATAAAAGTTCATGTGATGTGTAATACACAATACATGTAATCATTTTATTTATATGAGAACTGCCTGTATATTAATGACAAAAATATCAAATTCAGCTACCATCTACGATTTTGACTGATTTCCTGGGCCGGGATTAATGGGGATTTTGAGTTGATGTAAATGGCATGCTTCAGTACCTCTTTTGAGTGCCCACTATCTTTTTTACGGCAATAAATGCAGCAAAATAGAGAAAAAATCTAATTCAGCCGCCATCTTGGATTTTGACTGATTTCCCGGGCCGGGATTAATGGGGATTTTGAGCATGTTAAAATACACACTTTTCACAGTATAATGCAACAAAAATCATTTGTGTTGCAATTTTTCCCAGGTCAAAATTTATTTTGACTGTACTAAGAAATTTTTTTATCTTTCTGAATTCACATGAACAAGAGAAGAATGATCGAACTGAGCGATTGATTCTAACAAGACCTATCACAACATTTCTGGAGGGAAGTCCTGAATTTCTGTATGAACATTATTTGACTCATACGCAAATACATATGTTCAATCGCAAATCATTGCTGCAAAATATGGTAAATAAAATGTGGTAACAATGGCTTCTATAACGTGACATTGAAATGTATTGGAGACAAGGTCAACCCGTAAGTGATGAATCCTCGAGTGACATCAATGTTAGAAGTTTTTTGGAAGAAGAATATTCGAACCCACTTCGAATATAAACACTTTGGTGCCAGTACCTAATGTCATTGAATCGTTGATCAAATTGTAATATCCTCCCCTGCTTATAAGGGTTGTAATATTTATTTACCACGGGTTAGCTCATACATCGGAGGTAGGGTTCGATCGTTCGTTCAGATATACCATAAATAAGCAAAACACACTAACGGAGTATCCTGTATAATAATTTATTTTGTGTAACTATCGTACATAAGTAAATATTCGTGTCATTAATTAAATGAGATGTTTATTGCTCAAAATTAACATTCTTGAATTGAAATAACGTTGTCGGTTCCTGCGGCTGGTGCAACCCGCGTCACGTCCGTGCCGGCAGGGTCTTCCTAGGCGCTCCGCTTCGAAAGCGTCGAGAATTGTCGGCGCTTCCCGATCGGCGTTGAACTGCGCGCTGTTGGCGGCGCCGTGCAGTCTGTCAAATTTGCCGGTTTGTGGTTTCTGGCTTCTGTAAACAAATTACTAGTTAAAACTATTAACGCGAGTTCTCACCCTATTTGTGCAGCTACAGTTTGTTGTTAAAATACTCCGTGAGGTTCGCCGCACGACGGGACTTTGCTTGTAACTCGATTTATCAAATCGACAGGATTTTCGAGGTTAGCAACCTCGGCACCTCCACGTGTATTCTTCGGCGAGGTTGACGGTTCGGTCCGCAGAATTCCCAAGCAAGACGGCCGCTGCAATTCTCAAGGATTAATTCAGGTAAATTCTACTTAGGTAGCTTGAAGCTTCTAATTCTGCTTGAATAGCAAAGCGGTGAATTTAAAATGCAAGGGAGCTGGGATTTCAATATTACGTTAGTTATTACTGAATTACAAACGGTTTTCGGTGTAGGATTTTTACAAGGAAAATATTGCTGGCGTGTCAGGCGTTTCTTGTGAAACCACTAACTTGAACTCAGCTTATTAGGAGGTCTCGGGAAAATATTGCTGGCGTGTCAGGCGTTCCCTGCGGAACCACTAACTTGAACTCAGCTTATTAGGAGGTTTAGAGGAAAATATTGCTGGCGTGTCAGGCGTTCCCTGCGGAACCATTAACTTGAACTCAGCTTATTAGGAGGTTTCGGGAAAATATTGCTGGCGTGTCAGGTGTTTCCTGCGAAACCACTAACTTGAACTCAGCTTCGGAACGGTTCCCCAGGTACTGGTAGAGTCGACGGAGGAACTCTCTGGATAGGACAGGATAAAGGATCGAGAACTAGGTGTTTGCTGGAATGAATGCTGGAGGAGAATCAGGAATTTCTTGGAAATCTCTCTTGAAATGCGTCCTGCAAGCCCTTTTATATGCTTTGTAAAACTATTAGGTGGGGAGGAACGGCGCGCGTCTCGCCTTTGTTCGCGCTGTTTTTACGGGCGGTCTGCGCTATCTTATCTTGCTGAAACACACCGGATTCTTGATAACGCGAAAAGTCGGCGACGTTTAAATTTGCAAATATTATTTAATATTGAACTAATCAAATTCAAACGGGAGCTAGCGTTACAAAATGAATGCTACATCTACAAAGGAAAGCACTGATGAAGCCAAAGACATTCTATTAGTTGGTAAGAATCATAGAACACACTATCCAAAACTTATTAATGTACTTCTTTTTGTAGACAGCGGATTGGAAAATCAAGAAGTTACCAAACATACGGCAGGGCAGTTTCAAAACGGAGCACCGGATAAATTGAGTGCCCATTGCCACAGTTTCAGTTCGCAAATACAGAGTAGGTGTGCAAAAAGTGCAAAAAGAAATATTAAGTGATATCCAATCTGAAACAGAAGAGTTTCTGTGGGACTTGGGGTCGTCATGAATCGGAGTTTTTCCTAGCGTCGGAAGAATGTTCAGTTCACGACCAGCCTTAAGCTCGAAAGAAAACTTCTATTTCAGCTATTGCCTCGAAAACTTGAAACATGGCATTAATTCTTTTTACATATTTTTGTTTTAGTTATAAATAACATAAAGTTGCCAGCTAAAATCAAATCAAAAGGAAGGCCTAGAGGTGCAGAGCAAACAGTTACAGGCAATAAACGAAAGCGCTTTAAAAAATAATTTTGTCTTGTCAGCCCATATGTAGCGATAGTTTTGGGTTTATTTAATATGAAAATATATTTTTGATATGTATTATGGTATTTTTAAATAACAATACTAAAATAATAATAATAAATACGTAATACATTTTGTTTAAAAAAACAGCGTTAAAATATTAATAATAATAAATTATTTCTTAAAAACTGTATTATTATAAATTTGCGTACACGTTTAGGTACTTGGGCACCCCCAAGTCGGTGCACGTAAATTTTCTACGTCACAAACAGTGATGACGTTTTCGCGTGTACCTAAATATTTTATTTGATACACGTTAACGTGCACCTAGACACAGCGTTTAATAAATGGTGCATACAAATTAACCCCAGCAAATGTGATGCCAAAATCTGTACCCTGCGGCGTTCATAAGATCCATCTAAATCGTTATTGATAATGTACCCATCCCTTGGAACCCGAAGGAGACTGCGGTTAAATACTTAGGAATCTTCCTCGATCGAAGACTACCCTGGAGTTTTCATATAAACAAGAAATTGAACGAATTATACGCAAGACTGGCTATGCTTCATCCCATCGTTAACAAAAAGTCGCAATTGAAAATAAAATGTGGAACTTTCATTTATACGGCCATAATCCGACCAGTTTTAACATAAGGGTGTAGTGTCTGGTGCGCGACATCCAAAACCAATTTACGCAAACTTCAAGTGTTACAAAACAAAACGATCGGAATAATAACTAGTGCTCAGTGGTATGTTCGAAATTCGCAGCTCCACAGAGAAACAGAAATTCCCACAGTTGAAGAATACATAAAGAATGCAGCTCTATCTATGATAACATCCATCAATGCAGTGGCGCAGTACACTACAACATTGGCAGTACAATTACATACAAGGCTGAAAAGGAAGTTAGCCATTGATGTTCTGAAGACTGATAGCGAATAAAGAACTCAAATCTTCAATCTTCACAATAATGAACAATTTATAATAGTGATATAGTCGTTAAATATCTTTTATCTAGGATAGTGTGTAAAATTGCCTTTTAGTTGGCAGTTTTAGGTTTGTAAAACCACTGTTTAATAACATGTTTTCATTAGTTTACGTCGTTAATAGCAACGTGCTTAAAAAATTTCATTAGGCACGTAGTTAGTAGCAACGTGTTTTAAAATTTATAAAACACGCCAAATTACGACCGGTTGCTGGTAATCCTAATTTACATTTACATTTTTTTTTATATTGTTACCGTGTTTTCTAGATTCTATCGTAGATAAAATATTGTACCATACACATGCGTAAAGCATCTTTAGTCACTCGCGGGACTTAAAACGCTCGCTCACTCGCGTTTTAACTCTAACCCACTCGTGACTAAAGAGTAGCTTTACGCACTTGTATCGTAAATTACTATTAACTATGCCATGTAATAGCAAATGTATGCTGATCTGGCACAATCTGTATTACAAAAAAAGATATAAGTTGAAGTGGCCACTGTACCTACAAACATAGTACGGTGGCCACTGGAGTATGATAGTGTGGCCACTACTGTTTAGGAAATGAGAAAGAATAGTAACAAATAGACATCTTCAAAATAATGACTTATTTTTTAAAAATAATTTCTATTACTAAAAAGACAATTCCAAAGATATTCAAAAATTAAATGACATTCAGCAGAAGATATTATTGGCTAAAAGCTAACAAACATGATACAGAGATAAACTAATGGAAAAAGGAACAGATTGGCAATTCTACTAGTGGCGCTTACTTTTACAGGTTGACATAAATGAAGTTCAATATCATCAATGGGAACTATAGCTGTATCAGGGACATCGGGATATGTAAAATTGCTACCATGACGCCTCAAAAATGTCACATTAAATTCATTTGTGTCTTTCAAAAGTTCTGTTACGCGTCCAATATAACATTTGAAATTTTTTTTGTCGCAAATTTTACAAGAACAAAGAAGTTCCATCGATGTCTGCTATATCATTTTTGTGATCTGATTCAGAAAGCAAATCTACATCGTCAGGGTCAGTCAATCTAACATCTAAATGACTTTCACTCGAGTTTATTTCAGATTCTTTATATTTGATTTGGTTTTTTGCCGGTGTCGCAGGATCGTTCAAACAGTCCGCAACTCTTATTTTTTACAATAGGCTGTTTTTGTAGACAAGACTTTCTAACTTGTTTCAGCTTTTCTTCCTCTTCAAGTCTTCCAAGGACTGTTTTGAAATGTTTTTGAGAGCTTTTACTATGGACATTGGGAATGGATATACAGCGGCATACATGTTGATGGTAAATGTTTAAATCATCTTTTCTTCACCGGCGATATAATGTTTATATGCCCAGATGTCGATGAATTACAAACGATGCAAATTCAACTAAATCACGTTGTACAACAGGCAGGACTCGAAATGAACTTGAGCAAGACAAAGGTCATGTAAGAAGATGTTAAACAGTTTACCCTCAGGAATGTCAATCTAGAGACTGACAACGAATACGTCTATCTAGGTTATCAAATAAAATTGGGAAAAAATAATCAGACTGCTAAAATTTCAAGACGTGTTAGGCTAGGCTTGCGTACATTCGGTAAACTAAGAACCACTGTACGGAAACCCGACATCCCAATTCGTCAAAAAAGAAAGGTTTTCGACTCTTGCATATTACCAGTATTAAGCTATGGACTAGAAACTATCGCAGCACAATCTAACCAAGAAAGGTGCAAAATATTAAAGATAACCAAAAGGCATATGACGGGAAACGCTTGGTGCTAATATCAGAGACAAATTCGTTAACGAACAAAAGTAACAGATTTGGTACACCGAATTTCTAACTTGAAATGGAGTTGGGCGGAACATGTTCTTCGGAGGAATTAAAAACAATAGAAAAAAATACAACGGATGATAAACGATTTAGATGAAAAATCATTTCAATAGCTCCCGGTATTATTTCGGCAATGAGACCACGTTCTTTTTGGCTGCTATAACCCCTCATAACCGGAAGTGTGGTGTTTACTCTTGCGACTTTTTAGTTTTTTATATATTTTTTTCAAAAACGGCTTTAACGATTTTTTTCAAACTTTAGATTTTTATTACATTTTTAATGTGTGTTGATGTGAGATAAATAATTTTTCAGGTTAATACCTCTAAAATGGGTTTCTATTGTTTTTTTTTGCTTTTTTTATTAACTCCTATTTTAAATAGAATACCCGGTATATTATTACATTTTTGAATTCAGCTTAAAATTTGTCTCTTCAACTAATGTTCTATTTTGTACGGTTTCTGTAGAATTTTTAATTTTTGAAAATTTGTAAAAGGAACTTGCGTATATCACACCAGATTTTTTTTATAAAGGGTATCCAAATTTGAGGTTGGATTTTAATTCGTTAATAAAGAGCGTAAATAATTTGAAAATATAAGATATTTGAATGAGAACTTAAAGCATATAGGTAACGATTAAACATATTAAAGATATCAGATAAATGCCCTCCTCGACTCGTCTGACATAAAACCAATCTTTTTTTCGAATCTGCAACGACATTTAAACATAAACGACGGCCTATCTCACCAATTACGCGTGTATTTTTGGCCTTTAGGTCTGTAATTGTCTGTAGACTATTGGCATAGACTTTGCTTTTCACATAACCCCAGAGGAAAAAATCCATAGGCGTCAATTCGCAAGATCTTGACGGCCAATTGATGTCACCATATCGAGAGATAAGTCTACTTCTGAACTTTGATTGCAATAAAGTTATTTTTTCGTGTGCTGTATGACATGTGGCACCATCTTGTTAAAACCACATGTTACGCAAGTCTATAGCGCGAACATTTCTTGCAGTTTCTGCCAAACTTTCTCCATATCAGTAATGGGTTTTTACAATAAATATGCGTTGCTGAACCGTGAACCGCTCCATAACTTAAATAATTTAAATGGCAATGTGTCAAAATGACAGCTATAAAATATTAGCGCTGTATGTTTGACAGAAAGCAAATGCCGCGAAATTCAAAATCCAACCTAAAATTTGGACACTCTTTATAAACATACCATCTACAAAATATTTGCGAAAACAATAAAAAGTCTACACATATTTCAAGATGGCGGCGATTCCTAGTACTCAACTGTTCAGGACATTTTACACAATCAACAGTAGGGTTTAGCAAACGTAGTAAACACACACATGACTTAGAGGTACCACACTAAGCCCACTGAGGCTTAAGTGCGCGTAAACCTGGTTCACCCTACACCAAAAAAAAGTTACCACTGTAAAATGATTTACTTTTCTTTTAGTCTCTTGGGACGTTTGTAAATACGAGTATTTGTTCACTCAGGGATTATAAGTGGTACTTTAATCCGTCAAACGAATGCCGAATGAAAGTCATCTATTCCCAGAAGTACTAAAAATATGTTTTGAAAATATACAGTGTCGTATTTATATCAACCTTACTGCAGGCTTCTTTCTTTTGCTATGTAAATCTTTCAATTCCATATTACGTTTTCTTTTCTAATAGGAATAGTAAATGGGTTAACTTGATTATATACAGCCACAAGCGTTATTCGACGTTTACATCGAAGATAGTGTGTTGAAAACTATCAGTAATATTATTAATTCTTTGTATGAAAGCGGTGCATTCAAGGAAACCTCGGAGACCGTAGCGAAGTCAACTTAATTTCTAATTTTTTTTTGTTTGAGTTTTAGTTGAGACTTCTATTTAAGACCATTACTTTACCCAATCGGTTCCGTACGCTCACGTAAAGTCAGTCCTTTTTTATTACGTGACCCCGTGTCCTCCATGCTCCTTGAATTTATGTAAGCCTTCGAGTTGTGTTGTTCCGTGAATTATTTCATGCACTCGTTCAGGTTGCACTTCCAAACATAAATTGTATAGTTATAGTGGCAGGTTATTTTACTGAGGGGGTTTACGCTTGATGAGGGGATAAAGAATTTTGGAATAAGATGTGAATGGAGTAGCCACGCCTAAATACCCCTAAAGACATTTGCACTCTATGTCTGCTTACAATTCAATACACTGCGAAGCTTAAAAGTATATTATTGAATAGTTAAATAAAATACAGGGCTTTATATACACTTAAATTGTGTCGTGTTTTGCTGTTTCATCGATAACCTACTATTGATGTAATCGCAAAACCCAACGTTCACATAAAATACCCTGCTTGTAAACAATGTGTGTGAAACTTGACCTAATGATACAATTGTAATGCCTCTGTCTGCAGAAAGACTCCTTATTCGTAATAACAATATTGCAACGTGACCCAGTAAGCCGACACCAAAGCTGATTCTTGCGTACAGACAGTTTAAATGCTATGTTATGAATTAGTTATATATTCTAATTTTGTATCCGCATAATTTCACTTTTTATTTCATTGTTTATTTCTTGGTTAAACACAAGTTTGAACACCCCGTTTATTATACATACATCAAATCTATTGCATTAACTAACATGTTAACAAAATATTTCAATTCTATGTTGGTTTTACATTTGCGAATTCGGTATTATTAATGACTTTCTGTGTGTTATTGCCATCGTTGTAAATAAATGTATTGATGTTTGGCACACCCATTGTTGTTTCTTTTCTTTGGGTATTTGCTATCTGCTTTTAGCTTGTTTTACATTACTGCTAATCTACTCCGTGCCCTTATCTATTAGGTTATTATTGCACGTTTCTGCGCAGTGAATCTATTACGTATTCTTTGTGCCTATGACCCAACTTGAGCATTGTGCAGCTAGCTGTTTGGACTATTGAAGGCACCATTGATATCGGACATTTTTGTTAATGTTACACTTCACCAAAATCTGGTGAAACAACTTATTTGAAGAATGAAAACTAAACTATTTGTGTGACCTTCACAGATTTTTCCTTCTATTGAATACAATATAAGTGGTGCTGCTTCAAAAGCGATAGTTGCATAAATACTACAATTAACTATCATAAACATTGCTAATGATATATCATCATTGAACGGTAACTACTAAGTTAATACTAATTTTGTGCACACTTTGATTTAATTGAGAATTGTTTGTGCAGAGTAGTGCTGGTTTGAAAATCAAGTTACATAACTATTATAGGGAGTTTAAAGCACATTAGAGTATTGAATAAAGAACACCAAATTAATCATTAACATGTTTGAAAACTGCAAAAAAAGAGTAAGAACTTCTAAAAATCTGTAACAATACAAATAACAACTAATGTACTAATACTGAGTAGAGTTAACTTCATTTTAAAGCAGTCGATCTTACCACCATAAACATATCTAGAGTAAGCCGTGCAAAATCTTCTGCGGTAAGATATAGGGGCGCCTCATTCTAATCATTGTAATTAACATACTCGATTTGTAGCTGTACTTGGTCTCCAGCCAATCACTCTCCCACAAAACATTTTTAATTTCGCTTACCTGATAAGCTATCTATGAAAATTAAAACTAATCTGATGTTTTGTTTTAAGACCTTGAGTGTAACTTCGTTTCCGAACCAGCAGTAAAGCAGCAGTTGTAACCCCATTGCAGCCATATAAACAATTTCTGAAGCAAAACGGTCGCTGGTAATAGGTTTCTGTAAAACAACCAGAATATATACTACACACAAAATCTGGTGTGATACACGCACACAACTTCCTTTTACAGTGATCTTATAATTAGCCAAAAGTTTGAATTTAAATTTTTAAGCATTTGTCAAAAAATTTCAAAAATTACAAATTTTACAAAAACGGTACCAAATAGAGCGTTAGATAAAGAGGCAAATTATCTCTAGAATTTTAAGCTGAATTCAAAAATGTAAGAATATACCGACTTTTCTATTTAAAATAAGAGTTAATAAAAAAAATAGAAAAAAAAACAAAAGAAACCCATTTTAAAGGTATTCAACTGGAAAATTACGTATCTCACATTAATACACATTAAAAATGTAATAAAAGTGTGAAGTTTGAACAAAATCGTGAAAACCGTTTTTGAAAAAAATCGAAAAAAACTGAAAAATCACAAGAGTAAACATCTACGGTTATGCGATTTTCTTCAAAAGCTTGCTGTCGCATCTACATAGTAGACAAAACTTATTTATAAAGTTTCAACGCCATACTTTTCATTTTTGATATATTCTGTTCTCAGACAGACACACACACAGACAGACACATAAACAGACAAACCAATGAAAAAAAAAATATGTTCTTTGGGTTCAGGGGACTCTAAACTGTGAAGATCTGTTGAAAACTCAATTTCAAAGTTTTGGGGTAAATCCAATATGTACTTCCTTTATTGTAAATAGTCCAGTGCATTTATCCGAAAAATAGATGTAACCTCGGAAAAAATCCTAGAGAGCTGAAATTTGGTTTACACCTACCTTTCATCTTTCCAAATAAGGGTTGAGAAGTCCCCAACGATCCGTTGTACGCATAACTTTTTAGAGTGCTCAGAAGGTCGATTTTTCGGTTTTTCAACTATATCTTCGTTCCTATCGACTTTACGACTACGAAGGTGCAATAATAAAAGAAGGGTAACAAAATTCTCTATCAAAAAGTTATGTATAGTTTTTACATACAAGCAACAGTTTTCATGGAAATTCGGTAGGAAGGTCATAAGTTTAGGAAATATTCTTGTTCTGCTCCTGAACACGCAGCATCGCTATCTTTTGAAGACGTTGAACAGTCAAATAATGTTGGTGAGTTGAAAAATTTGACGACAAAATTTCTGAGTTACAAAATAAAAGTCCTATTGTGGGGACAATATTTCGTAATGACTACTGTTGCAACGGAATTTGTAAGAGCAGAAAGAATGGGAAATTGGAAGATGCATTTAACTGCTGTAAAAATATGCTACCATATTTTCACACAGCAGGACATTTTCTTTATGCAAAATCGGCCCATTTGTATATTCAGGACAAGGAGGGATTAGAAACTTCGATAAAAAATGAAGCTTTTAAAAAAGTCACTGGCAACTTTTAACTATGTCCATACAAATGTTGGTGAAAAGGCGGTGATTGTTTATGATGGGTATAACAACAGCAGACACAATGCGAAAGCTATGGTATAACTTCGCCGATCTTCAAAAACGTCATCTTCAAACGTGTTTTTGACGACACAATGAATGTAACAGTCAGCCAGGAAACGTTTCATTCTAAAAGCAACAACAAATGCAAATTGATTTCCATGCTGTCAGAGAAATTCGAAGCCACAAATTTCCTCGTCGAACAGGCTGAGGGTGATGCTGACGTTGTCATAATTGAAAGAGCACTGAAACATTCATTTACAAATAGAACCGTTGTTGTTGGAGAAGATATTGATCTTTTGGTTATTTTAACGGCTCGAACACCTGTTGGGAAAGATTTCTTTTTCTCGACTTGGGCAAAGGAGCAGTCCAGCAAGAAACGTTCTCTTCCCGAAGTTTCAATCAACATGAAAAGAGCAAGGACCATATTTTATTTTTACATGCGTTCTGTGATTGTGATACAACATCTGCTATTTTCCATAAGGGAAAAACAGGAGCTCTGAAATTATTGCAAAAAAGACAGGACTTACAGAATGCAGCTTAAGTTTTCAATAAAAGTGATGCTGTCCACAAATCAGTTGCTCATAATGGATTACTATATTTTTTGGGCATACATGGTGCTCCAGTTAAAGAAGATTCCATAAACAGCTATCGTTATTTGTGCTTCGCTAAATCCGTAGGTAAAGACAAATCTGCAAGGTTAAGCCTATTACCACCTAGAGCCAAAGCAGCTGAAGAGCATCTCTACCAAGTCTACTATTAAGTACAGACTTGGTGGGGTAATAAATTGAATCCAGAAGATTGGGGATGGATATTGAAGGACAATTTATTGTACGTAAAAAATCATCAGCACCTCCTGCTCCGGACTGTTTTCTAAAAATGATTATTTGTAATTGCACGAACGGCTGAGGACCACTATTGGGACTCGTCTGCACACCAATTTGCGGTCATTGTCATGGACAATCTTGTTTGAACGCTGCGCCAATGGAGGATTCGCAGGTAACCCAAATCGAAAGCGACCAGAACATTAACAATCCAGACATCGATTCTATGTATGCCTTTGAGCAAGGGTCTTTGCTCCCATCAACAATATTCAAGATGAATAATATTTCCTACCAAATTTCCGTGAAAACTGTTACTTGTATGTAAAAACTATAGATAACCTTTTTTGTAGAGATTTTTATTACCTTTCTTTTGTTATTCCACCTTCGTAGTCGTAAAGCCGATAGGAACGAAGATATAGTTGAAAAACCGAAAAATCGACCTTCTAAGCACTCTAAAAAGTTATGCGTACAACGGATTGTTGGGGACTTCTCAACCCTTATTTGAAACGATGAAAGGTAGGTGTAAACCAAATTTCAGCTCTCTAGGATTTTTTCCGAGGTCACAACCTAAATGCACTGGACTAAAAAGGAAGTAAAAAGTAGAATTGCAGGGCAATAACAAAAATTTGCGGTTAAAACTTTTGCATATCACGTTGTGAATAATAAAAAATAGTACTTGTATGCATTTCACAGCTTTCTTGCCATATATTCTGAATACATCCAATTATCCAAAACCTGGTGTGCGCTATTATTATAAATTTCCAAATAAATAATCAAAACAAGACAACTTTTAACTGATTATCCATTTTCTGTTTATACTAGTTAAAAATAAATCTATATACCTGGAGTAATATATTGATCATAAAGTGTTACTTTTTGTCTAACAAATTGTTTTAACGACACACACGGGAGATTGAGTGTCATATATCTAAACAAGTCCGGGAAACCTGCACACTTACTCTGGAAATCGTGAAAAACAGGCTAAAGGACGCGGCTCAAATGCACTCAGGGAGAGGGCGTGGTCCTAAAACCGAGACGCCACAAGGCAAATGCGTCGATACGTATAGGGTGTCACAAAAGAATAGGGCGCCACAAGGTCCAATCAAGGAGACCCACGCTTAACCAAACCATGAAGATCAAACGGGGAAAAAATACTCAAATACTAACTCTGAAAACAGCAGCGTAGCGACAAACGCGCCGACCTACCTCCAACGCTTATTCGCCACGTCCGGGTCTCACAGTGACTGAGCCACCCTGTAAACAAACATGTACATTAATTTGGCACAGTAAATGGAATAAATACTTATGGAATAAACCCAGCTGGTAAGCGCCTTAACTCATAAACAACAAAGTACAACTCGTACAGCAAAGGTTAACTTCTACCAGACAATAAGTCAACGTCGATTATATTGAAATGTCAATCGGCGACAAGCACGTTTATTACATAAAGGTTAAATCTGTACTTGAATGTATAAGGCTTGAATGAAGTATCGGACGGCAATTAAGCTAGTGTTAATACAATACAAAGCCCGCTTGCGGAAAACCGGATTATTACACAACTGTTAATTCTGTGTTTGAATATACCAGGCTTGCATGAAGTATCGGACGGCAATTAAACAAGTGTTAATGAGATACAAATGTCTGCTTGCAGCAAAGAGGTTTATTACACCAACGTTAATTCTGTATTTGAATGTACTGCGCTTGAATGGTGTATCGGAAGGCAATTAAGCAAGTTTTAATGCGATACAAATGTCAGCCTGCGGCAAACAGGTTTATTACACCAATGTTAATTACAACAAGGTAAACACTACCTTAATAGTAGGTCAGCCTCAAGACCCGGCGGCGTAAGTTGGCGGGCGTCGACTGTCTCTTTGCTACTGTTGAGACGGTGCATGTGAATGCAACGGCGTCCAACAGATGTCCCCAGTTGAATCGCGGGACAAGATGTGCTCTGTCCCCTTGGCAATTTCAAACATCGGCGCGACTAGTAATTAGCGCGCTCGGGAGAATCCCGCTCAGAGAGATGGATTAAAACAGGCCACAAGTCTCCGAAATTGGTAAGTGGCTTAAGCCGGCACACTGGACATCACCAACACCTCGAAAGAAACACAGCAGCCCACACGTGACGCTTGTCAAGAAGCGACTTTCGAAAACCCACGCTGAACAGAGCTTCGCGCTCAAACTTGCCGTCTGTCCGGCCACAGGTGTGACCAATAGCAAGACAGCAACTTCGCGCTTCAACGATGAGGCCGTCTCGGTGCGAGAGGGATCGACTGATGTTTTAAAAGTTTAAAGATAAGTATTTAACTTGTTCTCAGGGACAGTGCAAGGTAAATGAGATCGGAATAAAGAAAAATAGAAAATTGCAGAGCAATCCCGAAATTAAGAAACCGAAAAGAAGCAAAGCGAGCAACGTGTGTAAATATAAACTCAATCTCCAATATTAATAAAACAGAATAAAAAAGCAGAGCAGTAAATTTTAAAACATTTGCGGGCGTAACGAAAGGAACAATGATAGTTGTAAGCAAAGGAGAACAATTTTTTTAGATTTAAGAAAATATTAATATAAGATTTATGTAATCAGATTTTACTCCATTTGTGAATTTTGCTATCAAAACTAATTTCTAATTAACAAAAATCATCGCGGTAACATAGCAACGTGATCCTTTTTTGTTGTTAGGGAGAACAATTGAAATTAATATTAATGAATCTTGTCGAATTTGTGCTCCATTTTTAATTAATGCTTTTTATATAAAAAAAGTGTGTTAAACAAATAAAAGTATACCATTTTATTAACCAAGTGTTACGCCAGCTGTGGGAGTGTTTGTAGTCAGTTCCACGACAGAAAAATTAAAAATTTCCAATTCGTTTACGAGATTGGACATCGGCATCCGATCAGCTAAAGTGTCCGAGGGTCGTTTACAGCACAATTAAGCAGCTGAACCCAGAGGTCTGTAGTGCAACAGGTCGGCGGGGTCTGCAAGAGCACTTAGAGCAACATTGGCACCCAAGGGAGCGACTCCAGCAGAGGAATCCAACAGCGTCACCTGCTGCCAGCATCGAAGAAAGGTCGACGAGAACTTTACGAGGTAGGATTATCTGTAAATCGAGGGTCAGCGTACGGGAAAGCAATTAAAATACAAGAGTAGATCTTGCTGAAGAGGCCTAGAGCATTTCCAAGGATCCAAATACCGCGGGAACTTCAAAAATCGAACGGCGTCATCAGTTTTTGCGAAATTGGCGGAATTTCAAGAGCCAGAAACAAGTGAACGGTCGGCGTGTGTTCTACGTCATCCTATAATAATGAAGGCAATGTTTTTTTGTTGCCAAGCAATAATTGAATCAAATTACCTGACGATTCCTTGTAAACATCTTGTTTTTTTATAAGTATTAGAAATCGCTGTTGCACTGGCGACATTTTTGTGTCGTTTGACGGATTATAAATTTTATCTACCAGAACCGCGTATATGAGCTACTCAAGGACGAATAATCTAAATGAACTATTAATTTGTGAGTATAGCCAATTTCTGGTCCCAACTGAGGAAAGAGCTTGTGTTTTTGCCGTGAGCTAGTATACAGTATTGCAGTTAAATAAAATATTGAGAAAGGGACATTCAACCATTTTATTTGTGCAATTAATTAATACATTTCATTTTAACTAGCCTTAAACTACTGACAGGCAAAAGTGAGCACAGTATAAAATTAAACTGAGAATTGTGTGTGGTGATTTGCCCTTATTTTAACTTGAATTGAATTTTGTCTAAAAATAATAATACAATTAGGCAGTTCATTACAAACAGGCTCCGCAACGTGAAGTTTTTACAACAGTTCATAACAATATATTCTTATATAACCTATTAAATGTAATCTTTATTATTGAATGTATGGTATTGGTTTTAGTGCTTTTGGTATTGCTCTTAGACGGTCAGCATAAATACCTCGAGTGGCTCTATCGCGGTATCTTACGTCACTTGACAGAGCCTGGCGCCCATTCATTAATATTGTAGTTAGAACGATTGTTCGTTTATTTTGTATTTAAAGTACGACCACTCTACCGTTCTATTATTCAGGAGCTGACGGATATTTTACCCGCTGATAAGGAAAAATTTGCTTTGTTAGAACTGTCGGTTAATAGAGTAGCAATTTCAAAAACTTCACTATATTATTCTGCTGCTGGAATCTATACGTGTATGAATATGACCGTTAATGTAAGCAAATTTAGAATTATTAACGAATTTTGCAAATAAATATAAACGATTCTCTTTTGTCTAGCACATAAATAGTCAATAGGTACTTATTACAAATTATATATATATATATATGTAGATACAGTATAGTGTAGGTAAAAAACATTTATACTTTATATGTGTACAGGAAATTCAAATAAAACCAAAACACCAATGCAAGTCATGGACGATAATATGAAAACAAAATTGTTTTACAATGTAATAACTCTACAGCGGCAATGACGGCTAAGTTAATGTGAATAACCAGCTCTCATCTGTTTTCTATATGAAACCTTGTATAGGCAAATGACGCCCATACACACAAGCGTTGCAGATAAAAAACAGCGTAAAACCAAAATATAGAAGCCTGAATTCAATAACTGGAAAACGAAAAATAAACAAAGTGCGACTAGTTCTCATTAGTATTAGAACGCAGAAATAACAATTAATTTGTTTTATTGACGTTGTATCCAGTTCGGGCAATAAAGCAGTATCGGTTTAAACGACACCTGCGACATTGTGATGTTTCATTTTATTGGGCATAAAATATTTTACTGCGGAAGGGGCGTTATGGTTTTTGGGGCAGACCAAAATGAATAATAAATAGCTTAAGTGTCGGCCTAAGTGGACCTGTTCGGCTCTGTTTGCGGTTGCGGCGTTTTTAATTTAGTAGCATTGATCAGGAACGAGCACCTTCTCACCTGAATCTACGATTTTGGACAGGTCTCCTAAATGGAATCACAGAAACAACTGGTAACAAAACTGAAATGAAAACTCGTAAATCTACTAGAAAAATTATATAATGAAATACACTAGTTACAAAGGATGCTGCTGATTTGATTGCTAAAACCGACGATTTGAAAGACTATGGTTGAAGCTGTGTTTTGTTATTATTATTAATATTTCTACATTTTATTAATCAACACAGGAATATAACACATAATATAGCATAGCGTACCGTGCGTAGCTCTTGTGCCCCCAAAAGTATTGTCTTTGTTTAAGAATCACTCGCTTGTCACAGTTTAAATACATATATGGAGGTCCTAAGCCAGTAAATGAAGATTCAGTGCACACAGTTTAATCAGTTGGCAGAGCTCTGAATTGTTGCTATCCAGAAAAATATTATAGGCGCTTATTGCTTTAAGTTTTAAAAAGGTTTAAAATAAACCCCATGCTAGGAATTAATCTGTGAGATAAATTCTTGCTGCATAATTGCTCGTCTTATTTTGACTTTGTTCGCATTTTCGAGTAATTGCACTTAAATTGTGATTAACAAATTTTTTATTGATTCTCTGTACCTATAGTCCATTTCTAAATTTCTCAGAAATTACATTAGGGTCAAGTATCAACAGTATCCAGTTAATTCACAGGAAAATCCATCTGAATAAAAAAGTAGATGTAAAATTATTCACACTCGAGCATATTACATACATGGCAAGAATGCGATAAGAAAAAGAAACACAATATCGTAGATTCATACCTAAGGCAGAGAAAAACGTCAGAGTACTTCTAAAAGATTTGCATGATTCAACCGACAATATCAAATCAGATTAAAACAATTCAACCATGAGGCAATAAACGTATACAGCATCCAATGCAGAGTCACAAAACAACCGTTGCCAATATTTTACAACGATTTGAAACCTACTGAAAATAGTAAAATTGTCTACAGCAGAACATCCGTAGCAAATAACATAGTTCAATTTGAACCACTACCTGGTAAAGGAATCATTTCTCAATGTACCAGATGCCAACCATACGGTCACACAACAATTATTGCTTCAATAACACGATGCATCAAATGCACAGGAAATCATTTAACTGTCAATTTTCAACGAAAATCAAAAGACACCACAGTTAAGTGTGTCAATTGTAATGAAGACCATCCTGCCAAGTATTGTGAACAACGGTTTTCTCAGACACTGCGTGAAGAAAAAAATCATCTAAATTCATACCAATCTAGCAAGTTCAACCTAGCATGATTCTTAACAAGCGGTTATCAAAAAAAATCTTCAAACCAGCCCCAATAATCCAGTACCTCAAGTTAATCATCAACAAACGAACCATACAAGTCATCTCTAAGATGTCGAATAAACGCATGGAGCAAATGGGAACGATGCTCAACCTACTAACAACTGTTTTAACTAAAATAGCATAATCGCTGTACAATAAAAATATAAATCACCCATATCGAACGTCAACAAACTACACCGACATACATATCTAGAGAACAACTGGATAAAACTATTACATTAAATTGCTAACTAAATTCAAAAATCGAAAGCAAAACGGCAATAGAAAAGTTAATTAAATAGATACAGAATTCAGATTGGTTTGCTACACCCAATTCATGTGCAATCCATGAAAGAAAACGCATACCTGACAGTACTAAACAAAAAATAACTGAAAAACGGCACATGCGAAAGCAATGGCAACAAGAAAAAACGACACAAACCAGCGAAAACTAAACAAAGTTACAAAAGAGTTATACGACATGCTCATTAAAGCAAAAAAACAAGGCATCCAAGACTATCTAAGGAGTTTAGCACTAATTAATGCCACAGACTGCTCGCTATGGTGAGACCAATTTACTGCGTTTTACCTGTTGGGTTTGCAAACATTGATGCGACGTGTGAACATAAAATAAATGCTTCCCTCCTTTTGTTCTCGATTTAATTCCGGTTGAGACAGCGTTGTTATAAGTTGTGTGAAGACGTTAGGGCCTTTTTGGAGTTTTCCATGAATATCAATGGTTCGTATGAACGTGCAATATTGAGCAGCAAGTCCAGTGTGAAGATCTCTGCTATGTTTATTCGACGTCAAAAGTTTGAAATCACTCATAGTGACCTAACCTTAGGACACGCTCTGCTTGGGAGAGTAATTTTAAGTTTTGAGAGTTATTAAGAAGGCAGAGCTCCGGTAAGCATTTATTTCTCTTATGGATTTATCATCATGTTAGCTTTTATATTGCGAAGACTTAAGCGGCAACTTTCCGAATACAAAACCTGATTTGTGCTATCGCAGGTTGTTACCAGGTTCCTGTAGCATTGTTCAACGTTCAAGATAGTTGTTCGATAGAGGAATTATGATCAGGAACTCTTCCAGGCATTTAATCAGCCTAGGTCAGTATCTACGCAGTTCCTTTCGGAGACCTTCAGGTACCCGAGCCGTAATTCCAGCTGTTCTCGGCGAGCAGTACTCATATGTGTACCACAAAGCATGGCTTGCTATTTAAATAAACGTATTTGTAACATCACTGTGAAACCTTGCAGGCTCCACCTTATGTTATAAAGATATTCTAACATTTATGGTTCAATTTTATACGCTGATATGTTGATGTTCGATTGTAATCGCCTGGCTCATCCGATTACATTTTTAGGTGATTAAGTAGCAATTCCGGTACTAAGACGTACGTTTCGTACAGGTTAAATATAACAGTTGCCCCAAATTAAAATTGATGAATGACTAAAACCCAACCTGTACACATTTTTCAAAGCTATTAAGAGCTCAGTACTTTCAGAGTCAGATTTGCATGCTGTTTAACTATCTCAGCAAATATCATAAATCACTTTGAGTTAGGGGCGTATACAAGTACATACCTGGATAAATAGCCACCTGTTATAAAGAAATAAGGTGTATTTTGGAAGGTGTAAAAATGTAATCACTCAGGGAATCAAATTGCACGCACACAAATATTTGGTTAGTATTACTGCACTATAATGAACACACCAATGAAATAGGTCAATTTTCAGAAACGGCCAATCAAAATTAACTTTATTTGAAAACACCAAAAGTCGCAGTGTTTTCACGCGATTCCGATTGGTTTTAATGAATTCAATGTTGTGAGTAGCTTTTCACTGATATTTCGCCAAAAGGTAAAGTTTTCAAATCGGTGTCTTTCTAAAAATTAATAATATTTGTTTTGGAAGCCCAGTATTGACTTAATAGTGGAAAACGTAAAAAAATTTACCGTCTAACTTAGTAAAATCAAAGTCACATATCTATATTGTTTACATCTAGGTACCACCCTTATCTGGTGCAGCAAATAACTCAGCCTACATCGTTAAAGAGCTATAACTGTCCTTCCAGAACTTTCCAAATATCGCTCAAGGTAAAATTTTTTTTTCATTTGCATAAAAATTATTGCAAACTTCTCTAACAAAAACTGCTGAAATTCCACTTGTAATATAGCCTTTATCAGAGCCCCCTCTTGGCTGGTATTTTACGAATGCCCTTTTTTCTTAATGGAGCCCCACGTTGATTGGCGTCATTTTTGTAATATCTCCTTTATCGAGATATTACAATTGTCCTTTATCAAACCCCACTAAGTGGTTTAGATTTTGTAATGTACCTTTGTTTTCTGAAGTATATTACAAATTATACTGATGTTATTTCAATATAATCAATGGATTTACCTTTGGTAAAAAATAAACTTACTTCTAGTGTTCAAATAAATCATATGAAACGTATAAACTAATCACTTTACAGTTTATTAAAATTGATACACTTTGACATTTACCTTATAACATAAAATTAATTCCAACTACGACTAACCCGCTCAAATCAATGAGAATCCTTACGAACAGACAAATGGATATGTTTATGTAAACAATTCTTACTTATATGAACCTTTCCTCTTTTGGACAGTAATTGTAATCAGAATGTTATTATTTATTTTTCATAACACCTGCTTGTTACTTGTCAATAACAGAACTGTCAACCTGACTGAAAAGTTCCCCATAACGGCCTAGGCTGTTATACACTTAACAACCTAGGCCGTTAAGAAATAACAAAACAGTAACATTTTAACATTGGCAATACTGAAATGTATAGTTGGTGACACTGTAAGTCTATGTCAAATTCGAGGTTAGCAGGTTAGGTTTTGCGTCAGTCTGTGTCAAAATTGACGCAAAACCTAACCTACTAACATCGAATTTGACATAGACGTACAGTATCCCCAACAACACATTTCAGTATTGCCAAACGTAATTTGTTTCCATATGTGACTCTGATAAGACGAGTTTTCTAACACCCATTACTAATACTATTTAACTTTTCCATTTAAATTGTGCTAAATTTAAATTTTTGTAGGTGTTATGAAAAGTATTGAACGACATACGGCCGTTATCGCATCTAACTAACCCTGATAAATTCATTAGTCTCGGCCTGACGGCCTCGGCCACAAATTCATTCTCGTTTGTTAGATGCTTACTAACGGCCTTATGTCGTTAATAACTATAAAATAGGTATTCAATTCAATTACCTTCAATAATATTTCTCTTTAACGTTTCAAAACTTGACAGTTATCTTGTTTGACTTGACATTTACAAAATAAAATTCAAATAACTTTCAAAAATAAATGTTAATGTCTTGATCCACAATATTTTAAAATTCTACATTATTTATTATATATCTAATAAATCCAAAAAGTTTATTTAAAATTATAAAAACACATTTAAATGTCAATAAAATGTTCACTGATCTTTTCTCACTAATTAGAGGTACCTGATTCGAAGTGCTCCGTTTTAGAACTACCTGCTGGCTGTCTTACTAGTTGGCTCTTCTACAGAAACTAGTTGTCGAACTTTCCCAACATATTTATATTCTTGACAATAGAAACAACTTTCTTTGGCACAAGAAAAATCACTGGTTCTACGTTAAATGAATAAAGCATTACATTATACACAATAGAATAAATAACTCAAGGTTACCTTCAAAATTCTGCGGCAATAAGGACCTAACTATCAGAAGCACTCTACAATTTTTAAAAAGAAATACCATGTGTATACACTGACTGCGCAACGTAGGAAATCACATGTAAAGTGTTTAATACTAAAACATTGGCTTTTCTATTAATCCTAGACAAAAAGTGTAAATACAAAAGTTTTAGGAGTCATTGTAATCTATCTTACTTTAGAAGTTTTTCTACTGAGCAGAAAAGTGGACAGTATGCAATCAAGCCTTAATAAAAAAAAAATGGAGCGGTCATGGAAATTGAGCGTTACCAGTGTGTTGATTTAGCCTACAAACGTCACTTAGGGCCATTTGTACAAACCAAATATAAAGTTATCCAAGAAATAAATACTCTAGAAACCATTGCTGTACAAAGGAAACTATGGCAGTTATACCTCGGAGAGCTTATTATAGGTATACTAGCAACCAGTGAGACAAATGTCTCATTTAATAAAACAAAAAAGGCCGTTTTTCAAATAGAACGCGTATTAAATAAAAACAATAATATTTTTTAAAATCACGTGATTAAAATTCGGTTCCTGACCTGACATGACCATTCCAAACATATAACTTTAATAACTTTTTTCTCTATCTCTTACGGTCCCGGACGGACGGAAATCACGTGATTTCTCGAAAACCGGAAGTGTCACGTGACTGAAATTCGGTTCCTGACCTGACATGACCATTCCAAACATATAACTTTCATAACTTTTTTCTCTATCTCTTACGGTTTGGCTGCTGAAGCAGCGTCCCGGACAGACAAAACAGCGTCCCGGACGGACCAGCGTCCCGGACGGACGGAAATCACGTGATTTCTCGAAAACCGGAAGTGTCACGTGACTGAAATTCGGTTCCTGACCTGACATGACCATTCCAAACATATTACTTTAATAACTTTTTCTCTATCTCTTACGGTTTGGCTGCTGAAACAGCGTCCCGGACAGACAAGTCTATTAGATAAAGGATACTTGCATCGTAGAACCGGCCCTTAACATTAAAACTTTTATAGGAAGCAATTCTTATTGTAAGACTGCTACAATCTATTGCTTAGAAAATTGTTCATCTGAGAAAATATGCTGAAAATATAATTACTTTCTTAAGAATTAACAAATTAACCCAATACTGCAACAAAATCTAAATTTTAAGTACCTAGCGTTTGTCGGCTAAAGCAACACACCGACAAGGCTCAATTTCCATGGCAGCTCCTATTTTTTTTCATTAAAGTTTCATTGCATATTTTCCACTTAGCCGTAGAATTAATAAGGAAGCCAATATTTTCGTATTAAACATTTTACCTAGGTTGCGCGGTCAGAGTATACACATGGTATATACGTACATCACTGCTCATTGAAGAGCAGGTTGTGATCGAGAAAGATAAAGACAATGCTAGCTATATATGCAAAAATGGGAGGTAACGATCAACATGGACAAAACCAAGTACCTCGTTGTAGAAGAAGGTAATCGTGATCTAGATATGAGTAATGAAAGTGTGAAAAATTCAAGTACTTGGAGTTACTGTAGCAAAGGAAGGAAGTAATAACAATATTTCATCCAAAATAAAGCAAGAGAAAGGAGCTCCAGTGGCGACGTCT
The DNA here is from genome assembly GCA_940337035.1 of Agriotes lineatus. Lineage (NCBI taxonomy): Eukaryota > Metazoa > Arthropoda > Insecta > Coleoptera > Elateridae > Agriotes > Agriotes lineatus. Next base: position 119,154,553 of record OW679200.1, on the reverse strand, counting down.
ATGAATTTCGAAACGAAAAACATTGTCCCGGTGGAATTGAATAGCATCAACTGCCAAAAACAGATGATGCTCACTACTTGGGAATGTATATGAATCGGCGACTTATCTGGCGTAAGCTCATATTTATAAAACTAAAGCAACTTGGTTTAAAGAAAATGTATTTTATTGCAATTACATATGAATAACAATATATTACTTTGCGAATCAATAGTTACACCAATCTTCAGCTTTGGAGAACTGGTGCCGCCTCAAACATGGAAATTCAAGATTTCAAAACAAGGTAATTCGTGTCATCACTAATACTCCTCGCTACGTTTCAAACATCATCCAGTGCAATATTCCGTTAGCTTCCATGAAAGAACTGATCAAAATGATTGTGTTAACTATAGTGAAAAACTTTCACCTTGATATGCAGTTATACCCCGACAACAGTATAGTTCGTAGGTTAAAGAGACACAGACATATTGACTTAATCCATAAATTCAACAAATGGTTTTAATAAGTAACATACAAACATTTATGTTTTTCAGATAAAAGACAGAGAGATATCGGTTCATACCTGAAATCTCCTTGCATCCATCTTAAATGTTCTTGAATCAATACATTTGAATAAGTTGTAGTGAAAATACGGAATTAACCTGTTACACTCAACAATCAGACGTATATCATTTGTGTGTTGCCAATAAGCTATGCATTTTCTTAGTTAAAATAAGCGTAATTTATGAAGCGGCCTATAATGTGCAACATTTTGCTATAGAAATTTTCAACTCCATTATTCTCCAAAACCTATTTCTTACGTCTAAGAATCGCAAATGTTGTCGTTAATATACTCAGTCCTGACATAATTGCCTCAAAAATAACAATTAGAGGGAGAGCTGCGTTACTTCCGAGTCGTTGGGGAAGATTTGCACGCACTTTGGGGGTTGCCTCACCATCCTTATCTGGTGCAGCAAATAACTCAGCCAACATCGTTAAAGAGCTATAACTGTCTTTCCAGAACTTTCCAAGATACAATTTTCTTGATTTTACTACAAATTTATACAAACGAGTTGAAGTTGCGCACTTAGCGCAACTCTTTCAATAAAACAAACGCAATTATCGCAAACTTCGCTTATTCCTGCTGCTTCGCACACCATGAACTTAACTTTATTATACGCCGAATATTGCTCAACATTTCTCAATATTGTCTGAACGGCTTTCCGAATAAGACTCCCTTCACAAGCGACTTCCAGGTGGACTAGCGGGGATTTGCGCTAAACTTTGGACTGTAATCATCAAACTTCCATAGTTACTTCCTGCCTGTGCGATTGCCTGAGAACCAAAAACGTCGATCTGCATGGCGGCAACCAGAATATGGATTCATGTACTTGCTTTGGTGGAAATGAGAATTATTGTTGGCTTTACTGTAGCTCAATATAAACGTAATGAAACATCAGCCATCACTGCATATATTTAATTGCTAACGCGAACAGGATGTACTGTAGTAATACTTTTCTAGTATAGTACAGAACGCTAAGCGACACGCTTTTGCTCCGAAGACAGTAAACGCACATCCCAACGGCCAGATACCTTATTCATATCCAAAACATTGCTACTTATACTTATAACTAGAACGCGCGTGGCCAGCCTACGTCTGGTCCTGCCAGCGTAAAGAAACGGTTAACAATAACAATGCTTGCTTAAGCTGATAGCCAGCCTACGTCCGACCCTGCCAGCGTTAACAATACAAATGCTTGCTGTTGACGGTCTCGCCACTTGTGCTTACGATCGGCATGTGCGCGCGCCAGTGCTTACGGTCGGACGGCCGGCGGCTGGCGGCATCAGCTCTTATAATATAAGATATACCCGTTCAGTTGACATGCATGAAGTACCAGCAACTGCATGTGCCAAAACACATCAACGATTTCTGAAGTAATCGAGGTTGACGGGAGTCCACTGCAGGAATCAGCTATACATTTAAATTAATTTTCAAAGTTTATTCAGCTAAGTTTATACAATACTTAATTATTAATAAACTGATACTGCTGTTTTAGGGGACTGCCCCTCTTCGGCTTTGTATATGATATGTTTGGACTAAAAAATATACATTTAATTTGAATGCGAACTTAAGATATACCATGTTTAAAAAAATTTACTTAAGATATTGCATGTTTACAAAACATGTAACTTAAGATATTCGATGTTTACAAAAAAATCAAATGATATACAAGGTCCAGCAGAATTAAGTATCCATTTTTAAAGTTAATTCATTTCATAATATAATGAGATATACATTCAAATCAAGTCGCCATGCTTTCGCGATAAATGGAAATTTAAGATAGTTGTCAATGTGTTTGCGAGAAATGTCAGTTTAGCTGTGAATATGGAGCACTGGTCAAATATTCGACGTTTTTTGCGGTTGAAGCTTATTTTAAAAATAACAATTCTGTTGTAACCACCCAGCGTTTATTTCGTCGTCACTTTCATTTAAATCCACGAGATCCAGTTCCTAGGCGAATAACAATTAAAAAGTGGGTACACAAGTTTCGCAGTACTACCTCATGTGCCAAAGAAAAACCAAAAGGGAGAACTCGTTCTGTAAACACACTTAAAAAAAATTCGTGCTAGGCTTCAAGAGTGCCAGCAGTGAGAAAAAGGTCACTTGACTGATGTAATATTTAAAAAATAATTTTTATCTACGACAGTGTGTAAAATTGCCTTTTAGTTGGCAGTGTTAAGTTTGTAAAACGACTGTTTAATAACATGCTTTCATTAGTTTACGTCGTCAATAGTAACGTATTTAAAAGATTTCATTAGACACGTTGTGAGTAGCAACGTGTTTTAAAATTTTTAAAACACCCAAAATTACGACCGGTTGCTGGTAATCCTAATTTACATTTAATTTTTTTTTCATATTTAGCGTGTTTTCTAGATTCTATCGTAGATAAAATATTGTACGATACACATGCGTAAAGCATCTTTAGTCACTCGCGGGGCTTAAATCGCTCGCTCACTCGCGTTTTAACTCTACCCCACTCGTGCCTAAAGAGTAGCTTTACGCACTTGTATCGTAAATTACCATTTGTTTGATTTTTGAATAAAAATTTAGCCATTAACAAAACCAACTCAATTTAAAATGGATACCTCATTCTGCCGGACCTTGTAGTACAGTATAGCGTTGATCATCGCAGGGGAACGTTATCTAGGATGTCCTGAAACTCCTCAGAAAGATATTTTGAGTTGCCCAGGAGGATGGCTGGGGGAAACCTCTTCTTCGTCCTGGGCCTCCTGGTTTGGAAAACTGAGGTCCTGAGGGTGGTGACGGTGTAAGGATGGTCCTGCTGTACCGCTCGTTGCACGAATCGGCCGCGTAGATCGGATAGTCTGCCGTCTACAGGGGGATGCCGGCATAGTCGCAAACCCCCTGCAAGGGATGAAACCAGTTCAAGTGCAGCATCTTCCTGGCGACGGCCCTCTTCTTTGCCCTTAACCTCTTTATGCTGAAGAAGCGAGGTAGAGCGCTGAAACACATGGTAACAAATAATGGGCCGAATAAATGTCTTGTAAGTGCGAATGAGGGTGCTAGGGTGGCAATCTCCAAAGCTGCCTTGGAGCACGGAGAGAATGACACTCCTTCGTGGAGCCAGCTCAGGGTGGAAGTAAATTGAACACCCAGATAAGTGATGAAGTGGAGAGCTTTAGTCTAGAGTTCCATAGTGTTAACGCGACGTTGTTGATGTCCAGTAAGGGTCTGCTGTAGCGATGTAAGTTTTTGAACAAGATGGATTGGGTTTTGTTTGGGTTGGGTTTGATTCTCCAGCACTGAAAGCAGCGTTTGAGAATCAGAAGTGACGGGGACAGAAAGTTGGAGGAGCAGGGGCTGTTGATGACTTTGACACAGGATGGCGGTATCATCTGCGTACTAAGAAAGTTGGACTTTTGGGTTGCGAAGACCAAAGGGGCGAGAATAGAGCCTTGAAGAACCACGGCTCTTGCGAAGAACGATCTTGAAGTTGTTTCACAAAAAAAAACTAGCATTTTACTCTTCACAATTTATTATACCATGCTAGATTGGAATACACAGGGAGCTACACAAAAACTCTACAAAGTATTGAAGTCGACGGGGTACAAATATAACGAATGATTGTAAAACAATACATGGTTGATTCATAACTTCTGTTGGCAAGAAAACTCAAATTCTTACAAATATACTTGAAGCATGCTGATGGCGAGGAAGAATTTTCTTGTATTTACCTAGATGAAACCTGGATATACCAAAACGTTAGAATGATACGAATGTGGTTGAAAGATGATGATAAGTGATAAGAGATAAATGTACCAATAATAAGAGATTTAAGTCAGAAGGGCAGAAGGTAAGAGATTTACAATACTTCATGCAGGCTATGATGGTTTCCTACCTTCTTTTAGGATCAAAAACTGATCATCGTGATTGCCACAAAAATATGTAAAAAAAAAGTTTGTAGGAAATCAATTGGTGCCTGCTCTAACTAGCATTGAGGGAAAGTGTGTTATCGTTAAGGATAATGCTCCTGATCACTCAATGTTGTTGAAGAAGAGACCAACTACTAATTTAAATTGCAAAACTCTCGAGGCCTGGCTGAATAAAACAAAATCAATTTTATAAAGATAATATTTTCGACAAAAAATATAAAATTGACGAGTTTATCAAGTGAAACAACATTAATGTTCTAAAGCTTTCTCTCTACCATTGTATTGACAACCCCACTGAACTTATATGTGCACTCTATAAAAAACTACATAATAAGTTAATGTAGGTCCCTAATTCAAAAAAAAAAGTCGAAAAGGTTTGGGAGTAAATCTTGAACAAATGCGATGCAGATAAGTGAAGAAACTGCATTAAGCACTGTAAATATTTTATAGGAGCCTTCTTCTTTTTCTTCTTCTTCTTTATAGGTCAGTGGCCTGTTTTAACCACAAAGTGATTCTTATAGAAGTGATTGGGTAAAATATATGAAAAAGCATTGTGTTCTTGACGTTCCTCCTGTGGTAGTTTTGTTAGCAGAGTCATCCGAATTATCAAGTTGACTTCTTCAGCTTTAATAAACAGACCTAACAGAAGAAGCAACAGCATTAAGTTCTTCTTGGCATAATATTAATGTTTTGTAAACATTTGCCACAAAAGAATTTTTGTTATCCTGTAATATATAGATCTGTTGACACTATGTACGATTTAGTTTAACATAAGGTATGTAACTGGCACTTACGTAGTTCTAATTACAAGACTATAAAATGCTATGACTCGAATTTCAACGAAATAATGTCGATTCTTCCACAAATCTATGACATAAGCTACGATTATTTAATGATTTGATTACTGTGTGACATTTATAATTCGAACTAATTTTATAACTAGATTTCAGTAACGACATCCCAAGCACAAGAAATTATCATATATTCTAAAATCTAGTAACTCGCCTAGTTCGAACACGACTACATAGTGATTTTTATTTACACATCTCGCTGTCAGACTCTTAAGATTGTTTGAAAATTTGAATACTGTATTTGCCGCTCACAGAACAAATAATGGGTTAGCATTCATTAATCCCGCTGTAACCGATTCACCGTCCACCCGACTTTCCACTCAAGCTCCCGCATCATTTAATTTGCTGCTCTCAGTCTATGATTCCTTATCTGATATATATGAGTGATTTACCGTCAATTTTTAACGTGCTCATGTTACAGTCGAAACCGGTATTACAACAAAAGCAAGGCCACACGTTATGGGCTCTAATTTGTTACACGCTACAACTACCTTTCGTTACAGTTACAGTTACAGTTCGTCACAGAAGTAATTCGATTTTAGGATAAGCATTTGACGTCCAAAATATTAAACGGTTTGGTTACGATGAAAATGACACAGATCGGGAAAAATACACGTTGCTCCAACGATGGGCTGTAACAAAAGTTGCCGACTACACTCAGGGAGATGGGGTGGTTTATTAAAAAATTATCAGGGCAACGGTCTATTGAACGAAATAACTATGTTAAATGCCTTAAACGCCACTAATTTTCTAATCGAGAAAATACAGGTAAGCTCACTGAAAAAGTGGAAACAGTTAACCAACCCCTCAAATCCAACCTTGGCAGTGCTCGGGACACGGTCCGCGTACAGCCTCTGTGAAATTACCCTTACTTGAATTCATTTACAGCTCTCTAAACCCCTTCACAAATGAAACATTCGCATGCAATCATTATATATATAATAAAGAAAAGCACATCTAGTTTAAGATAAAATATATTAACGTGCAAATATGCATGTAAATATATCACATTAACTTAAATGAAAGGGGAAAGGTTGGTATTATTAATTGCGCAACGATTAAGCTAATTACAGACAGTAAAACTGGATGACAAATAATAGAAACTGACTTAATTACGGTAACAAATATTCAAACTCTTAATTTTAAATGACAACAACTGCGTTACGTCAAAAATGGCGACACTTCGTTATATAAATGACCACTTTCGCAGCTATTGCTTGACGTCCAACAAAGCCGCCGATATAAATGTCCCAGCAACTGCCAAGCTGCCTGAAGAAATGCGGGAACGAAGCCATCACGACCAGGGGTTGCCATCTATCAAGCGTTTGAACGTTATTTATAACCCCCAAAGGGGTGAACAACGAAGTACGTAAACGACTGGCAAGTTTTACGACACACGACACGCCGTTAAAGAAAACAAACACGATTAAAAATTTCATCTTATGGGACTTGTTTTTCAAACATCTGAGTGTTATTATAACGTGACGTAATGACAATCAGGTAAAAATTCCTTAAGCAATGTTTTAAAATCCAATGTTCGTTGCAGTGCTAACATTCACATAGAGCTGGCTTAAATGTATTTTTACTAATTTAAGAGTTTTTTAAGTTTTCTGTATGATTTTCATTTGTAAAGCGCAGTGCAGTTTTGCGTTGGATTTGATGAGCGCGTACTTAGTTTCTATTGTCTAGGGGTTTTCTATGATGAAAACTCCACTCTATCATAGACATCCTAAACACCACCGTGGCGCCACAAAAGAATACGAATTTATTACCATAACCCCATATACTAGTACGAGGTACAATTAGTTCGGATATCGTGAGCAACCGCCCTCCCTTATATTTTATTCTTATTATTTTTTGCTTTAAGCCTTTAACTATTTTTTACCTTTTGTTATGAAATCTAAATGTAGTATCGGATCATTTTCCTTCAAATTTCAAAGTAAAATGTTGCTTAGATGCATTTGTACCCATTTCCTGTACTCTAAAAAACTGTTTTTGTTTTATATTGCAATCACTATTAGTTTGGTATTGGGCTTGAAGAACCAAAACTGTATGAGTAGTTAATACTGTTAGCCGAAGGACCAGATCTTATTTCGGTAAGCATTTATACCGTCAGATATTTTCCAATTATCGGAACTAGATCCTCCTTATGAATTTAGATTGGAAATTAACAGCTCATTTCGCAGGGCCGGCATTCATTATAAAACCATATAAAACGACGCAGTTGTAAAGGTTAAGATTTTACGGGTTCCGAAATGCTTTATGCAAATGCTCGTCGCAGTCTGGAGCGCCACAAAGTGGCATTTATCAGTTTTTATTGATACATAAAAGAAAATAAGACCGCGGGAACACGGCGATGAAGCGGGGCGAACACTTCCCGCGGCACTTAAAATTCAGCCGATTCCAGTTTTTAAACCGCCGATGATTTGCATGGCGGGAAAAAAGGGAAGTCGTGTTTCCGATTCGCGTGCCTATAACAATATCCATCCGCACATCCTCCCGAGCTCCGGCACAATGCAGGGTTACGTGCATAAGTGAAAAATGGAATATACGGCGCGATACCGATAGCGATAAAAGTTGATAGCGAGATTGTCATCTCCATATCCATGCACCCTCAATTTTCAGAAGGGCATAAATATCGCTCGATGCGACTTCAGTCGCGAGCAAGAAAAGTTCCGGAACGTCCATGAGATTAATCGATGGGTGCCGCAAAATGCAAACCCCCTAGACTTCGAAAATCAAGACTGGGAAGCCGCACCACGAGATTAACCGAATTCCAGCAATAAATTAGTAATGCATATCCAGCTAAATGTAAAATGAGATAATGGAACGGAACTGTACCTCACGTCAGGTGATTAAATTAGTCTACTGCGCCATTTAACAGCTTTATTATTCATATCGCTCTAGATGTGTTTCTCTAATAGCTGCTGGCATGGAATTATTCACACTGAAGATTTAGACGCGCTTAACGACCGCATGCTCATCGTAAAGTTTATTATTTTTGCAGGCGCCTTAAAAGAGGATTTGATTAATAGGTAGAAGGCAATTTTGTTGAAGCACTAGTGTAATGGGAGAGCATTATTATTCACATGAATTATTTAACGAAACCCCAAATTACTTGGACACAATTAACTACAATTTAATTATAGTAATCAGCGCAAACATTAAATGAAGAAACAACAATCAAAGGGTCTGCATCAGCAATATCTGCTTTACATAAAGATATGAGTAATGTTTACAACACGCTACAGATTGTATACAACTCTTTCAATCGTGAAATGAGGGGGGGGGGGGGCTTCATTGTCAACGTCGAGCAGGCAATGATGAATGTGTTGGCAAATAACGGCATTATATTCGAGAATGAATGAGAAGAGACACTGTTAGTGTATGGAACACACTTCGCGAACGTGGCTTACTTACCAACCCAGCACTTAGTTATCAAACATGCACCGAAGAGAAAACTGATAATGATGAAACGAATAAAAACTAATATTAAGTCATAAAAACTAAAGAAAAAAATTGCAAACAAAATACGCAAAGGGCGTTCACTAGAGAGAGCAAAAAATTCAACAACATTCAGTTTCGCCTGGTGTAGAAAATGTGTGAGTCAATTACGAGAATGAAATTCTAAAGGTTGCTGAGGAAATTTGTGAGGGAAGCAAGCAGGGATAGAGCTGTGACAAAGCTACTACAATTTTACTAAGTGCGTTTCATTATAGAAAGCCCTTGTTGTAATGAATCTAGAAATTCATCTGAACTAAAAAATAACAACTAGCTGCTTCAAACGGCTACTTTGTGCTGATAGTCCACTACGGATATGTCCAGGTACAGCGTGCACCGGATACAAGAAAACGTGTGCGTGTGCACCTTGGCACTGAAGGACTCGCTCGATTTCTACCCATGCTGCAATAACCAGTTTCAAATAATTTTGAAATTAAATCAAATTTCAAATGTGATTGTACCTAACTCAGGTGCATACAATCTATTGTAATTTACTCTCTGGTCTGGTTAATTTACTTTCATTAACAATAATAATTGGTTTTCAATGCCCCAAAGGTATCTCAAAGCCAGAGTTCGTAGAGATCTGTAGTGATTAAATTGTATAATATTTATTCTTAGATTTATTTACAAAATAAATAATGTCGTTGTCTAAACGAAATATACTCACTAATACACGTAAGGGGATTGTTTAGTAACTTTACCACAAGCCGTAATGGGTATATTTCTGTGATTATTTGACTTTATAACTTCAAATATAGGAGATGAAAGAGCGGTAAAGTGCTTATTATAAATAAATACAATGCAAAAACTTCCCCATGGTGGAAAAACTTAAAAAATTAAGTAGCAAATGGAATTATTTCATACAGAACAATAAAAGTCAATAAAAGCGCTATTAAGTAACATTTTCCACTTTTTTACCATGAAGAAGTATTCATTGCTATTTGATATGTATGGACATGTCGAACGACGTCTTAATTTCTTTAGAAAAACTTGATAACAGTAAATTAAATTGAATATACACGACACAAAGTTCCAACATTTGTATCGAAATTAGGCAACACACTTCACTATGCAAGAGTAGAAAGAGAGAGCTGATGCTCATAAACTATTCCTAAACTTGAGCTTGGGCTAGTTAATTACTGTGTTCAGGATAACAGATCTTTACCTGGAAAAGTATACATTATATTTTTGCTTCCCTAGGTTCGTAATTTGCTTCAAGTAGCAACTTTACATAGTTGTGAAGAGTGCAACGAAGACAATTCTATCTATCTATCTACCTTGGCTATCATAAATTAGCACATTACTGATCAGTCACATTTTTTAAAAGCGTAACTTTGGTCTTGGAGATACATGCAAATCTCCTCATTTATAGTACAGTCAAACTAGAGTTTAACCCAAACATAAAAAAAGTTTGACCCAGCGGCAAACTGTTTAGTACCCTCCTCTTAGTAAGTGGTAAAAAGTTGCACGACCTTGCGCGGCGGGTTTAGGTGGGTGGGGGGTAAAAAAGTGTTAAATTTAAAGTTTCAACAGTTTTTCGCAAATATCTCGTTCACTATGAGGTTTAGCGCAAACTTTACCTTATACAAAATTAATTTACATTTAATATATAATAAAAATGGTCTTATACATTTTTGCGCTGCAGTAAAGGATTACGGAGATATGGAGGAGATAAAAATGTAACTTTTTCTGTTTGGCCAAAAAAAGCATAAACGCCTATGAACTCGTAATATTCGCTCCAAGTGTATTATATAAAGCAGGGCTGTCCAACATGTGCCCCGCGGGCCGCATGCGGCCCGCCAGGATATTTTTGGGGCCCGCGGATCGAATTCCCCCTTGAGTACACCAGTCTTGATCCTGTCCTCTCCTTTTCTACCTGGGACCTCCGGTCTGACCCGCTGAACTGTCTAACGGAGTATACCTCCAACCCTTACCAGATCAGGCTTCAAGGGAGATAACGTGTTATACTGTCAGCCCGAGAAGTTCAAATTTTCCGCAAAAGGGAGACAGCTAGATTCGATTTTACCTTGATTGTTTAACTTTCTTGAGAAATCGAATCCCTGAGGCTTTAACCCTGCCTTAATACGCTGTACTGTCTGCAGGGTTAACTGCTTAAAAGCCATTTCCGACCGCCTAATTTTGAAACGAAAATCTCGGCGCCCCGAGAGGTGAAATACTCCTCATAACCTCATTTTACTAATAATTAAACCTGTAACCTGTAGGAATCGCAGCCTCTGCCCCGCTTCTGAGCGGCTAGAGTCCTGTAGCCGCCCTTTATAAACTTATCTGCAGGGCCCCTTTAGGCCATTAAAAGGCGAATTCCTGGACTTCGACGTTCGATTCCGCAGCCCGCAAATTCCCTACCGGGGGAATGTCAACATCATTTACCGGCTCAAGGCGAATAAATGCGATTTGCAGGATTTGACACCGCGTTCGCTCCAAGAACGACGCCTAGCCGTCGTAAAGTACCAGCAACCTCTGCACCAGGATTTAGGCCCTAACGCCCGCCTCAGGTAACCCTTAAAATCGCTAAATTCACCGGAAAATTACAGCTTAAAATCACTGTTGAGTGGAAGGTCAAATTTGCAGGAACAAAAGACCTACTCAGCCCATTTTCCGAAGAATCGGCGTGCGTATCGGCGGACTACCAATAGAGACCGAAACACTCGCCGGTGCATTGGGTTGCAGCTCGACCAACAAAACCTGACACCGTTCCAGAAGAACACATTAATTTTAAATAATGTACAAGTCAGAGTTATTTTTAATTAATCATTGTAACTAGCTAAAAACATTATATTTGTTTTGGTAATTATCTGGTGTTTTACCTACTCGGATATATATTTGAGTGAACGTATTTCTCCGATTTGAGCTTAACCCGAGGGGTAAATCTTTAACGCCCTTAGTAAGGGGGTGAAACGTCACATCTCTATACGTAAATTTACATAAGTAATGTAATTTTTGTGTTTTGTCGGTATCTCAAGAACGGAGAAGAATTAACCTACAGTGAATATAATTTTTTTTTGTTTAGAATCGCTTCTAGAACATATGGTGTAACTTTGTCGGTTACCTCAGGGAACACCCTGTATATCTCTTTTATGTTTCAATGCTTTGTGTAATGTAACCTAATCTTCTTGAATAAATAAAAATTAGAATTGAAATATACACGTGTTATGTTTATTACAAATCACTCACAAAGTCGCATACGACACATTTTATGATGCGGCCCTCATAACCTTCAAATTGTTTACAGTGGCCCTTGGGCCCCTTAAAGTTGGACAGGACCAACGATGCAGAACCGGGTCCATCAAAAAGACCATGGGAAGTGTGAGACTGTTAGAAATACACTTCGTGGAGTAGGCATATCGGGGAGACCACATAAAAAGACGCGCTACAAACTGTACCTCAAAGGAACAGTGCCGTTCGAAAGTGCACACTAAATGTACGGTTTACGTGACTTGCGTCATTTGCGGCGCTGTAGAACGGTAAATAATTGTTCAAATAGAAAAATACTCATACACAAATTTTATGCAAACTAGTTGTTCTACAAAAAATATACGAGTATTTTTTATCGTAGGATTAACTGAAAGCGATATTTTTACGTAAAACCCATTTCAACCCTTAATTTCTTGGTTTTATGGGGTAACAACTTTTGAATTGGAGAGAGCACGAGAAAAAGGCATTTCCAAAACTTGTGAGGAATTTCATAAACTACAAACTTGTATTGATGCAATTCCAGTGCCAGAGCAACAGGAAACGAGAAATTGCTGAAAAACCGTTTTCAACACTTCTTCCGATATTGCGGAAAAACAATTTCTCCGATCGATCCGAAAACTTAAAGTTAGACTCAGAGCACAGCCCTCCACCCAGCCATTAACACAAAATGTTGTTACCAAGAATTGAATGTAAAAATTCCCTGGAGCCTGTACTATATAATAAAGCGATACAATGAGACTGGAGAATACAAAAGGCGACCTGGTCAAAGACGCAAAAGATGTACTACTCCAAGAGACGATCAATATTTGAGAATCCAATCTTTACGAAATCGCACACTTACAACTCCACATCTCAAAATTGAATTACTGATTACAAACAGGTCAATGTAACTGTCAAAACAGTAATAAGAAAACTTAAGGAATTCGGTTTAAAGCCAAAACGTCCTGCCAGAGTGCCTAGACTCCTCCCACGTCACAAAACAAGACGGTTACAATGTGCAAGAGCCCATGCTAACTAGAATAAACATCAATGGCGGAATGTTCTTTTTACGGACGAAACAAGGGTACAGCTATAGAAGCCAGATGGACGTGGTTTAGTATACAGAAGGTCAGGAAAACGTTTTGCAGAATGTAATCTCACACACAACGTTAGCTTTGGTGGCGGTTCCATTATGCTATGGGGTGGCATTAGTTCGGAGAGTCGCACGGAGCTCATTGAGGTAAATTTAACAATGAATGCTGACTGGTACATTCGCAATGTACTTGAAGAGCATGTTGTATCTTATGCTGGCTTCATTGGGTACGATAATTTTGTGCTAATGCATGATAATACCCGTGCGCATGCCGCAAGAACAGTGGTCCAGTATCTTGAAGATGTCGGGATTAAGACACTAGACTGCCCACCAATGAGTCCTGACGTAAAGGCCATAGAACACATATGGAACATCTTAAAGCGGCGTATACGAGCACGAAATGCAGCTCCTAATTCAATTGCAGAATTAAGAATTGCTGCACAGGAAGAATGATCAAAGATCTTCTGCGGAGCATGCCTAGGAGGATGCAGGCTATCATTAGAGCTAGAGGAGGAAATACTAAATACTAAATTGTTAATTATGTATTGTTATATTGTCGTTATTGTTGTTCGTTCTAATTAAATGTTACAACCAAAATCAGGATATTTCATTAATGCCTTTATAAATCTGTTATAAAGCTTCACTATGCAATTTATTTAACCAGTATTATACGTAAAATACTCCAGTGAAAAGAAATTTGCAACAAAAACCACCCAAGACGCCAATGGAAAAAACACAAATATCAAAAAAGAACACACAAAAATATGCAATATTTTTGTCTGTGAGTGTATCTATAAATTGAAGAAAGAGAACATATTTCATTTCCCCGATACCACGCTGAATGTCTCCAATACAGTAAACTTTTTCTTCTTGGTTACCTTTCTTTGGTACAGCCATCTGCAACTGTTTGTTGGCTGGATCATGAAGAACCAACAAGACCAATAAATCGGTGTCATTGCCAATCACGATAGCCTCTTTTTCCTTTTTTGCATCGTCAGTTGCAGTAAAAACGATCTTGGTGTCAGCATCACCTTCTGCCTGTATCACTTTGCAGCCAGCTTGCTGTAAGTGTACCGTGATAAGAGCAATCAGTTGCATCTTGTTCTTACTAATAGTTCTGCTTGTCAAAGAGTGACATTAAATGCATCTTCCACTTTCACTTCAACATGTGTAGTAGTGGATGACTTGTGGATATGTTGTTCATATTTTGTGCTGGGTTCTTTAACATAACCATCTGTTCTCCTCACTTTCCTGAACTCTTTATTTTATATAATACACTTGGAGCGAATATTACGAGTTCATAGGCGTTCATGCTTTTTTTTGCCAAACAGAAAAGTTACATTCTTACCTCCTCCATATCTCCGTAATCCTTTACTGGCGCGCAAAAATGCATAATACTATTTTTATTGTAAAATAAATGTAGATTAATTTTGTATTAAGATAAAGTTTGCGCTAAACCTCATAGTTAACGAGATATTTTCGAAAAACTGTTGAAATCTACCATTTTACCACCTTTCCAACCCCCTCCGGTCTAAACCCGACGCGCAAGATCGTGCAACTTTTTACCACCTACTAAGAGGAGAGTACTGAACAGCTTGCAGCAGGGTAGAACTTTGTTTTTTTAATGTTTAGGTTTTGACAATTTTAGAGCTATCTTTACTGTACTATTAGTGTGTACTAATTATCATCTAATTAAAAAGTGCACTATTTCTATACTTACAGTCTGTAGTTTGTCATAAATATGAAGTAATGTAGTTATATTTTATAAGTTCTGATGTTGGTTTATTCATTTTCATTCTCAAAAAAATTAAAAACAAGATAATAACACAATTAACGACCGCGTGTAAATATAAAAAACCAGTTATCAATATTTCTCCTTGTTATGTTAAGATTATTGATAGATACACTTTAAATTAAATTATACTATTAAAACCCGTAGACACTGTTTGTACTGTATCCCTAATTGGCATATTTCTTTTTCTTCTGGAATCTACTAATTCCGGCAACATGTTAGTTTCACAAAATTGTGTGTCCCTTTGAATAATTTCAATCGCAATTCCGTGCTGTAACCAAACGACAAAATAACACTTTTTTACAGATGTTTAACTGCTCTTGTGTCTGATAATAATAGGAATGGGATCTTAAGTATAATTCCGCGAATTTAATTTTCTTCCGCCGCACTGATTCAAGTGATGTACATTCCTTAGAAACGAAAGAACATTTTACCTCTACAATAAAATCTTTTCCTATTAATCTATCGGGGGATGCAGAAAGAGAAGGGTTGTTTGAGTCAATATACATACCACAGGGCACGACAATTTTATCCGTCTTTCTTTGAAAATCGTCTAATGCTCTACTTTTAGCGCCATAGCGAGTTGCTGTATTACCCACAAAATATTTCTAAAGAATATCTTTCACAGCATTAGCAGAAGATGTGGACTTTCTCATTCTGCATATGCTTCCAAATTTTGAAGCTGTTAGTCGTTTCAATCTTTCTTGATGCCACCGATCGCTTCTGTGCTGTCCCAAAGTTTCAGTGGTAATCTCTTCTACATTGCTACCCAATAACTGCAGAAACGTTTCTTTGGTTTCCGTAAATCCATCGACTGTCATATCTGGAATACCATTTCCAGCATCTGGACCATAATCCATATCCACTTCAGCCATAGAGAAAATATTTATTACTATACACTAGTTGCAATATGGGATTTCATATTGACACTAGTGCTAATATGAAAATTTAGAACAACTTTGTAGATTTAAGTAAATTTATTTACTATAAAAATTAATATGACTCAAAATTACAGAAAATCTTGATGCAACACGTTGCAAAATTTGCGTTTTTCGCATACAACGTGTTCTTCAACTTCACGCGTAGTGTGAAAAACACTTTCATGTTGCAACTTGATACATAAATAGCTATTTTGATAAGCCAATATGACAAATTACATAAAAACCGCCTTACAAAAATTAAATTTCTAACAATTAATGCTACTCTATTAAACAACGTTGAAAATTGTTTTCTCCCATCCATAGTACATAACTTTCTTTTATATATCTTTTGTCGATAATTTCATTATTAAAAACACAATCCATCTACTCCACACAATTAATGCTACTTCGTTAAAAATGTTTTTCTTCCAACCGTAGTACACAACTTTTATTTACAACTTTTTTCGATAATTTCATTATTAAAAATACACTCCACCTTCTCCACACTAGGTGGACAACTTGTAGCATTTATATAGAAAGATTTCGTGTTACTCCTGGGACACCCCGTATATACTTTGCTGATAATTAGTGGTACGGATAGTGCTTTACATCTCTTTTAATTGCCGCACTAACGTAAAAATTACAAATTATAATCTCCAAACTTACCATGCCGTTCTATTTCTAAGTGCAATCTGTGCAGCATGCAATGCCTTCTTTTTCGCACTGTTTCTTCGAACAGACAAGGATTTTTTCGACTTTGGACCCATATTTTAGGACTCGCACTTTACTTATTTTCACTAAGTACAAATATAAGAAAAGCTTAGCGCGAATAATAACTGATATAACTGCGTCACGATTTTATAAACCACCAACCTGCAGTCTATTAGTTATTGCAGAACGTCATTATAAAACAATTTAAATGGCGCTTGGGAATTTTGGGCTTACCGATAAGCTCCTAACGAACCACCTATATCATAATTCTTTGGCTTAATTAATTTTTTTTCCCTCTACATAGTACCAATAACATAGCAAGGTTATGACGTGCAAACGAAATCATTTAAAAATTACTTAGTATGGCTTGTTGTCTATCTCTAGGCGGTTTCGAAAATTCTGGACCTGTTAGAAACGAAATTTGAAGTTACTAAACACTCACCTTAACGAAAAATGTCGTTGTTTGGCGATTTAAAACGCAGGCGAGGGATGCAACTCAACGGACAGCTTTTGGAGCTTTTAGAATCGGCCGTCCAAGTCAAGCGCGGGTTTTACTTTGGGGCCGCTGGTTTGTAGTGCATAGCTGTTCACGTGTATCCCCTGGACAACAGGAGTTCTAGCGATGTTTTCTCTTGCCGCGGAAGTCCAATTAAAAATCGGCGAAACGTTGAAAACCGAGCGGCCCTTGCAACCATATTTAGCCTAACAGCTCAATCGTCGGGTGTGGAAGGAATCCTTCGATTAGGTTAATATCGCCGCGTCCCTTAAGCAACTCTCGGCGAATTTTGGTACACCACGGCGCTGAAATTCGATGTTTATGCTGGTCTGCGGCTTCGATATATTATCGGCCTAGAACAATACAAATTCGGGAAAAGTGCTAGAAAGTATTTCTTTATTATATCAGAGGATAGATTTCCAGGTCTTTCGGCATTCTTTGCATTCACTCTGCGACTTAAATCTAAGGGTGTTAATTACTGGAGAAACGTTTCAAGTTTTTCAGTATGTTTTCATGCGTCTTGCGACTTGAAAGTCAAATTATCTTCGGGATTTCTGGAGTGGAGTTCGCCGTCAACAGCTTAACTAACCGGGGCGAGTAGAAAAGATTCCGGTAAGGTCGGGATTATCAGATAGTTCAACTTCTCAGAGAGAAGCTAAAAACAGAACTTACTAGCGTGAGTTTGTTTCGCAGGATGAAAAAGCTCACGTGGCTGCTCCCAGGTACTAGGTACTAGTTACGCTGAATACGGTTTTTTTCGTCTTCTGGGCATGCGGCTTCTCGCTTAGCAGGATTAAACAAGGCTGGCAGCTATTAGTGAAGCCTTAAGTCCTCCGCACCTACGGCTGCTATCGGCTGGAGCTCGGTTCAGACGGTCTCAGGTTCTGGACTAGTAAAGTAAAAGAATTAAAGAACAAACCCGAGACTGCCCATGCATCGCTTTCTTATACTCGTTCACCATGGCCTCCTTGCGGGTGTTGCTAGCCCCAAGACCACCTGCTGCGATAGGCTACACCTTACTCGGCCCATATGCCCTTATTGAACACCTAGCCTGGCCCAGACGTTTTTGCGCGTAGCTGCATTTCGATACGACCAGGTGGCTTTTTGGTAGAGATAGCGCCGTCCAAATTCCAACATGTGCTTAACACATTTCTAATTCAAAGCCAACGAAACCAAATCCGAACATATTACTTTCGCACTTAAACACGGAAACTGTCCCTTAGTTTTTCTAAATGATGCTCCTATTCCGCAAAAAGATGTAATTAAATACTTAGTACTCCATCTAGATCGAAGAATGACATGGCGCACTCACATTTTCACAAAAAGAAAACAATTAGGTTTGAAATTCAAGCAAATATACTGGCTACTTGGTAGGAACTCTGTACTATCTACTGACAATAAACTTCTACTATACAAATCCATATTAAAACCCCTCTGGACATATGGAATACCACTCTGGGGCACTGCGAGCAAATCGAATATAGAAATCATACAGAGATACCAAAATAAAATCCTCAGAACAATTGTCAACGCACCATGGTACGTACCAAATAATTTATTGCATAAGGACTTATGTATGCCTACAGTAGGACAAGAAATTGCAAAAATGAGCGCCAAATACAAAGACAAGATATCGACACATCCTAATCAAACGGCAACCACACTATTCGATGATGAAGACGCGCCAAGAAGATTAAAACGGTTTAAACCAGCAGACCTTACAAATCGCTTTATTTAAATAGGTATTCGGTTAACTCATTTTCTCATATTCTTAACAGAACTCTATAGAGTATGCTTACTGGAGCATTACTCTACCTGACATGTATATAGTTGATAAGTTTTAGACTAAGTATTCTCATAAGCTGTATTTATAGTCCGTAACAGCGGACTGATTGTACAAAAATTAGGAGTCAATAAAAAAAAAATTCAAAGCGAAACGTCATAATTTTACCTGGTAAAATCTCCCAGCTGACTAATAAATTACAGCTGCTTGACAATCTGTATCCGTCCCTCGTTAATTTGCGGCGATGCTCTCGCTATTGCGTGACTTGATGGCGCAACCGCTTCCTTTGTTAGCTTCCTGACCAAATTGCAATGTATAGAGCCGCCAAAACCAAGCACACCAAGCTCCAGGAAGAGACGTCGGCATCCCTTCTCGAGCTCCCAGCCGAGATTGACGCGCTTTGCAAAATCCGACTGTTTGTCACACACAAGGTGCCATGCGCATACTCATATTTGCGCCGATTCCACAAACTGACGCACGTTTAAATGTTTTAATAGCGCACTTACAACTAATTATAAACATATTGTTAGATGCTTTTGACTTTTACATTTCGCACGAAATTTGGTAATGATCTGAACCACAGAAGGTAGTTGTTATGATTAGCGAGAATATAATCGATCTGGTTTTTATATCGAATTCCAGACGCTATTCAGGTATAGCTTCATTTTGTGCTATTGGAACATGGATGTTGAGATTGTAACACTATTGTTTAGGTATATACAGCTTGATCAGCAATAACTGGTTGAGTTGGCATATAAAATGTTGCTTGATGTTGGCAAGTCCCAGTCAGAAATTTTGAAGGAAAGACATTCGAGAACGCTTTGCTGTACGTTGAACATTACGCAGAACGGTGATTTAGAACCAGTGCAACCATACGATTTCCGTCCGAAGAACTAACTGGAGCAAAAATTATACAGAGTGCGATAAAAAATGCTCTACGAAAAATGAAAATGGCAAAACTGATGAACATATGGATATCACGCTATTCTTTAACACGTTCTACTTCCGCGTATCTGTATCCATTTTCACAACACCCGCAAAGGTGGAGGTATAACGCCAGTTGCTATCCCATGTGCCAGACATATCTAAGTCTTTGAGATTTAATGTCCGTATGCACCATATCAGAGTTTTCGTGGAAGACTAGTTATAGTAGATTTCCGTTTCATTCTCACCAAAATGTTACAACCATTTTCGTCATTATGACTTTGTTAGTACCTTGTACTTTAACAACACAGAATACCAGAACTGCTGCCGATTCCCCGGAGAGTATTCCATATCCAATACCTGGGAAAGGGCCTAAAATTGATCTTCATTGTCATTCCAAGTAACCATCTTCGAAATAATGAAAGTTTAGGTAAATTTAGGGAACTAATTCGAAGAAGAGACTTGAATTGTGGACAATTAGCTGGATTTCACATCAGGACAGTAAGACTATCCATGATGTTTTGTCCTTGAATTAGTTTTTGACTTCCAAGAACATTACGATGCTGAACCCCCTCCCCCCACCATATCCCCTGATCACCCATCATGCAATTTCTCTTAATTCGTCAAGGTAAAACCCAAACTTAAGAAAGCCCATTTAACGAGCTTTGACGTAAAGTACAAACCGCAAAGCTGCTTCTTAAAGCGCTGACTAATGACAAACCTTAGCACAGTTCTATTAATGGCCGAGGCAAATGCAATGGCGTTTAAATATACAAAGGAACTATTTAAAGGAAATATCCTTTCTTTAAGCAGTATAAACATGTAAAGCAGCTTGAGCTATCAAAAGACGTATAACACCGGGCTAATTTCTATTTAATAAAAAATAGCTTTCAAAAATATTTATGGTGTATTATTGAGCCTTAACTTGGAAGACTTATTTTTGGTCTGTAATTAACGGCTGATGGCGTTGCGAGATATCTGCGATGAAAAGGTGTAGCCTGTGGCCTACTTACAAAAGTATAATAAACTGAAAGTGTTGTAATAAAAAAAGCTCGACTTAAAGTTTTAAATGAGATGGATCAAGTTGAAGTATTAGGACAGGTCTTATGAATCCCACGAGTTCGCTTCCCCAAATTTCCGCCACTACTGGCGTCCCCTGCAAATCACACTTCTAAAAAGCAGTAAGAGCTGCTTCCAGAATATTTAGATGTACCACGGCCAGAACGTGAATTAAATATTAGAAATGGAATTTTATGGAGCTGAGGTTGCTGGGCGCAACAATTAAGCAATTTTTTAATAATAAAAAATGTTTTGACTAATACAGACACTCTGAATGGCTGATATTCGAGTTGTAATTTACATTAAGTCTATAAATAGGAATTATTCATACATCTATTCTATACATATATAGTATCTATACCTAGTTTTTCTCTTTTTATACCCATTGGAATCTCAGAAACTATACCGAGTATTCGCTTATTGCAATCCTACCATCCTACCATTGCACTGTCAACGCTTTTTTCTCGAGTCATTTAAATCCATTCATTGGCTGTTAACTGGACACTTCCTTAACATTTTAATAATTTTCAGAGCAGTTAATATTCCATCCCCATCCAAGGGTCAGGTACGATATTCAAATGGCAAGGGAAACGTAAGTCAGGCGAATTAACTCCTCTCGTCAATGAAGTACTAAAAAGATACTATTGGAGTACTAACGATTCTACAAACAAAAATTGATATCATATTCTTGATTCAGATAACGAATTATCAACAGAAAATAATTCAACTAATGGCGAAGCATCAAGTAGCCAAGATAAACCAAGTAGCATAACCCCCAAAATACCTCCACTATTTATCCACAACGCGACAACATCTAATCACAAAGAAATTATCAGATATATAAAAGCAATAGCCAATGATGAATTCACCACTGAGCTAAAAAACACATACCTTAAGGGAAATTTAAAAAAGCAAGAGCATTACCGAGCACTATCAAAGTACTATATAGCAAACCTGGTACAATTTCACACCTTCCAGAACCCAAATGATAAACCACTGTCTGTGATTATAAGAAGTGTACCGATATCGCTTACAGAAGCCGAAATCAAGCAAGAACTTAAAGAACTAAAATATCCAGTAAAAAGCGTTACTCGGCTTAGGAATCGAGACAAACACCCAATACCTATTTGTGCAGTTATGCTACCATCTACTGACGTATCTAATAACATCCTAAAGCTAGAATACTTAGCCAACTGCAAAGTAACAGTTGAAGTAAGGAGAAAACAGCAACACATACTCCAATGCCATAACTGTCAGCAGTATGGATATACCAAAAACTATTGTGCAGCTAAACCCAGGTGCTTAAAGTGCAATCAAGACCATCATACCAGGGACTGCAAAAAAGAAATCAACACAAAACCAATCTGCGTTAATTGCCAGGGGGAACATCCTGCCCGCTACCGAGGATGCCCACACCATGTAATGCTTCAAAAACAACGAACACTATTCAACAAACCAAGGCAAGCAACAAATCAAAACTTTACTCGGTCAAACACAACCTACTCACAAGCTACAACCCAAAAATCTCAACCTCAAAATCAATCCTTCCACATAGATAACGCATCCCCTCTAACCGACAACATAAGTAAGATTATCATTCAACTTATAACCCCAATCATACAGCAAATGAAAACCTATATTATCAACAATCTCCTCCCTAACATCCTCAATGGCAAATAATATGACAAATACATATAAAAATATCACATTTTTAAATTTTAATGCTAATGGGATAAAATTCCAGCGATCACAGATCATAGCCTTTTTAGCAAGATATAAAATAGACATTGCGTGTATAACTGAAACTCACCTATGTGAAGGTAAAATATTCAAAATAAGCGGCTATCACGTAGTACGTAATGATAGATCAGCTCGCGTTGCTTCAGGGGGTGTGGCCATTTTAATAAAAAACAAATACCAATTCAACTTACTCGACAACCCTGCCTGTAATAGTATTGAAGCTGTATCCATATATGCAACAATCGACAGCGCCAGGCAGATAAAAACCAGGTCAGCGTATAAACAACCAAATGTAAAACTAAACGCAGCCGATTTTAACATTATCTTCGATGACCAAATGCCCACGCTGCTACTAGGCGACCTAAATAGCAAAAGCACGTACTGGGGTTGTCGTAGGAACAATCCTAGCGGCACCCAACTCAATAATATAGCAGTAAACCAACAACTTCAGATACTCGCCCCTAACGGATACACCTAAGTAGAATAGGGACACCTATCCCCTCCACTTTTTATTAAATTCGCGGATTCGCGGTTTAATTCGCGGATTTATTCGCGGATTTCGCGGTTTTAATTTTAATTGACCTAATTAAATTGCTCTAATTAAATGACCCAATTAATTTCGCGGTTTGATCTAATTAATTTTCATATGTGTTACTGATTAAATTACGCATTAGCTTCCGCTTAAATTACGCGGCGGCCATTTTATTTTCGCGCGAATATTTGAATTTAAAATTCCCGGATGTCTGCCATCATTGTTTTCTGCGACCGCACTTCTCGCGGTTGTCGTTTTAATTTTAATTTTCGCGGAAATATTTGAATTTCAAACTGGTAGATCTCTCTCTCTCTATTCTGCTAATCGAACGTTGGTTGTCTCTATCTTGCATTCACAGAAGGGCTGTTTATATTTAAAAAAATCTCTGGACGAGCTGGATTTGAACGCTCTACGTTCGTGTTCACCAAATTAGATGCAACCGTCAATGCCTCAGCACTACCGAGACGTTGCAAATTTTAATGTGATTATCGGAAGCCCACTTTGCTGCTCTGACGTCACGAGCGCAGCTTTTAAAACAAACTGTTTTTCTAAAAATATAAATTATAAGAATGGAATTGTGTAGCCTATTGTGCTTAAACGTTGATACAATTTTTTAAAAACTAATTTTGTATGTGGTTTTTATGGAATTAATTCTTTTATTTTTATAATTTGACCGACGCACATGAATGGATTATCGAGATTCTCATTGTCCCACCCTACTATATAGCTGGAAATGTCCGCTCGAGTTCTTGGTCAATTAATTTAATCGTTTTGTATTTATTTATTAAACTATTTATAAAAACCGACGAAAGTTTGAAAGCTATATGAATATCGGGGTGCCTAATTCGTTTTTGTTCAATTTGAAACCTTGAAATGCAGGCTTTAACTTGATTGTTAGCACAGACAAAGGAACCTGCTATATCACCTATTCTGCAGGAGGTCAGCTTGTTTGCGCTCATACTTTACGTAAAGTGGAATTTTTTTATCTCACTTGCTCTTATTGACTGCTGTGACTTTATCTCTTGCACTCGTTCAAAATGTCTGCAATTTTAATATGATTGAAGGTATTTCGTCATTCCTTCCTTTACTTTAGTCTATCCCTCTTGTACTCATTGGGTTTTGATTGTCTCGTCGTCGTCGTTCTATCTCAGTCGTACGCATTGACTGCTGTAACTTTATCTATTGCACTCGCTCAAAATGTCTATAGTTTTAATATGATTGAATGTATTTCGTCAGTCCTTCCAAGTATTTAAAAATATATATTAGACGTGTTTTAAAAAATATATGCATGAGCGTTTTTCGATTTTCTAACGATTTGGTTCATATGATCTTTGTCGCCTTTAAAATAAATAGACATTATTTTATTTCGTACTTGAGTTTTATAATTACGCTGTGCCATTTTTGGGATTTGATTACGTCACGCAGAAGTCGTCCGTCCGCGGCGTCAATTTTTGGATTTGATTACGTCACGCCGAAGTCTTCCGCCTCACTCATCGCAGCTGCTCTCCCTCGCTTGCATTTATTTAATTTAAAAAAAGCTTTTTGCGCCGGCCCCAAGTCGACTTTGAACCCTAGTTGTCACGAGATTGTCATGTTTGGTTTTTATTTTATAAGTAAAGCGTCTTAGTTACTTTGAAGCACACCTTTTATAAAACGCACCAGTCAAATTTAAAATAAATTACTAGGTTTTGGCGAGGGTCGGCATTGAAATGACAATTTCATAATAATTTTCAAAGTACATTACTCTAACTTGTTGCAATTTTAGTAAGCTTTGAATAAAAACATCACTTTCATTGAAAAATCTTCTGCCACAAGCATTTCGATAAACAAAATTTCAGTTAGGTAGGCTTATTGTTTATTTTTATTACAAAAATTAACTCAAAATTGAACAAAAATCACGCAATTACACATCAGGTCACATACATTTTCACACAAATCAACATCAAGTCACATAAATTATGCAAAAACTGACATCATGTTACTTGAAATTATACAAAAAACGACATTTTTATTCAACACACGACGAAAATTAAACAAAAATCACGCAATTACACATCATCTCACATAAATTTTTACAAAAATCGACATCAAGTCACATAAATTATACAAAAACTGATATCATGTCACTTGAAATTATACAAAAAACGACATTTTTACTCAACACACGACGAAAATTGAACAAAAATCACGCAATTACACATCATGTCACATACATTTTTACACAAATCGACATCAAGTCACATAAATTATACAAAAACTGACATCATGTCACTTGAAATTATACAAAAAACGACATTTTTACTCAACACACGACGAAAATTGAACAAAAATCACGCAATTACACATCATCTCACATACATTTTTACAAAAATCTACATCATGTTACATAAACTATGCATAATTTTGCAAATGTTTTACACTTTTTTATAAACTGCATCGCTCAAAATTAAAAGAAATCACAATTTCTTTAAAAAAAATTTCTACCACAATCATTTCGATAAACAAAATTCCAAAATTCTTGTACTTTTGACGGAAATACATGTATGTTGACCACAAATTAACATAATTTTGAATAAAAACGCGCAATTTCGTTAAAAAAAAATGTCCTGGCACCATCATTTCACTTAAAATTTTACAAAAACTGACATCATGTCACTTGAAATTATACAAAAAACGACATTTTTATTCAACACACGACGAAAATTGAACAAAAATCACGGAATTACACATCATCTCACATAAATTTTTAAAACAATCGACATCATGTTACATAAACTATTCATATTTTTGCAAATGTTTTACACTTTTTTATAAAATGCAACGCTCAAAATTAAAAGAAATCGCAATTTCGTTGAAAAAATCTTCTACCACAATCATTTCGATAAACAAAATTCAAAAATTCTTGTACTTTTGATGGAAATAGATGTATGTTGACCACAAATTAACATAATTTTGAATAAAAACGTGCAATTTTGTTGGAAAAAATGTCCTGACACCATCATTTCACTTAAAATTTTAGAAAAACTGACATCATGTCACTTGAAATTATACAAAAAACGACATTTTTATTCAACACACGACGAAAATTGAACAAAAATCACGGAATTACACATCATCTCACATAAATTTTTAAAACAATCGACATCATGTTACATAAACTATTCATATTTTTGCAAATGTTTTACACTTTTTTATAAAATGCAACGCTCAAAATTAAAAGAAATCGCAATTTCGTTGAAAAAATCTTCTACCACAATCATTTCGATAAACAAAATTCAAAAATTCTTGTACTTTTGATGGAAATAGATGTATGTTGACCACAAATTAACATAATTTTGAATAAAAACGTGCAATTTTGTTGGAAAAAATGTCCTGACACCATCATTTCACTTAAAATTTTAGAAAAACTGACATCATGTCACTTGAAATTATACAAAAAACGACATTTTTATTCAAAACACGACGAAAATTGAACAAAAATCACGCAATCACACATCATCTCACATAATTTTTTACAAAAATCGACATCATGTTACATAAACTATTCATAATTTTGCAAATGTTTTACACTTTTTTATAAATTGCATCACTCAAAATTAAAAGAAATTACAATTTCGTTAAAAAAATTTCTACCACAATCATTTCGATAAACAAAATTCAAAAATTCTTGTACTTTTGATGGAAATATATGTATGTTGATCACAAATTAACATAATTTTAAATAAAAACGTCCAATTTCGTTGAATAAAATGTCCTGACACCATCATTTAACTTAAAATTTTACAAAAACTGACATCATGATACTTGAAATTATACAAAAAACGACATTTTCATTCAACACACGACGAAAATTGAACAAAATTCACGCAATTACACATCATGTCACATAAATTTTTACAAAAATCGACATGATGTAACATAAACTGTGCATAATTTTGCAAATGTTTTACACTTTTTTATAAAATGCATCGCTCAATATTAAAAGAAATCTCAATTTCGTTGAAAAAATCTTCTACCACAATCATTTCGATAAATAAAATTCAAAAATTCTTGTACTTTTGATGGAAACAGATGTATGTTGACCACAAATTAAGATAATTTTGAATAAAAACGCGCAATTTTGTTGAAAAAAATGTTCTGACACCATCATTTAACTTAAAATTTTACAAAAACTGACATCATGTCACTTGAAATTATACAAAAAACGACATGTTTATTCAATAAGCGATGAAAAATACGTCATCCCACATTATTTCACTTAAAAAATATCACAATTCGTTTTATAAATCGTTTTGTAAAACGAAAATTATGTAAAAGCAGTTTTAGAGTTATTTCTAAGCATAATTTTGCAAATGTTTTACACTTTTTTATAAAATGTATCGCTCAAAATTAAAAGAAATCACAGTTTTTTAAATTTTATCACACCATTATGAAATCGTAGATTGATTTTTTGAAATTTTACACTTTGTAACTGTAAAATAATTTCAAATACTAATATCTTAGCTTTAGATTTTGTAATTATTGCAGATTCGTGAAAAAACAAAAGCAGAGTAAAAATAAAAAACACAAACACTTTGTAATAAATAAATATATTGTCCTTATTTCGAATAATACTTAATAATATAAAAAATAAATGTACAGCTGAATGTCTTATTGTCTAAAAATCCGCTAGCAATTTAAAAAATTGTAGTTTGAGGTGTACAACATTTCAAATTAAAAAAAGCTGCAAATAATAAAATCAGAATACGTTTACATGGGATCGTAGAACAAATTTCATTGTGGCATTTTAAAGTTGAAGGCGCTTCCAATCCAGGATTCCGTTCATATTTGATGTTGAGGACCTCTGCCTTAGAGATGTTTTTCTAACGGCCCTTTTTTGGAAGTGCTTCCTAATCGACGTTTTTCTGACTGCACCTTTTTGATGTGGGGACTTGGATGAGTAGCTGGTGTTTTTAATTTATATTCTAAATCGGACTCGCTGTTATCAGTTTCCATTTCGGTTTTCCCTGTAGTACCAGACGGGGTTGGCTTCTTTTGCTGTTTAGGTTTAGCTAGCAGCACATGAGCAACGTTAAGGCCTTTGATGTAATCAGCAAACTGTAGGCGTCCGGGTGGATTAATAGTTTTTGAGGCCTCAGAGCGTCGTGAACTAAATCGACTATGTTAGACGCCGGTAAAATTTTACCCTTTATAGTAACGGTACCCTTGCGATCCCAGCTCACATCGTTTGAGGTACTCAAAATGCGTAGGAAAACTTCAGCTTTTTTCTTAAAAGTTTTGGGAAGTGTAGATAAAATAATGGCATTTGATAGCCTGTTACTGCTTTTTTCAATAGGTATTTTGATTGGCTGCCGTGCCTGGTTTGTGAAATGAAGGAATCTTTGTAACACTTGGTTGTACTGCCCCCATTTATCGTGATCAGTTAATTTTAGACTTTAAAACTTTTTGCATTTCGTCATCAAGCTGAAATAATATATTTTTCTCCTCATTATCGCCAGACTTAAGGCGTTGGACAAATTCCGGAGATACAACCAACATCTTCCGGGCTTCGTCTATTTTAGTCGAAAAATGAGCTCTGCCGTTTGTTCTGGTAGAGCCGTCATGAATAAACTAACTTAAAATCAAAACTTCCATAATAAATATATTAAAAAAATATGGCAGGTACGGGAATCGAACCCGTATTCTCTCTCGAGATCAGAGCTTAAATCTGACCCCTTAATCATTCGGCCAACTTGCCTCCCTGTATAAACGAGCACTCTCTGCATAATTAAAAAAAAACATATAGTTTAAAAGCCTTCTATTTGCAATTTCATACAATATTTCATATAAATTAAGTCATATACAAATTTCTAAATCGGATTGGATATATATTTATCGAGGGAGTTGATCCTCAACTGACGTTTTATTATTATTTGTCGTGATTCGTTATCGCTGAATCTTACAAGAGCCAGCCTGTCTGCTATGTGCCGCATGCAGTGTTTCCATACCTTTTATTTTAAAATTTGTAAACCAGAGGCCCAGGATGCAGCCGCACCAGGTAACAGAGTACAATGGTTTAAAACGAGTTAGTGCGGCAGCAGTTTGGACCTCTGGTTTTATAAAATTTTAAAATAAAAAGGGATGGAGACATTGCGTACGTCACACAGCAGACAGGTTGGTTCCTGTAAAATTCAGCGATGACGAAACACAACAAATAATAATAATAATAAAACGTCAGCTGAGGGGCAACTCCTTCGATAAATATATATCAAATCCAATTTAGAAATTTGTATATGGCTTAATTTATATAAAATATTGTATGAAATTGCAAATAGAAGGCTTTTAAACTATATGTTTTCTTTCTTAATTATGCAGAGAGTGCTCGTTTATACAAGGACGCAGGTTGGCCGAATGGTTAAGGCGTCCGATTGAAGCTCTGATGTCGAGAGAGAATACGGGTTCGATTCCCGTACCTGCCATATTTTTTTTATATATTTATTATGGAAGTCTTGATTGTAAGTTAGTTTATTCATGACGGCTCTTCCAGAACAAACGGCAGAGCTCATTTTTCGACTAAAATAGACCAAGCGCGGAAGATGTTGGTTGTATCGCCGGAATTTGTCCAACGCTTTAAGTCTGGCGATAATGCGGAGAAAAATATATTATCTCAGCTTGATGACGAAATGCAAAAAGTTTTAAAGTCCAAATTATTTGATCACGATAAATGGGGGCAGTACAACCAAGTGTTACAAAGATTCCTTCATTTCACAAACCAGGCACGGCAGCCAATCAAAATACCTATTGAAACAAGCAGTAACAGGCTATCAAATGCCATTGTTTTGTCTACACTTCCCAAAACTTTTAAGAAAAAAGCTGAAGTTTTCCTACGCATTTTGAGTACCTCAAACGATGTGAGCTGGGATCGCAAGGGTACCGTTACTATAAAGGGTGAAATTTTACCGGCGTCTAACATAGTCGATTTAGTTCACGACGCTCTGAGGCCTCAAAAACTATTAATCCACCCGGACGCCTACAGTTTGCTGATTACATCAAAGGCCTTAACGTTGCTCATGTGCTGCTAGCTAAACCTAAACAGCAAAAGAAGCCAACCCCGTCTGGTACTACAGGAAAAACCGAAATGGAAACTGATAACAGCTAGTTCGATTTAGAATATAAATTAAAAACACCACCTACTCATCCAAGTCCCCACATCAAAAAGGTGCAGTCAAAAAAACGTCGATTAGGATGCACTTCCAAAAAAGGGCTGTTAGAAAAACACCTCTAAGGCAGAGGTCCTCAACATCAAATACGAACGGAATCCTGGATTGGGAGCGCCTTAAACTTTAAAATGCCACAATGAAATTTGTTCTACGATCCCATGTAAACGAATTCTGATTTTATTACTTGCAGCTTTTTTTAATTTGAAATGTTGTACACCTCAAACTACAGTTTTGTAAATTGCTAGCAGATTTTTGGACAATAAGACATTCAGCTGTACATTTATTTTTTATATTATTAAGTATTATACGAAATAAGAACTATATATTTGTTTATTACAAAGTGTTTTTTTTTATTTCTACTCTGCTTTTGTTTTTCACGAATCTGCAATAATTACAAACTCTAAAGCTAAAATATTAGTATTTGAAGTTATTTTACAGTTACAAAGTGTAAAATTACAAAAAATCAATCTACGATTTCATAATGGTGTGATATAATTTAAAAAATTGTGATTTCTTTTAATTTTGAGCGATACATTTTATAAAAAAGTGTAAAACCTTTGCAAAATTATGCTTAGAAATAACTCTAAAACTGCTTTTACATAATTTTCGTTTTACAAAACGATTTATAAAACGAATTGTGATAATTTTTAAGTGAAATAATGTGGGATGGCGTATTTTTTATCGCTTATTGAATAAACATGTCGTTTTTTGTATAATTTCAAGTGACATGATGTCAGTTTTTGTAAAATTTTAAGTGAAATGATGGTGTCCGAATATTTTTTTCAACGAGATTGCGCGTTTTTATTCAAAATTATGTTAATTTGTGGTCAACATACATATAATGGGTGCGGCAAAATATACCCAGCTATGGAATATTGTTATAACTTTATTTCCTTGAGAGCTGTCAAAAGTGAAGTTTTATATCAAAGTAGGGAGATACAGAATTTTGTTATGAAGCGTTATTCGGCTCAACAACGAGCAGAAATTGTTAAATTGTATTTCCAAAACTTATCTTCTAGAATTTCAACTGAAGCGCTTTTAGGCGAGCATATCCTAATCGAAGACCTTCACAGGGAGAAACAATTCGACGTTTAGCAAACGATTTTTTACAAAATGACACAGTAAGTGATGTAAAGCAGAATCGGTGATATCATAGCAAATTCCTTTGTCTCTGCTAACAATCAAGTTAAAGCCTGCATTTCAAGCTTTCAAATTGTACAAAAACAAATTAGGTGCCCCGATATTCATATAGCTCTCAAACTCTCGTCGGTTTTTATAAATAATTAAAAAATAAATACTAAAACGATTAAGTTAATTGACCAAGAACTCGAGCGGAAATTTCCAGCTATATAGTAGGGTGGGACAATGAGAATCTCGATATCCATTCATGTGCGTCGGTCAAATTATAAAAATAAAATAATTAATTTCATGAAAACCACCTACAAAATCAGTTTTTAAAAAATTGTATCATCCTTTAAACACTGTAGGCTACACAATTCTATTCTTATAATTTATATTTTTGAAAAAATTGTTTGTTTTAAAAGCTGGGCTCGTGACGTCAGAGCAGCGCAGTGGGCTTCCGATAGTCACATTAAAATTTGCAACGTCTCGGTAGTGCTGAGGCATTGACGGTTGCATCTAATTTGGTGAACTAGAACGTAGAGCGTTCAAATCTAGCTCGTCCTGAGATTTTTTTAAATATAAACAGCCCTTATGTGAATGCAAGAGAGACAACCAACGCCCGATGAGCAGAAGAGAGAGAGAGAGATCTACCAGTTTGAAATTCAAAAATTGAAGTTAGAAAAATCTGAAAAAATTTCAAATTAAAAGGGCAGCCGCGGGAAGTGGGCACGCAGAAAGCAAAGATGCCCGACACCCGGGAAGTTTAAATTATATGAAAAAAATATGAAAAATTTCAATTACAAATATTCTACCGATATTAATTACCCTAAATGATGTGAACATTTCAAAAACAACTCAGCCAAGGTTAATAAACGGAACAGTAAACTGGATAAAATTTAAAGCAATTTTAAACGACCAGCTAGTCAATCCCTACCCAGTAAACAATACACGAGACATAAATACTAACATCGAAACATTTACATCAATCGTGACCAGGGCAGTGCTCACTGCAACAAAAACAAGACCCAACAACCGCAAAACAAATCCAAATATACCGCCAACTCACATTATAGATCTTATCAACGAAACGAGTAGACTACGCAGACTATGGCAGCAAATACGAGACCCTCTTGTAAAGAACCAATTAAACAACATTTCTCACAGGATAAAAAGAGAATTAGACAGTCACAGGATCAACAGTGTAATGTAGCATGCTGTGAGAATGCTTAATTATTTTCAATTAATATCAAGATATCAAAAGAGTATCATGTGATAACAAGTGTAAGAGAATAACGGGTGGCAGTAAATATTAGCAACCAAGAGGTTGTTGACAAGGGTTGAAAAGTTTCTATAATTTAAAGATTATCAGTCAAAATATTCACATTAAAGGTCGAATAATACCTTTAATTGTGAGGATATAATTCAATTTGATACGTGTTAGTAAGAATAGCCTTCTGCACGATCAAATACTGACCAAGGGGTCAATATTAGTCTTCACATAGTGAGTTGGAGATTTATAGAATCCATTTCAAGTGGTCATTGATGTACAAGCCATCAGTTTAGTGAGTGTTTGTGTGTGTGTCATGCTGCAATACCGTTTTAAGAAAATATTAAACGGTCAAGTCTGCCTACAACGAGCTTTTATGGGTCATCATCATCTTCAAGTAGGTGTTTGACGACTTCGATCAGTGTGAAACTGATATTAGAGCAACATCCCAAGTACGAGTTTGGCTGTTGAAGGTTAGTGTATTCTAGTAACAGTTTGGATACGGCAAATTTAGAATTTAAAACGTGTATTTAGATTTAGAGAATCTTAGAATATTAAGTTTTCTAAATTAATATAGTGATTTGAGTACTCGACGGTTTCGATCTTTATAATTAGAAATTTATCATTTTGGTCTAGTTATTTTAAAAAGTATTTAACCGCATTTATTGGAACTTTCATTTAATTAAATAATTTTGACAACTTTAATCTGACTATTAATTTGTAATGTCAATTCAAACGTTTAATACACTATAACAGTTAATTAGATTCAAACTCAAGTACTAAGAGTGTGATTTAAAATAATCAAACTAATATTTATTTAGTCATTCAAAGTACAATTCATTAATACAGTATATATATTTGACATTAACTCATTCAGCTGGGAAGTACAGAGAGTCTCAATTGCTAAATAAGTTGGCTAGCCGAGGTATATTTAAACATGACATAATTTCAAAATCAATTATGAAAGTATGATATATGTCAATATATGATTCAGTTGAAAGCAACAAGGTAAGTGAGAATTATATACATTATTATTGATATTACTTCTGTGAATTAATAAACAGGGTAGATATCACTAGTTTTTATTATACATTAAAATCTCCTACAGAAGGGGTGGTGTAATAAAATTGACGCGCAACGTGAGGCTCGAAAGGAAGTTGTAATAAATTTAGCTCCACAAAGTGAGATACAAAAGATAAACAAATAAGATTGTAAAATAATTGGTATCGATCAACGTGAGGGTTCGAGGCATTTAGAAGAGAGGATACGTATATGAATTTGCGGTCGGGTTTTAGAAAACCAACAAGGAAGTTAAAGAAAATGGATGGACTTCAATTAGAACAGGGTGATAACGTAGTAAATACGGAAGGACGTCAAATGCAAGAAGCTAGTACATTAGTCAGTGCATCAAATGACAGCAATATGATGCGAATGATGCAAGAAATTTTAAATAAAGTATCTACAGTAGAAAACACAAACCAGGAACTTTTAAATAAAGTATCTGCAGTAGAAAACACAAACCAGGAAATTAGATCTGTAGTTGAAGACAGCAATCAAGAGATTGTAAATAAGGTGATTGAGGTGGAAACTGCAATGTCAGAAAAAATCGATACAATTGAAGCAAAATTAAAGACGTTCCAAACAGAAAATGGAAATCTTATAAATAAGTTAAGGGTACAATTAGAACGACAATTGGTACAGAAGGTAACACCTATCGAAAAGGAGGTAGATACCATTAGGTCACAAGTAGAAATGAACAAGGATAATATTAAAAATTTTGAAAACAAATTTGACAGTTATCAAGGTAACGTCAAAAATCAAATTCAGTCATTGAATACCGAGGTGAAAGATATAACAAACTGTTTACAAAATAGCTCAAATAGTGGGAATATCAGTTTTAATGGTGGTATAGTTATGCAAGCGAGTCATGAGAGACCAAAGTTTAACGGGAATAGGCAGGTATTACACCCTATTAAGTTTCTAAAGAAATTGGAAAATTATTTTGATACTATGAAGATTGTAAGTAGTAAAAAGTTACAAGTAGCAATAGAATGTTTAGAACATGAGGTAAACCTTTGGGCTGAAAGTCACTGTACTGAATGGGACAACTATGAATCTTTTAAAGTTGATTTTATTAACAAGTTTTGGTCGAGAAATATCCAGGAAAAAGCTAGGGCTGAAATTTATATGGCAAGAATGTATAACGGTAGATTTGGAAGTTTTACGAAACACGTGTGGTATTGGATTGCGAGAGTGCAGTATTTAGAACCAAAGATACCTGACGAGATTCTGGTAGAAGCTCTTAGCAAACACTTTCCAATAGACGTACAAACAGCATTAGTAGCTTCGCAAGTGCAAAACGTAGAAGGAATGCTAAAGGTTTTGGAGGGTTTGGAAAATAGACAAACCAATTCAAAATTTGACGTAAGAGAAAAAACGTCAAATTTTCAAACTTCATATCCGTCAAAATTTGGTAATCGCAATGCAAACCAGTTTGAAACAAGAAATAGGATGAACCCAAACAATTACGACCAAAATCAAAATAAAATGTTAAGATTTGACAATAATGTTAGAGGAAGGGAAAATAATAGGAATAGCTATACGATTCAAGCAAGGGGTGATTCACCAGTGTCATTTAAAGCCAGGGATAGATCACCAAATACATCGCAAAATCAGGAAAACTAAAGGACCCGGTACAATTAGCTCCAATTGTTAAAATTCGGGTTTCAAAGGAGCAACAAGAGCATATAAATTTTGTGAAAAATTATTTTCAACAATATAACAAAATTCAAAAAGTTCATAATGTAGTTGATTTGGCATGTGATGTTTCGGAAAAAGAAAAAGAATTAGTAAATCAGGATTTACCTTATTTAAATGTAGATATTGAAGGTATTAAGCAAGACTTGTTAATAGATACGGGTAGTTCGGTGAGTGTGATGTCGGAAGAAATGTTCGTAAGAATATTAGAACAAAATAATAAAATACCTATCTTACCATCAGTGGGTTTAACAATTCAAGGTGTCACTGGGGGAATTAGAAAAGTCAAAAAGCAGGCATTAATGTTGGTAAATATGGGAAGTTCAAAACATAAAATAGTATTTTTAATTATTAATCAATTAAATACTACATCCATTTTAGGCATGGATTGGATGTACAAGGTTAAAACTAATTTGAATTTTAACAGTAAGATAATGAAATTTGTAGATGCAGGACAATGTCATGAAGTTTATTTTAAAAATAATTCTAACCAAGATAAAATTGTATCGAATGAATTGAAGTTAATATCAACAGTTAATTTAAATATACAAGATGAAACAAGGTTTGAGATAAAGGAGATACTATTTGAAAACAACAATGAGTTAAGCGAATCATTACAATTACAAAAAGATTTGAATTTAGTTTTGAAGGATCTAAAAGAAACAAATAATGAAACGCAATACATGAATGTTGAAGGAGTGGAGTTTGAAACAGAACCAACTTTAACAATACATCAGTTAAATAAACAATTTAATAAGGAGAAATTATATCCGATACAAGATATATTAGAAGAATATAATGTAATCTTTTCTGATAAGCCAGGCTTATGTAATCGTTTTATTGTAAATTAAACATTAAGGATGAAACGGTATTTGTACAAAAATCTTATCCAATTCCTTTTGCAAAAAGAACAGCAGTTGAAAAAGAGATAAAAAGAATGTTAGATTTTGGTATCATTGAACATTCAGATTCACCTTATTCTAATCCCATAGTCGTAGTTACAAAAAAGAATGGGTCGGTACGAATTTGTTTGGATGCTAGAAGGTTGAATACAATATTAGTAGAAGATCGAGAATCACCACCATCAATAGATGAATTACTACAGAAATTTAATGGTGTTAAATTTTTATCATCTTTGGATTTAACTTGTGGTTATTGGCAAATCAGATTGCATGAAACGTCTCGAAAATATACAGCATTCTTAGTAAATGGTCGGAGTTATCAATTTAAAGTTTTACCTTTTGGATTGAATGTATCAATTGCTGTATTCAGTAAATGCTTAGATCATGTTTTGGGTCCAGAAGTATTATCGTTTGCAACGGTGTACGTCGATGATATCCTTTTAGCCTCGAAAACATTAGGTGAACATAGAAGTCAATTAGCTTTGGTTTTGGAGAAACTTAGATTAGCAGGTATGACAGTTAATGCTGATAAAACAGATCTATTGATGGATCACATAAAATTTTTAGGATATGTAATTAGTCCTCAAGGTATTAACGTGGATCCTGATAAAATAAAGACCATTCAAGATTTTAAGCCACCTAAAAGCAAAAAAGAATTACAATCATTTTTGGGAATATGTAATTTTTATAGAAAGTTTGTCTGCAACTATGCTTCGTCTGTAGTTAAACTTACTCATCTATTAAAGAAGAATAATAAATGGAAATGGGGAATGGAGGAGCAAGAAGCTTTTCAACAAATAAAAGAAAGATTTATTAAGATAGTAACTCTTTCACATCCAGATTTCAACAAAACATTTTATATTGCAACTGATGCATCGGGTTGTGCATTAGGAGCACATTTGTTTCAAATAAACGAAGATGGTTCAACAGAAAATGTAATTTTTGCTAGTAGAGCATTACTAG
Organism: Agriotes lineatus; assembly: GCA_940337035.1. Taxonomy (NCBI): domain Eukaryota; kingdom Metazoa; phylum Arthropoda; class Insecta; order Coleoptera; family Elateridae; genus Agriotes; species Agriotes lineatus. Next base: position 119,117,318 of record OW679200.1, on the reverse strand, counting down.
AAGCTGAAAAGAATTATATGACCACTGAGTTAGAACTATTAGCCATAGTGTTTGCTTGCAAAAAATTTAGAACTTATATTTTGGGATATGAAACTATAATTTTAACGGATCATAAAGCTTTAGAATTTTTAAGTAGCTGTAAAGCTTTGAGTGCACGTTTGATGCGATGGAGTATGTATTTGCAAGAATATAAACTCAAAATACAATATTGCAAGAGTAAGGATAATTTAGTAGCTGATTTCTTATCTAGATATGTGTACGGTGATGAAAAGAAATTGAATCCATTACTAGTAGCTTTGACTAGAGAAGTAATTCCAAGAACACAATTACCTAACTTACTTAACAATATAGAAAATGATCAGAACACGGATCAAAATATATTTTGGATAAAGAATGAAATGGTAACGAATGAACAGGGAAAGAGTGATGAATTGAAATTAAATTATAAGATTCATGAAAATATATTGTTTAGAAGAAGCAAGAGAAGTGAAGAATGGTGGTTACTATGTATTCCAGAAAAGTTAGAAAGAGAATTTATAAATGAGTATCATCAAATGTATGGACATTTTGGTATCAAGAAATGTACTGCACTATTAAAAGAAACTTGTTATATTACAAATATAGAACGTAAGGTTCAGAAAATATTAAAATACTGTGATTTATGTCAAAGAACTAAAGTAAGCAACAAAAGTCAGAAAACTCTCATGAGGAACATTGAAGCATTACAACCATTACAAATAGTATCTGTAGATTTGTTTGGTCCTTTACCTAGAGGAAAGTATGGAGTTACTTGTATATTTGTAATGAGAGATATATTTACAAAATTTGTTAAACTATATACAATCAAGAAACCAAATACTAAATCATTATTAAATAGAATTTTAAATGATTTTATAATTAATGTAGGTAAGCCAGTTATAATTTTATCAGATCATGGATCACAATTTACAAGCAGATTATGGAAAGAAAAACTTAATGAACAGGGGATACAGTACAGGTATTCTGCTATTTATCACCCACAATCAAATCCAGTAGAAAGGATCATGAGAGAATTAGGCAGAATGTTTAGGTGTTATTGTAATATGAAGCATACAAGTTGGCCAAGTTATGTACAACATATAGAAGATTGGTTAAATTGTGTGGAAAGTGATACTACAGGATCAACACCTTATGAATTAATGAAAGGTCATAAACCGACTAGAATCATAGAAAATTTAATCAGATTTCCTGAAAGAATTGACACAACTACAGATCTAAAAATACAGTTAGCACAAGAAGTTTTTTTATCAAAGGCTCAAAGAAGAAAACGAAGACATGATAAGAATGTGGAACGTCCTATAAAATTCATGAGAGGCGATTTAGTATTAGTTCGAAATCACTTACAATCGTCAGTAATAGAAAAAACGATTAAGAAGTTCTTTTTACTATATGAAGGTCCATATGAAGTGGTCAAGGAAGTAGGGGAAAATGCCTATGTTCTAAATTATCCTGGGGAAAATAGGTATAAGTATACCCAAAATGCTTATAATTTAAAGAAGTATTATCATGAGAATAATATCAATAATGCAGTAAATCAGGTTATAGTATATCACAATAATGTAGATAAAAATGTTAATTGGAAAGAAGTTATGTCATGGGGTTACCTTAATAATGATGTAAATACAGAGTAACTTGGTTAACAAGGTTAATTTTAGAATTTTAATATTTTTGAAATGAGTTAAGGTTAATTGTAAATAATTTAAAATAGACAAATATCAATTTTTACATAAAAGCTCGTTAGAGATCTTTTAAATGAAAAAATTGGGGGGAATAAACTGTAATGTAGCATGCTGTGAGAATGCTTAATTATTTTCAATTAATATCAAGATATCAAAAGGGTATCATGTGATAACAAGTGTAAGAGAATAACGGGTGGCAGTAAATATTAGCAACCAAGAGGTTGTTGACAAGGGTTGAAAAGTTTCTATAATTTAAAGATTATCAGTCAAAATATTCACATTAAAGGTCGAATAATACCTTTAATTGTGAGGATATAATTCAATTTGATACGTGTTAGTAAGAATAGCCTTCTGCACGATCAAATACTGACCAAGGGGTCAATATTAGTCTTCACATAGTGAGTTGGAGATTTATAGAATCCATTTCAAGTGGTCATTGATGTACAAGCCATCAGTTTAGTGAGTGTTTGTGTGTGTGTCATGCTGCAATACCGTTTTAAGAAAATATTAAACGGTCAAGTCTGCCTACAACGAGCTTTTATGGGTCATCATCATCTTCAAGTAGGTGTTTGACGACTTCGATCAGTGTGAAACTGATATTAGAGCAACATCCCAAGTACGAGTTTGGCTGTTGAAGGTTAGTGTATTCTAGTAACAGTTTGGATACGGCAAATTTAGAATTTAAAACGTGTATTTAGATTTAGAGAATCTTAGAATATTAAGTTTTCTAAATTAATATAGTGATTTGAGTACTCGACGGTTTCGATCTTTATAATTAGAAATTTATCATTTTGGTCTAGTTATTTTAAAAAGTATTTAACCGCATTTATTGGAACTTTCATTTAATTAAATAATTTTGACAACTTTAATCTGACTATTAATTTGTAATGTCAATTCAAACGTTTAATACACTATAACAGTTAATTAGATTCAAACTCAAGTACTAAGAGTGTGATTTAAAATAATCAAACTAATATTTATTTAGTCATTCAAAGTACAATTCATTAATACAGTATATATATTTGACATTAACTCATTCAGCTGGGAAGTACAGAGAGTCTCAATTGCTAAATAAGTTGGCTAGCCGAGGTATATTTAAACATGACATAATTTCAAAATCAATTATGGTATATTTAAACATGACATAATTTCAAAATCAATTATGAAAGTATGATATATGTCAATATATGATTCAGTTGAAAAGCAACAAGGTAAGTGAGAATTATATACATTATTATTGATATTACTTCTGTGAATTAATAAACAGGGTAGATATCACTAGTTTTTATTATACATTAAAATCTCCTACAGAAGGGGTGGTGTAATAACAGTTACAGAAGCCACATAGAGAACCTAGAAAAGAATGACCCAGGAATGTGGAAATCAACAAAAGTGATTACAAGACAACAAACCATTATACCAACATTGGTGGACAACAATGCCAGATACAGCACAGACGAAGAAAAAAGTATACTATTTGCTGATCACTTAGAAAGAACTTTTACTCCATCAATCGCTAAAAAAAACAGGCATTTTTACAACACGGTGTTGCATACAACGAAAACACACATGCCAATAAGCAATGATTTTGACCTTCCCGCCACCCCATAATAACTCATGGCTTATATTAAGCAATTGCCGCTAAAAAAAAAACCAGGAAACGACTTAATACCCAATGGTGGTATTAAAAAACCTACGCAAAAGATGCATTGTTTACCTAGTAACCCTATTTAATGCATGCCTGAGAACTGGCTACTTCCCGAACAGATGGAAACATGCATATATTTTGATGTTTGTGAAATCAGGAAAAAATGGCAAGGACAAAGGCAGCTACCGGCCAATTAGCCTATTCAGTACATTATCAAAGCTACTAGAAAAAGTAATTGGTCACCGACTAAATCAAGCAATTGAAAACAACAATATAATCTCCAAAACCCAGTTCGGGTTTCGCAAAACCCACTCGACAACACACATTCGAAAATAAGCAATTTACTGTCATAGCCTTCCTCGACATCTCAAAGGCCTTCGCTAAAGTATGGATTGACGGGTTAAAACACAAAATACTACACATAGACATACCTAGCTACTTAAAGGCGATTCTATTTTCCTTCATGAATAACCGAACCTTTGCAGTAAAAGTCAACGGCTCGTTATCAACGACAAAAGACGCTTGTGCAGGAGTCCCGCAGGGAAGCGTACTCGGACCCATACTCTACAACATCTATACTCACGACATCCCACATCAGACTATCTGTGTGATAGTAACATTCGCCGACGATACGGCAATCATCGTCTAACATAACAACCTCACAGAAGCCGCCGAACAACTCCAAAGCGCCCTTAACATCACAGCAAAATGGTTCACAAAATGGGGACTAACGATTAACTCTTCAAAATGTGCTAATAACATTTTCACATTAAAGCGTATTATAAACGTATCAAACAACTATAAACGGAGAAAACATACCCTGGACCGATAAAACTCAAAGCGTTAAGTACCTGGGCATGTTATTGGACACACGCCTCACTTGGAGTGCACACATAAACAAGAAACCAATTGAAGGATATGTAAGACTAACCCAACTTATCCCTCTAGTCAACTAAAAATCCCCTCTACGAACAGAATGCACGCTACTCTTGTATAAAGCCTTGCTAAGATCTCTTATAACGTACGCTTGCCCTGTATGGAGCTCAGCCTCAGATACCAACATTAAAAAATCCAGGTATTCCAGAACAAGGTACTTAGAATAACAGTTAATGCTCCGTGGTTTGTCACCAACACCCAAATTCACAATAAACTCGGAATTGAACCAATAAAGACGTTCATCCAAAGACTAACCAAAAAGTTCTTCGATAATATAAACCTCTGTGAAAGTATAGTAAATCTACAGCTCGGACGCCGTAATATTCACACTAGACTTAAAAGGAAACTCCCTCAAGATGTAATAGACAACATTTAAGAGAGTATAACAATTAAACATCGAGGAGACACTATTAATTTGCCTCAAAGCTAAGATAATTAAGTTACCAAATTGTAATTAATATCAAACCATGTAGAGCAATGTATATTGTTGATCTGGTTAAAATTAAAATTAAAAAAAAAGGTAGGCCGTATTTTGTAAGATCTGTACTATCATTCAAAGTATGAAAATATTGATAGAACAGTAGCCCTTGTCGGCTCTAATAAAGCGTTTCATAATGTAAAACAATTATAACAAGAACGAGACAGGTATTAACGTCGATGGCCTACCCCTCAATTACCTCAGCTTTGCGGACGGCATTGTACTAATAAATAGTAATCTAAATGAACTATAAGGTCGTTGTCAGAACTCAGATGTAAATTTGAGAAAACGCAACAGTGGAAAATATTGACCATTATGCCTATCTAGATCACTTTTTATAACTCAACATTAGAAATAGCCGAGGTACCTCGGATGCTAATATTCTGCCGAACCATTCGAAAACTTCCAATAGTCATACCCACATCTAGCCGGCTATGGTAAATGTGATGGCAACAACTCTTACAATTAAATCAGCGAACAATCTTAGAACAATATAAAGACTGAAACGGGCAGCTGGTCTACCTTGCCTGGTGTGTTTATTTTCACATTTGCATACAGTGTGTACTACTTAGAGCGTAATACACTTATATAATTTTCAGATTTTATCAGCTATGAACCAAATCTTCGTCAAAGATAGAACACATCATGGTCTACTTGTGGCCAAAACGCCAATTGTCAAATGTAAAGTCACGTGCAATACCAAAATAAATGAAAAAAAAATTAAAAATCATTGTAGACTATCGGAAAATGTAGCAAATGTTCAGAATTCCCAGACAGCTTGACTCCAAAGTTTTATCAAAATTTAAAAAGATTAAAATTTAGTTTAAAACAAGTTAAGTCTCAAAATATAATATTAATATTTACTTCTAATTTGTAAAAAAAATTAAATTAAAATGAAATTTTTTGTGAAAAAAATAATTTTTTTTAAATTTTGATTAAACTTTCGATTTGCGCTTTTTTTTGGGAAATCCTGGACCACTTCTATTTACAAAATTTTTCGATGAAAGTTTTATGATTTTTTTTCTCCATCCATTACAATTTTTCAAACTATAGTCGAGAGCTGTGTAATGTATGGATCAGAAGTGTGGACACTAAATAAGCGATTGGAGCAAAAAATAAGCGCAATGGAGATGAATTACTAGAGACGATGCTGTAAAGTAACACGATTAGACATGATACATAATGCCGAAATAAAATAAAGAATAAACATCGAACAACCTCTTATAGAAAAAATAGAAAAGAAACAACTTCTTTGGTAGGTCATATGAAAAGAATGGAACAACAAACATGGCCAAAGAAGATATATGAATCGACACCACCTGAGAGAAGACGAAAAGGAAGACCTAGAACGAGATGGAAAGAGAAAACAGAGAAGTCAATGCGAACACGTCACATAGAAGAAGACGCATGGGAAAATAGGAAAAGATTGCGTTTGGATTGCGAGAAACGGCCAAGAGAGCTGTAATAAAACTCGCTGATATATTATATATATATAAGTGTTTGTTTTAAAGTTTAATATATATTATGTTTGTTTGTATGAGCAAATTGGCTTGCCTTGTACATGTTGTTTAAAGTTAGTTGCAGCCTTCGAGAATACTACAAATACACTAACTGAGTTAAAGAAGATAAACAGGGCCAATAACTCCTACAAATACTAATGCGTACGAGACGTCTTATTTATATTTGACGTTACGACGAAACAAACAACCTTGTTAATATGGCTCACAACCAGAGCTGAGCAAATTACTTTTAAAAGGTAATTAATTACTAATTACCAATTACCTCCCAATGTAATAATTTAATTACCAGAGATTCAATTACTCACAGGAAATAGTAATTCAATTGCCAATTACTTAGTAATTGTAATTGTACAACATCAATTACTTTTTCAATTACTTTCAATAAAAGTTATTGTCATATAGTTGTATTTAGTAGAATTTTCTTGCAAGTTGCAACTATCATTAGTGTAGTGTCGATTCGTAATCGTTATCTAAAAATGCTTAATTTTTATGTTTTGTTATCTATAGTAACCTAATACTTTATCACTCTTGAAGGTTTTTGATAATTAAATCTTCTAGCTACATGCACCGTTCACCAAAACCAAAAGTTTTTAGTTTTTGATGTAAGATGTAAGTAAATAAATAAATTCAAGGATAACAATTATACAGGGTGTCCCAAAAAAATAGGACACCGATTTGGCATAGATTACTTAGGTTATAATAAACCGATTAAACCTAATATACTTTAGTACAAAGTCCCTTCAGTAAGAAGGTATAGGGACTTGGAAATCTATATATTTTTTTATATTAGTTTCCACATAAGTTATCACTAAAGTTGAGCTTTTTATCACGATTGTGTATTTAGTTGCCGAGGCTCGAAGGGCCAAAGCAAATAAACCACACAAGGATTGAAATGGAACCCTCAGTGCCCAGGAGTAAATTGTTTTTTTAAATCGAGAAATCGCGAAGTTACAACATTTTAACCAACTTTTATAGGTTACGTTCACGTAGGTTGACGTTTACCTATCACCCAGCCGCCTACAAAAAGTTGAAAAACAATGGATTACTTCACTGCCGATTTCTCGTATTTTATTTGAAGATTTCAACGTTCTTCACTGCCAATTAAAAAAAAAATTTTTTCGAATATGAAGAAATGTCGAATTTAATTTTGGCTAGATTTTGTAATGATATTAGAAAAAATAGCACCCTGAATATGTTATAAAAGTGATTTTTCCATGTTCGTGATAAATTAATCGACTCCCTTTGCATCACTCGCTCGTGAATTAAACGTTGAAAAACTTTCACTTTTCTTAACTTGTAGAACAATATATTATTAAATACGCTTAACATGAGGCTGAATGACGAAAATATGTAACTTACCAAAGTATACAGGGTGGAGCATTGGATTTCTTAAGTGTTTGACAGCAAATTTCTATTTAGATTTTGTAGAAGAACGATCCAATTGGCGCCACTTGAACATTTTTTGTTGGCTCTGTTTGAAAATACTTTTTTATACCCCTTTATACGAAAGTGACATTTTCTGTCGCCTATTAGGGGTATAGGAAAAATAAATATACGTTTGGGTCCCTGGTTGGTTTCCAATGGCAGTGTGAGAGAATATAATACATTGACTGCCGTTGCCATTAGACACGGGAAACAATGTAATTATTATTAATAATAAATCAACTAGCCTCCTGGTTTTCATATTTAAAAATTTTTGAATGCAGCTGATTACAAGAATTAGCTTCATCATAAAATGTAAAAGTGTTGTATGTATAACTCTGGACTAAAACCTCATTTCATACCTTGCATGATTACAATAAATTGATTACTTACTGTTCTCGCAAACTCTGAAGAACTAAACTACATCTGCGGGAGGGAATGATACATTTTCCTCCCTAGTAATACAAATAGTTATTAAAAATGTATTAGGTAACTTCTGAAATTATAAAACAAAATATCAATTTGGTGTTGATCAGGGACCATTGAAAGTTGACAGATGACTGATAAACCTAGTTGAAAACGGCTGATTAAAATAAGAATTCGTACTTTAGATACAAAAACAAAAGACATTTGCTCAAGCACGTAACAATGAAGTCATTTTTACGTTCAAGTGACCTTTATACTGTGTTCAAACAGAAATTACATAAGGGTTGAATATGACAATTTTTAGAATTTTCAATCGCGATATCAGCGTATAATATAAACTTATGACAGAAACAACAGTGATTATGTTAATGAATTCTAAAGCTTGCTGTTGCCAATACTTTTATATTCCATGGCCAACCCTTAAATAATTCCTTTTTGAACACACCGAATAAGAAAATTACTGTGAACGCTCGACCATTAAATTGCTCAGGTTGCTTTCATATTTTTACTTCAAATTTCAAAATATTATTAACATCTTTAATAATACGTATTGATTTTAAGTTTAGGGCAATAAAATATCTGAAATTACGTAAATTGGGTCACTATGCACTGTTCTTTTAAAAAACTAAACGGAATTTTGTGTAAAATCATTAAGAAGCCAATATTTGAATGTCTCGTAATTAGCAAGGGTGTTTTTAATAATAATCGAAGCTAACCTGCTGCAGCCAGTATAGAAAGCAGCATATGAGCATTACAAGGCAAGAAACGACAAAGAATGGATAATTTACAAAATGTTCAATGTAAGAACGCGGTAAACTTATGCGGCGGCGTTTTAAAATTACCATACGCTATAATGCATTTTGGAGTCAGCCAGACATGGGATTTTGCAATTAGGTACATTTTATATATGTGTTTCCGTTGTTTAAATGTTGTTATCGGATTTTGTCCGTTTAATTCAATTCCTCACTCAAAAACGTAATTTTCTGGATCTAACGTCTGTTACGGATCGTTTAAAACAAGCAAATTGAAATGAATAAATAATCATTATGAACCAATATCGTCTAATGAAGCTATGTAAAATTATTTTACCGTAGGTATTGTAATCTGTAATGTACTTACCGCAAATATTCTTATAGCGTCTTACACTTAGCGTCTCTCACAATAAATATTGTCATTATTACAAGCTACAGATACACGCACTAATGTTCGTGGAAGCGTCATACAAAATGCAGAAGTTGCTGTTATTCGACTCGTCAGAGGAAATAATAAATTAGGTTTTTATTGCCCGGGGAATACCCTGCGATTTGCTTAATAAGAATTTATCTTATTTATGCGTTCTGGAGATCTAGCACCCTATCGAAGTCAGTAACTCAGTAATTGAAATACCACAAAGTAATTCAATTACCGCGAGTAATTTCAATTACCACAAGTAATTCAAATACCTATAAAGTAATTTAAATACTTTAGAGTAATTTAATTACACGAAAGTAATTGAGTAATTGAATGCAGTAATTAATTACTTTTAAAAAGTAATTTTCAAGTACTTTCTAAGAAAGATTTCAATTCCCAATTACAATTACAGCATTTTGAAAAGTAATTCAATTCCAAGGCAAATACACAAAAAGAAATTTAATTAGTAATTTAATTAAAAACTAATTAATTACTGCCCAGCTCTGCTCACAACGATGGGGCTTGAACTGCAGCATAGCGAGAAGCTTCATTTAAAGATCAATTAAGCGAATGGTTCTTAAAGACCTAAAGGAATACGACATGGAAATTCGAAAAAAAATTAAAGCGTACAACTTTATCTGGCGTATTTTAACATTGAAATAGAACTAGGCGGATCTTGTTATCAAACAAAGCAACAATACTGGGACGACTACAATAGCATAGAAATTTCAAACGACAAAAGATGTAAATTAACGATATAAGAGCAAGATTGGGCAGCAAATGGAATCACAATTTGCAACAAATGGGAAGCATGGAGGGGCATCCAATCAGAAATGCATAACGACTGGCTGCTAAAGAAGAAGAAAATCAGAAAATAATTGACGCTTTGGAGATGTGGTATTGAAGAATGCTCAGAGCCATACGGAAAGTGCATTGTACATATACTTTCATTTTTGAGGTACTAAAGGTTGATTTACATCTACCATCAGATGATTGTAGTGTAAGGTCGAGTTGAGGGCACTAGACCACGCTTTTAGACGCGAACGCTATTAGGCGCCTGGACGTTAAGGCGCCGCAACTTTAGGCGCGGGGACAGTTAGGCGCCACATGAAAGAAATTCACATTATTCTTGATTTTAAAATTTTTTGTTACTTAATTATTGCAGCCATTAATGTTGAAGAAAAATTCAAACAACATATATTCAGATTTTTACGATCCTTCTTTAGTGTGTTCAATGTTCAGTGTAAAGTTGTACAAATTTACATATTGAATTTACATTTTATCGATTATGAACAATTACTTACTTACTTTTTGTATATGGATAGTTTACCGTAGTGAAATTATATGGTGTGTATAATTCCACCACGTTAAACTACCCATATACAAAATGTAAATAACTCATTTTTCATAATCGATACAAAGTAAATTAAATATGTAAATTTGTAATACTTTAACACTGAAGAAGGCTCGTAAAAGCGCCAAATACATATTGTTTATGAAGGTTTTAATTTTTCTTCAACATTAATTACTGTAATAATTACCCAACAAAAAATTTTGAAATCAAGAATAATGTGAATTTCTTTCATGTGGCGCCTAACTGTCCCCGCGCCTAAAGTGGCGCCGCCTAAACGTCCAGGCGCCTAATAGCGTCCGCGTCTAAAGCGCTCGCGCCTAAAAGTGCGCGCCTAAAGATGCGCGCCTAAAGAATCGCGCCTAAACGTCCTAGACCGCATCCTGAGGCACCAGTACATCCCACACTAGCCCTTACGCACTCCCGGAGTCGCAGGTATCTCCTAATTTTGTAAATTTTGGCGTATGTTTGCAGAACAGAAATTGTAAACAAAAACCGCGGCTATCAGCAGTCGCGCTTTCGACATCCGACATACAGTGCCGAAATATATATTACACTCCAGGCCAAATACTGCTACCACCGACACTTAGCTGCTGTGTGGGTTGCAATTCGCCGGGAAACAGAAGAAAACACGGTCCCAGAAGGATTTGTTATTTTTATTAATATACAATTCAGTTTGCTTAAAGTTAACGACTATTTTGTAATTATAGTTAACCATCATGTACCGTTGGTAAATTAATTACGTTTTCCTAACCGTATACATATGAGAAGTAATGAACATTGTAATTTTTCTTACAATTTGTGTGATAAATTATTTTAACTTGCCTCATAAACGTCAATATTTGACAAACAAATCTTGTAAAGTTATAACTTGAATAACTAATTTAATATTGCTCCGGCTAGTCAGTAACTGATTAGAAAACCCCTTACTCTCAGCCGAATGATGCTGTTTAATAACAAGTATATATAATGACTGAAATAATCAATTACAATAAAGTGATTATTATAGTTTATTTTCAGGTACCTTATTGATACCTTACATATATCAATGACAGTTATATGTGTACAATGACGTTTCTTTGACGTAAGGATAGACATGTTTGTTTCAGATAACTTTTAATAACTTTTTAAACCCAAATTCCCTAAATTACAACCCCAATCTGAAATAAAACCAAAAAGGTAGGATTTCTAAATATAATATTCAAAACTCGCCGAGTACTCAGATCACTAATGAATTTTAATAATTAACAGTAATGCTTAAGTTTTAAATACAGTTTTATTAATATTATATATATACGCAATTTAATCTTGCTTGAAATATTCCAAATATTGTTCGATAAAAGTTATAAAACAGTAACTGACCTTAACGTCGCTTTAGGGTACCTGATCAGCAGACTATGTAATCCCCTCAGCAAATGAAACAGGACAGCTAACAGAAACCTGGATAGTTGAGCACTCTAACTTCCCTCCAAAAAGCTCTTTAAATACGATTTCTATCTTTCAGATAGAATTTCCCACTTAACTTCACCACACACACGTAATCACTGGCTCTACTTTAATTATATCGCACGTTATTTGTCTTGCAATATAACTTCAATATTCAAATCAAAACACTTCAATTATATCGACTCTTTAGACCGTTTAATTTACTGAATTTTTATTTTATATTATTACCAGTTACTTCCTCTGTAATAACTATTCAAATAAATCCAGTTTAAAAAGACCAATTGGTGGGAATTGAACCACCATCCGTTTTAATATGACCGCCTAGATTCAATTATAAAATTGAACTCCCTATTTTGTTTATTATTCACAACCCAACAACTATTCACAAACTTTTTTAAATTAACTATCTGGATATCTTTTATATATATATATACATGTGACGTGCAGACTGCATGTAACATTACAACATTTTTTCAAATTGAGTTACCCGAGATATAAAACGTTTCATAAATCCAGAACGCCCTTCGCAGGGGCTTATTAAAACGTTACATATTAAGTTGATGATATTTTTCCATTTACCACAAATAATGCCAATTCGAGAGTAATGTATAAATGCTACTATATTGCTCGAGTCCCCTTCAGGCGAAACGTGCAATATGATTCAGTAAATGCATCAGGAGACGGGCAGACACCGCCACAACCTGGCGTACAGGTTAGGGTTCAGTTGGATACGCTAGGAGACGGGAAGACACCGCCACAATCTAACGTACAGGTTAAGGTTCGGGAGGATACACTAGGAGATGGGAAGACACCGCCAAAAGCTAACGTCAGGAGAAGGGTTTGGAAAAAGAGAAGTCCAGAGACTCAAGTCGGACTGCTGGTCGAGACCGGTGGACTCAAGTGACTTAAATGGTTGTGGAGTCTTTTATATACTTTTCGCGCGGCTTTATCAATACAGTGGTTCTGGATAACATTGAGTAGGAGGCGGCACCGGGGTTGCCTCTTTATGTTTTCGAGCATAGCGGGTGCGTGGTTTGTTATCATCAGTTTGAGCGCCGGATAGATATAACGCTGGATTAGGCGATGTACAAATTAAATAAAATTTGCTGCAGAAGCTAGCGTCCAAATACATTGGACAAGTAACTATTTTTAACTATACTACGTTGAGCAAACAGATGTAAAAATTAAATTGCTATTTCAATTTCAACATAGGTATAAACTTAGCTGTATCGATTCCAAGCGCTTCATGTAGTCAGTTCCGTTTTTCTAAGTTGCATATTTCTCGTACATTATTTACTTAACAACAAAATATTTTGTAACAATGCTTTTAATAATAGTTTAAATTCTGAGTTTACTTTGTACCCCACTAACTTAATGTTTACCTTTATAGTAATTTGAAGTTAAACTATTTATTCCATTGGTAGTAATATGGTACCCATGATTTTAAATGTATTCACTGAAACCACATATTTGCACCCTTTAATTTACATATGGTTTATTTTTTTATTCGACCCGTCGATATCACCAGGTGTTTCAGAATTATGATGGTGAGAGAGGCCTTTGACAGTAAGTTATTTTGAAAGAACCTAGTTTTTTCACTGTACAGCAAATGCGCCTATCTGTTTATTAGTTATCAAGAACTAACTCACTCCCTAAAATAGCCGAAAAGCACCAGGCAAAAAATTGCAAAAGACGGGACCAACACTGCTTATTCTCAAAATGTTAAAGTTGGTTAAATTCATCTCAATTATACATTTATAAATATTTCTAAATTATTCTACCTCAAATGCAAAACAAGATTATGCTGCGGCAGTTTTCCCGTTATTTCAAATAACTTCTAACCTTCCAAATCGTTTAAAATAAACGCCCGCCGGTTCTTTGCGCCTACACAAAACAGCACTCGAGCACACGATTTCTTGCAAATTGACGCCAGAACAAGAGATGACAAGATCTACCGTCACCTGGGCACCGCTCTTGTATTAATTTCTGTTTCTATATTAAATTCGGATTTCACAAGAGGGCGTAAATTAGCGAGTAAATTAATTAAAAGTTAGGCCTACTTGCTCCAATTTCGACAAAACTTCGGAGACAATCTCGCGATTGCAAAATTAACTGTGTTATGAATTGACTAGTATATTTCATCCGCATGTGAAATTGACAGCTGGATATTTCTGCAACAGAGCGGTGCTGAATCGGCGAAAAGCTTTCAGCAAATCCTTGATATGCTAAAAATTTATAAAAGAAATAGGTGCCCATAAAAGCTAAACTGATCTTGAAGAAAAGCCACTGTCATTAATTAATTGTTAAGTTCTCCAGAAATAGTGAGAAGCATCAAATTTTTATGAATTTTCACTTAAATGCGTTTAGATAGTGTGTTGTAATTCACAAAACTTTCTGATTTACTGAATCCTTCCGTAAAATATTTGTTTTAATGTATTAAGTATATTTTTTAACAAAGGATGTGAAGTGTTTTATCGGACTTTTTCCACTGTCTAGGGTGTATATAGACCACTGTCAAAAATGACATTCAGAGAAAGGATGTGAAAATTAGAAAATGTTTAAAAGTATCAAATAATAATTACTAGACGTAACGCATTTCGCTTAACAATGAAAGTAAACATAATGTAATCAGATACGACTATATTCAACTCACCTGAGAGCTAGCCTGTTATAAGTTACTGGTACGGTAATTTTTTCTAAATGTAACGTCACGCCAATGCGCTCTATGGGAAATGCATATGATGGGCTGACCGAAAACAAGCTAACGTGCCAAATAGCGGTTAGCCCTTCAAGACGGAGATGAGCTCAAACCTAACGTCTACGGACGAATAGAAATGCCAAATTCACAAGTGGACCTACCACAGCCCATATCGGGCTTCCGCCATCTCAATGTTTTTCAGTCGGTAACAATGTTTTGATTTTTCTGAAACTGACACACTACATTTTTGTTAGTTTTCCTTTAGTTCGTATACTTTTCGGAACTTTTTCCTCTGCTCATTACTCATTATTGTTTATTCAGTACAATGTCTTGGCAAACTTAGTCTTTCTATGTTTATATTGAAATGGTATTAAGCTCACAATTTAGCTGTTTGCAGTGCGAAATATTTAACCAAGTCAATAAAGTACAGAGTAAATATAAGTATTTTATGTACTTGCACTTTAAACAGTAATAAAAGTATATAAGCAAAGCATATTTCAGAGGGTTTAAATTTGAAGTTTCAGTAAAGTAATATAATTAAGATGATTAGTTTGTGCATATTTAAAGCCAGACCAAACGAAATTAATTGACACAAAAGGTTTGTTATGTGCATCCTGAATGAGCGTAGTTATTAATAAAAGTAAGGCTAGTGAAAAAGGCAAGCAATCTGAAAGGTAGATGAAAGCCAGATAAAGATAAAATAGAAATTGCAAAGAGAAGTTCAGAATTAGGCAATGGAAGAGAAGAAAAGCAAGTGACGTGTAAAAATTGTGAACTCGAATACCAGCGCATTAATAAAAACAAAGTGCAAAAACAGAGAAGTAATTTCTAAAACTTATGTGTGTAACGAGAAAAAACAATGTTAGCTATAAGCAATAAAAACAATTTTTAGATTTAAGGAAATGTTAATATTAAGAATCATGTAATCAAACTTTACCCCGTTTAAGTGTATTTGTTATCAAAATTAATCTCCATTTAACATAAGCAGATCACGGTATCATAGCAACGTGATTTTGTTCCGTTGAATAAGGAGAGAACAAATGAAATATAAATTATTGAAGCTTGGGGCAAAATTTGCACTCCCTTAAATTAATGTTTTGAATAAATAAAACGTATTTTTACTAATAAAAGGTATCCAGTTTTAATGTCCAAGTGACCGTGCACCTGTGGGAACGTTGGCAGCAAGTTCCGCAACAAAAAAGTTGTAAATTTTCCAATTCGTCTCCGAGTGGAAATCGGCACCGGACACCTGGAGTTTCCGAAGTTGGAATACGACCCATTTAAGCCGAGGAACCCAGAGGTCAGCATTCCAGCACGTCAGAGGGGTCTGCAAGAGCATCCCGATCAACATCTGGTGCCAAGGAAGCGTTTACAAGAGGAGAAATTCCAACAGCGTCACCTGCGACCATCTCCATGCTCAAGTTCCGATAGAAGTTAGAAGGTAGGATTTTGCATATTATTCAAGTGTTATGGTTCCAAAAAGCTGTCGAGGTCCTAAAGAACGAGTCTATCGCATTTTCAAGAGTCCAGCTACGCCCCAATTTTCATAATTAGCATAGCGTCATCAGAAGCTGCGAATTTGCAAGAATTTCCAAGCCACCAGAAACAAGTGATTGTTGGCGTCTATCTACGTCACACCTATAAATAAATTTGTGGAGGTTTGTTGCTAAGAGCGATAATTAAATCGATTTACCTGAGGTTCTTTTGCTTCATTTCACGATTTTAAAAATTCAAATTATCGTTAATTGCACTGGCAACAATTCTGTGTTCAGCTGTCAGATTCAGGTTACAAATATTATCTACTAGAAGCGCGCATATAAGCTACTTTGGGACAAATAGTCTGAACTCACTTGAGAGCAGTTTTGTGTTTTGCCGAGAGCTAGCCTAGATAGTATTGCAGTTCAATAAAATATAAAAAGGGCATTTAGCCATTTATTTTGAAAAGTAATAAATGCATTTTATTTTTAATTAGCCTAAGTTACTCTCAGGCAAAGTTAGCACAGTAAAAAAAGAACCTGAGAATTGTGTGGTGATTTGCCCTATTATTAAATTTCTAATTTAAAAGAACCTTTATAATATAAAACAAGCCGGTATTCATAACAATATATACTTCAGCTTCTTTCACTTTCTCCATATTTCCATCTTTAACTAATCCTATAATGTTTATTATTTTTTCAAAGAGTCTCAATTTTTCGTTTCGCTGTTCATGTTATCATTAATCGGACTAAAGTTTTGCATGTCATCTTGTTCACTCTCTTTCCCGTAATTTTGTTTTTAAATATAGTACTGAGCGTGCATGTATCTCGTAACTCAAGATTTCATTTCAGTTTTTGGTCACAAACTTGAGTTGGCATTTCCTTTCCTAACTCTAAACAATTTCTCTTACGTTAAGAATTGATTTCCTGCTATATTACATCTTCAATATAAATACCACTAGTGCTCTATTTAATAATGCAGCTGTCATCTTATTTCAACCTAGTTTTAGTTCGCAGCAGTTCTATATCGACCGGTATGAAAGAGTCTAATGGAGTACTCTTTATCATATATATGAAAGCACTAAAAGCCTAGTAAGCTCATATCTTGGCTGCATTTTTTTCCAATCTTCAGTACTTTTAGATCTTCTTGAACGCATTGCCTTCTTGGCCTTCCCCTCTGGCCTTTTCCTTCTATCTCTTTTCTACACATTATTCATTCGGAATTCTTTTATAGTCCATTCCCGTTAAATGACCCAACCATTTGATTTGTTGCGTCTTTACTATTCCCAATAACGGTGGTTCTTGATGCAGGTTCTCCAATTCCGGATTAGTTTGTGTTTTATGCTGACCTTCTACCCCTTTATCGACACAGATCTTTCAAGAAGTTAGGTATTCCGTTCCCCAAAGAATTAAATATCGAATGACGTGATTGCAGCACATGCAAGTTGCATTCGGGGAAGTCTACCATCGCAGGTGTGACTCTGTCAAATCAAACCATCGATTATTTTGTTCCCTCAAGTACCGACGCCGCTGGGGCGTGGAAAAACTATTGCGAGAAGCATTACCGTCTCCACCGATCGGTGTACAAGTGTTGTTTCCTACAAAGTGTTGGATTCGCTTTAAAGTCTGGCATCGACACATAACGATATTTGCTGATTCTGTTGAAATCGGTGCGGGGTTATACCAATCATACGCTGTTAAACAGCAAGTACTTTTCAAAGGCACCAATGCGATGGAATCATCTGATATTCTCCCCTTTTCTCTCTTGTCGAAATCCGACGGAGCGCAAGTTGTTGAAAGCAGTTAGCTGAAGTACCTTGGACAAAATAAGTGATTGCTGGTCAAGTCAATTGAGGCTTAATTCCCATTTAAAAGTGGTAGTCATGCTAAGGGTCAGCGTTGTGTACTAAGTGGCTGCGAGCTTCCATATCGCAAGACAGTATCTTCACGTCGGTTTAAGCGAAACAAGTTGGAAATTCCATTGTGCCCGAAGTTCATAAATAAAAACGCGTTTGCCGAAGCTTTCCTTATATATCGCATGCATTTTCTATTCTCTTCTTGGGGATTTAACTGCACCGCCGTGGTTCGAAGTTATCCACTTTTTCGTGAAATCCATCATTACGCTGCTATCGATTTCTCCAGCGGTGCCCTGCAAGCTACCAGAGGTTTTCCGGTGGCTAGAAAACGTACGACGAAGCCAAAGGTGCCCTACGGACATCAAAAAAACATTCAGTAGAATTGTAGACAGATACCGTGTGTAATAATTAATCGCTAATCCCGAGACTACAGTTAACGATCAGTTAACTAAATAGTGGCGGTCGCCAGAAACACCAAATAACGCCCTGAAGTATTCGTAACTATTAAAATTTCAAGTCATTAAGATACCGATGTGTAAATGTTTTAACAAGAGTCCATAGCTGTTTATTTTTAGCAATATCTAAACTTCTTATGACGTCATATAGGATTAGGGACAAACTTTAATTCCAGGTTTTTGTACATATTTAAAGTTAATAGAGGCAGGTTACATTAACTTCTCTGTTTTATTGTAATTGCATGCGACGTTCCATTATATTTATTGTTTACGTGAAGGGTTCTAGCGACTTGCAAGAGATTAAGACAAAGGTAGGTATGTGGAGGTACTAGGCCGAACGTCGTACATCGGTGGCAATAAGCTGAAAGATTGTTCCCCATTTCAGACTTTAAGGAAATACTCTATGGCACCCTTTTTTAACATTATTAGCTAATTTCCCAAGATATCGATCTATCATCTATCGAATCGAACCACGAGCAGCAGTTTCCAACTCCTGTGACAAGGACATTTGTAACTTGGTTAGGGCACATATTTTACGCGTGTATTGTCGAATTGGCTTTTTAGTTTATCGATCAACAGTGGCAGAGCACTCAGTTGGGCCAAAAAATCGGAAAAATTTCCGATTGTTTCGTAATTGCCGTTTTACCTGTCATGTGATGAAATTATGCCACCTCTGTTAATATCGACTTTTCTTGGTATATTTTCCGAAGCTAGGTCAAAAAGCATAGGGGGCATGGCGTCACTCTTTCCCAACGTTTTACCCACTTTAAAATCTGTTTATGTTGTACCATACACCCTCGCTCCATTTTCTGTATCATTCATACCAGCTTTACTAATTTAACGGGTATACCCAATTTCTGTAACGATACGTACGGTTTTCTCGTAGAATAGGATCAAAGCCTGTTTCAAATCCAAGAAATGTGTAGTTAGCCTTTGTGTGTTTCTTTAAGTGGGAATATTTTATCTACCACTGATATGGCTTTTTGAAATCCACACTGGTATTCACCAATAATGTTCTGCGCAAGGCAATTTCTCGATAATTCTTAGAGGTCTGTTTGCCACTCTTTTTGTATATTGCGAACTTGGGCAACTCCTCATTTTCCCCATATTTCTTGCAGTATGTTCTGAATTATATTTAATGTTTCCTTCTCTTCTGGTGCTTTTTTATAGATTTCGTTGTTATATGGTCTGTGTTATCATATGCTTTCTGCAGTTGTGGCTCTGCTCTTCTAGCCCCCTGTTTTCTTTGCTCATTTAATAGTTCTTTGAAATATTGCGCCCAGCTTCCTTCAGCTTTTTCTTGATCTCCAATTAACTAACCTAGTTTATCTTTACAGAAAGTAATTCTTACTTTACAATCTGTCTTCACATTCTTATTACCTTAGTAAACGTTTCGAAGTTCTTGATTTACGTATATTTCGTCAATCTTGTTTAGTTGCTGTATTTTAAACTTGAATTTTTGTTTCTGCACATTCTTCTTTGTCGTTCAAATAACCGCGCCGTCAGCTCTCTTCATACCAGCTCATGGTCTATCTGGTTCACTTATTCACGGCTGCTAGGACAAATCCACGTGTCTTTGTATATGTTTTTATGTTTGTATCTTTAATCCCCCGTTAGTAGAATAGGGACCGCTTGCCCCCTCCACTTTTTATTTGATTCGCGGTTTAATTCGCGGATTTCGCGGTTTTAATTCGCGGATTTCGCGGTTTTAATTTCGCGGTTTGATCTAATTAATTTCGCGGTTTGATCTAATTAATTTTCACATGTGCTACTGATTAAATTACGCATTAGCTTCCGATTAAATTACGCATTAGATTTTTTAATTTGCTTCTGGAATTACGCGGCGGCCATTTTTAATTTTCGCGGGAATATTTGAAATTTGAATTTATTCCGATTTTTTTCTAAGTTCCATTATTTGAATTTTAAACTTCCCGGGTGTCGGCCATCTTGATTTTCTGCGCGCGCACTTCTCACGGCTGTCGTTTTTAATTTTGAATTTTCGCGGAAATATTTGAAGTTCAAACTGGTAGATCTTCCGTCTCCCTCATCGAAGCTGCTGTCTCTCTCTTGCATTTACAGAAGGACTATTTATATTTAAAAAAAGCTATTTGCGTCGGGCCCAAGTGGGATTTGAACCCTAGTTTTCTGGTCAACAGCTTCAGGACCCTACCGTTGAGCTATCGAGGTCTGTTGAATATATAGGATTTGAACGAAACGCCATTTCGCAGCTCTGCCGTCACGCCGGCCGAATTCAAACAAACTATTTTTCAAAAAATTAAATTATGAGAATAGGGAATGTTTAGCATATTGTGTTTACAGGCAGATACAATTTTAAAAAAAATTATATTTGTACCAGCTTTTGCTAGAAATAATTATTTTTATAATTTGCAATAGCTCGTTGCTCCAGACTGCTGGAAATTTCCATTCACCTGCGCATAATTTGAAAAGCTAGAATATGGTTAATTTTACGGTTCTATGTGTAATTACAAAAGACATTATAGTCCCGATGCGAACTATCTATTTTGTCATCCTCAAATGGTCTAACAAGTAAATTAATCGTTTTAGTATTTATTAAAATTATTTATAAGACAGGCGAAAATTTTAAAGCTATGCCGAAAAGAGGCAAATTCTATCGTAAAATATACGGGTTAATAGCGAAATCATAATTACGCGGCGGTTATTTTTTAATTTTCGCGTTAATATATGAGTGACTTAACAAATATTTGTCCGTTAGAGATTGCAACGCAGGTCTCGGCATGTCGTTAAGTGTAATTAGAAAACACGTCATAGCCTCGGGTTCGCTTTCTATTTCGGATGTGCATCATTGCACATCGGTTTTAGTAACGGTTCAGCTTTCGTGACTGCTCGTACGCAGTCGTGTTATTTTAACATGTAGTAGTAGGGCGACACCAAAACTGAAGCAATCAAATTAATTGACCTAATTAAATCCGCGAAGTGGGCGACACCTTTCGCGGATTTCGCGGAATTTTCGCGGATTGACCCAATTAATTTAGCGGTTTGATCTAATTAATCACATATGAAGTTTGATATGTAATTTACATATGTGCAACTGATTAAATTACGCATTAGCTTCCGATTAAAATTACGCGTCGGGCTTCGGCGGCCATCTTGGATTTCTGGCGCGAATATTTGAAATTTAAATTTTTTAAGATTTTTTTCTAAGTCCCAGTTTTTGAATTTAAACTTCGCGGTGTGTCGTCCATCTTTGTTTTCTGCGCGCGCACTTCTCACAGGTGTCGTTTTTAATTTTAAATTTTCGCGAAAATATTTGAATTCAAACTGGTAGATCTTCCGTCTCCCTCATCGAAGCTACTCTCTCTCTCATGCACGGAGGCCATTTTAATTTTGCGCGAATATTTGAATTTTAAATTTTTTTCAGATTTTTCTAAGTCCCTGTTTTGAATTTAATCAGAATTTCATTGTGTAATTTTAAAGTTTAAGATGCACCCAATCTAGAATTCCCTTCGTTTTTGGTGTTGATGACATCTGCCTTAGAGGCGTTTTTCTAACGGCCCTTTTTTGGAGGCGTTTCCTTATCGGTGTTCTTCTGACTGAACCTTTTTGATGTGGACTTGGATGAGTAGCTGGTGTTTTTAATTTATATTCTAAATCGGACTCGCAGTTATCAGTTTCCATTTCGGTTTTTCCTGTAGTACCAGTCGGGGTTGGCTTCTTTTGCTGTTGAGGTTTAGCTAGCAGCACATTAGCAACGTTAAGGTCTTTGATGTAATCAGCAAACTGTAGACGTCCGGGTGGATTAATAGTTTTTCGAGGCCGCAGAGTGTCGTGAATTAAATCGACTATGTTAGACGCCGGTAAAATTTCACCCTTTATAGTAACGGTACCCTTGTGATCCCAGCTCACATCGCTTGAGGTACTCAAAATGCGTAGGAAAACTTCAGCTTTTTTCTTAAAAGTTTTGGAAGTGTAGATAAAATAATGGCATTTGATAGGCTGTCACTGGTTGTTTCAATAGGTATTTTGATTGGCTGCCGCGCCTGGTTTGTGAAATGAAGGAATCGTTGTAAAACCTGATTGTACTTGATCTATTTATCGTGATCAGTTAATTTGGACTTTAAAACTTTTTGCATTTCGTCATCAAGCTGTGATAAGCTCCATCCCTTTTTATTTTAAAATTTTACAAAAGCAGAGGCCCGACTGATGCCGCACTATCACGTTTTAAACCATTGTACTCTGTTACCTGATGCGGCAGCAGTTTGGACCTCTGATTTTATAGAATTTTAAAATAAAAAGGTATGGAAACACTGCGTGCGTCACATCGCAGACAGGATGGCACTTGTAAATTCGGCGATGACGCATCACGATAAATAATAAAACGGCAGCCGAGGGTCAAGTCTTTCGAGAAAATATATATCAAAACCGATTTTAGAAATTTGTACATGGCTTAATTTATATGAAATATTGTATGAAATTGCAAATAGAAGACTTTTAAACTATATGTTTTCTTAATTAGACAGAGAGTGCTCGTTTATATAGGGAGTCAGGTTGGCCGAATGGTTAAGGCGTCAGATTCAAGCTCTGATCTCGAGAGAGAATACGGGTTCGATTCCCGTACCTGTCATATTTTTTTTTTTATATATTTATTATGAAAGTCTTGATTTTAAGCTAGTTTATTCACGACGGCTCTACCAGAACAAACGACTGAGCTCCTTTTCGACTAAAATGGACAAAGAGCGGAAGATGTTGATTGTATCGCCGGAATTTGTCCAACGTCTTAAGTCTGGCGATGATGCGGAAAAAAATATATTATCACAGCTTGATGACGAAATGCAAAAAGTTTTAAAGTCCAAATTAACTGATCACGATAAATGGATCAAGTACAATCAGGTTTTACAACGATTCCTTTATTTCACAAACCAGGCGCGGCAGCCAATCAAAATACCTATTGAAACAACCAGTGACAGCCTATCAAATGCCGTTATTTTATCTACACTTCCCAAAACTTTTAAGAAAAAAGCTGAAGTTTTCCTACGCATTTTGAGTACCTCAAGCGATGTGAGCTGGGATCACAAGGGTACCGTTACTATAAAGGGTGAAATTTTACCGGCGTCTAACATAGTCGATTTAATTCACGACACTCTGCTGCCTCGAAAAACTATTAATCCACCCGGACGCCTACAGTTTGCTGATTACATCAAAGACCTTAACGTTGCTAATGTGCTGCTAGCTAAACCTAAACAGCAAAAGAAGCCAACCCCGACTGGTACTACAGGAAAAACCGAAATGGAAACTGATAACTGCGAGTCCGATTTAGAATATAAATTAAAAACACCAGCTACTCATCAAAAGTCCACATCAAAAAGGTTCAGTCAGAAGAACACCGATAAGGAAACGCCTCCAAAAAAGGGCCGTTAGAAAAACGCCTCTAAGGCAGATGTCATCAACACCAAAAACGAAGGGAATTCTAGATTGGGTGCATCTTAAACTTTAAAATTACACAATGAAATTCTGATTTTATTACTTACAGCCTTTTTAATTTGAAATGTCGTGCACCTCAAACTACAGTTTTGTAAATTGCTAGCGAATTTTTAGAAAATAAGACATTCTGCTGTACATTTATATTTATATTATTAAGTATTATACGAAATAAGAACAATATATTTGTTTATTACAAAAGTGTTTGTGTTTTTTATTTCTACTCTGCTTTTGTTTTTCACGAATCTGCAATAATTACAAAATCTAAAGCTAAAATATTAGTATTTGAAGTTATTTTACAGTTACAAAGTGTAAAATTTCAAAAAATCAATCTACGATTTCATAATGGCGTGATATAATTTAGAAAATTGTGATTTCTTTTAATTTTGTGCGATACATTTTATAAAAAAAAGTGTAAAACATTTGCAAATTTTTCAACGAAATTGCTATTTCTTTTAATTTTGAGCGATGCATTTTATAAAAAGTGTAAAACATTTGCAAAATTATGCATAGTTTATGTAACATGATGTCGATTTTTGTGAAAATTTATGTGGGATGGCTTGTAATTGCGTGATTTTTGTTCAATTTTCATCGTGTGTTGAATAAAATATCGTTTTTTGTATAATTTCAAGTGATATGATGTCAGTTTTTGTATAATTTATGTGACTGATGTCGATTTTTGTGTAAATTTATGTGATATGATGTGTGATTGCGTGATTTTTGTTCAATTTTCGTCGTGTGTTGAATAAAAATATCGTATTTTGTATAATTTCAAGTGACGTGATGTCAGTTTTTGTATAATTTATGTGACATGATGTCGATATTTGCGAAAATTTATGTGAGATGCTGTATGATTGCGTGATTTTATTCAAATTTTTGTTACTTTGGGGGTCAACACATACGTCTTTTCGTAATTTTTGCGTGTTTCTATTCAAATTTATTTTCATTTGTCGTCAACACAGACGTATTTTCGTAAAATTTTACTATTTTTCAATGAAAGTTGTACAAAAATATTGTTTTTTGTCGTTTTTGCAGAATTTAATGTGACAAGATGCCGATTTTTATAAATTTTCATGGGAGATGCTGTCGATTTTCTAAAATTTTAAACGAAATGGTTTGGAAATTTTATGTTTTTATTCAAATATTAGTAATTGAAGCTATTTTTTCGCATACAAAGTATCGAAAATTCATATAAATTGAACTACGATTTCATAATTGTGTGATGTACTTTAAAAAATTACGGTTTATTTGTTAAACGTTTGCAAAATTATGCTTAGAAATAACTCTTAAAAACTTTTTTACATCATTTTTTCGGTACTATAAAGTCGCTTTGTAAAGATTTTCAACGAAATTGTGCGTTTTTATTCAAATTTTTGTTACTTTGGGGATCAACACATACGTCTTTTCGTAATTTTTGCGTATTTTTATTCATTTTTATTTTCATTGGTCGTCAACACAGCCGTATTTTCGTAAAATTTTACTATTTTTTTAATGAAAGTTGTAAAAAAATATTGTTTTTTGTCGTTTTTGCAGAATTTAATGTGACAAGATGCCGATTTTTATAAATTTTCTACGTATTTTCGTAATTTTTGCGTATTTTTATTCAAATTTATTTTCATTGGTCGTCAACACAGACGTATTTTCGTAAAATTTTACCTTTTTTTCAATAAAAGTTGTAAAAAATATTGTTTTTTGTCGTTTTTGCAGAATTTAATGTGACAAGATGCCGATTTTTATAAATTTTCTACGTATTTTCGTAATTTTGCGTGCTTTTATTCAAATTTATTTTATGTTTAGTTGACAAATGTCATAATTAAAATTAGTCAAGCCTTCTCCAATACTTGCTAATATAAGCCGTTCACGATCTTTTTGGGTCAGGTGAGGCTATGACCATCTAGTAATTTTGTTGGCAGTACCTCTGCGGCAACTAAACTCCCTAATGCAAACTGGCACTTTTTCTGTTAGGTTAGGTTGTTTTCAGTTTAAGGTTATATTTTCTGAATAGGTACATTGTTGCCTGATCTCTCTCTAGTCTCGACATCAACTCGTGTTCTTTTAGATCTGGTCTGTCCTTTTTAAACTGCAACTAGCATCGTTTAATGGAAATTTTTTGTTGTAACAAAATTATATTGGGCATTTTGATTTTTCCTTTGACGGAAATTAAAATTACTTTTACACACTTGATAAAGCATTTATTTTCTTACGAATATTAAAATAATAAGTTTGGCAATGTGGTGGCAAGAAAATGTCGAACAGACACTGACAGAAAAAAAGTTGCATCCGCTACATCACCGAATCAGTTAGTCCAACATGAAAAGAAAAAATAATAGCCAACTCTGTCCCAAAAAGGTCGTGAACGGATTAGATGTTTATCTCTTTCTTACTCAAGCAATACGTATATCTTCTTGTTCATGTTATTGTTGATATATATAATTGTGACCGATCGCCCATTTAATTTTAAACTAGCTGTTGTAATTTATAAGCGGCTAAAACTCAGTCGAAAATAACATTTAAAATTTATTTATAATATGAATATGGAAGTGTAATGTCAGAACAGCTAAGTGGTACAATATTCAAACCTTTAAAACCAAACAAATCACAGGCACCGACCTGTTTTAAAAAGGGAACTTAGACGGAAATTTCCAATAGTAGGTAGGGACAATGAGGATCTCGTTAATCCAGCCATATAGCAGGCACAAATTATAAAATTATTAATTATGACACATCCAACCGTAAAATCAGTTTTTTAAAATTACTACAAGTTATTTAACAACACAGGCAATGCATTTCCAATTTCATAAATAACCTTTTTTGAAAAATAGTTTGTTTAAAGCTGGGCTCGTGACACGTAAGTGACTATGTTTAATTTCTTTAACCTCGATCGCTTCGATAGCCCAGTTGGTTAAGGCTTCGTACTCGTAATGCTGTGATCGCTGGTTCGACTCCAGCCATGGGACATCGCAGGAAGCTTTTTTTAAATTAAAATAAATGTGAGAAAACCAAGATGGACGACACCCGAGAAATTAAATTCAAAACAGGGACTTAGAAAAATCTGAAAAAAATTTAAAATTCAAATATTCGCGCGAAATTAAAATGGCCTCCGTGCATGAGAGAGAGAGTAGCTTCGATGAGGGAGACGGAAGATCTACCAGTTTGAAATTCAAATATTTCCGCGAAAATTCAAAATTAAAAACGACACCTGTGAGAAGTGCGCGCGCAGAAAACAAAGATGGGCGACACACCGCGAAGTTTAAATTCAAAAACTGGGACTTAGAAAAAAATCTTAAAAAATTTAAATTTCAAATATTCGCGCCAGAAATCCAAGATGGCCGCCGAAGCCCGACGCGTAATTTTAATCGGAAGCTAATGCGTAATTTAATCAGTAGCACATATGTAAATTACATATCAAACTTCATATGTGATTAATTAGATCAAACCGATAAATTAATTGGGTCAATCCGCGAAAATTCCGCGAAATCCGCGAAAGGTGTCGCCCACTTCGCGGATTTAATTAGGTCAATTAATTTGATTGCTCCAGTTTTGGTGTCGCCCTACTACTCCCGTTCCACGTATGGTTTGACAATAACAAGGTTTCATGGGGTGGGCCCTACAGGCCCAATTTATATTGCTAATTGTTTTATTATTAAATTATCAATATGTCTATTTTAATGTCATTTGAAGGGTAAATCGTATATCGTAAAGGCCTGAACATAAAAAAAGTTTCAGAAAAGAAGGTGACTTTGGAATTTATTATCTTATGAAAAAACCTTACAATTTTGCATATACTTAATTACACATGTTCTTTTAAAAGTAATAGTAAAAATTAAACTAAAATAATTAGCATAGTAACATAGAAACATATAGTGATTATAGAAGCAGAAAAAACAATAAACGGGTTTGCGTTACGCAGAATACCGATTCCCAAGGTCACCTATTGAAATCTGTTGACGTAGTATTAGCTGAGTATAAACATATATTCAGAACCGACACGAATGTAGTACATTCGTGCCGGCTTTGAACGTGTGTCTATGCCCAGCTATTAGCAGCATGTTTGCACACGTTTCAAACAAGTGCAATTATTGCAGAATATGCAGTGTTAAATTAATTTTTAGATTCTTGCAATATTTGCATTATCCTCGTTGTCTGGCAGTTGAGGTTTGAGGGTGTTCTTCTGTGGTTACCCCTGAACCACCTTCTTGTATTTTAAGAACGATTTTACATAAGAGGAAAATTTCCGAACTCTAGGTAACAAAATGTCACTTACATATAATATATGTAATTGCCTAGCTTCAAGTGAAAGGCAAACCTGAGCTAGAAAATTGAAAGAAATAGTTACTAAAGTAACACGAATCCACGGGTTGGGCTTCATAGGTCCGACGCCTGTATCACATATAAACAAAAAAATCTGGTGTGACACACCCACACAACTTTCTTTTACAGTAATCTTATAGCCAAAAATGTTATTTTTAATTTTTAAAAATTGATCAAACATTTTCAGAAATTACAAATTCTACAGAAACCGTACAAAATAGAGCGTTAGTTGAAGAAACAAATTTTCAACAGTAATTACATAAGTGGTGATAATTTTTTGATAATTTTAACTAGATTCACGAATCTTTGTTGCTATTAAGAAATCTCACGAGTGGACGAAGTCCACGAGTGGGATTTCTGAATAGCAACAAAGATGAGTGCTAATCTAGTTAAAATTATAAACAAAAATTATTGCCACGAATGTAATTCTGCGTGATTATTTTTTAAACAGTTCAAGTTGTAGATTGGGTTTGATGGAGCTTCCAGATGAGTGTCCTGTTATTTTTAACAACTCCTGCTCACCTACTCAACTTTTAGCTAGTTGTGTTACAGCAGAAGAACGATTTGAATGGTTTGTGAAAAAATAGTCGCTGTAATTTGCTACTAGCAAATAGTCAGTGTAATTTTGATGCTACTAGCAAATAGTCAGTGTAATTAGCTACTAGCAAATAGTCAGTGTAATTTTGATGCTATTGGTCGATTTGAATTTATTTCTCATTACTATTGGCTGATAGGACTGTTTAAAAAATAATCTCTAAAATTTTAAGCTGAATTCAAAAATTGAATAATATACCTGGTATTCTATTTATAACGTATCTATTAGTCATATTTCAAACGATGAAATATTGTGCGCCATTCGTCAATTGAAAAACACAAGGTCCTGTGGGCCTGACAACATTCCGACTTACGTAGTAAAGGGCTGCGCTGAGTTTTTAATGATTCCACTGGGAAAAATTCTAAATTTAAGTTTAAAATTGCCAGTATTTCCTACCAAGTGGAAACGTGCTAAAATTGTGCCTGCGTTCAAAAGTGGTTCTAGGTCAGATATACGTAATTATAGACCAATTTCGTTGTTGAGGGCTTTTTCTAAACTTTTTGAGTACATTTTACATAACAATATAAAGCATCAAATCAGTAATTTATTATCTTCAGATCAACACGGTTTTATACCCAAACGCTCCACAATTACTAATTTAAGCCTTTTTACACAGTACGTATCGGAAGCACTGGAGAGCCGTTGTCAAGTTGATGTAATTTACACCGACTTCTCGAAGGCCTTCGATACTGTGAACCATTTCTTATTGTTAAAAAAGCTAGACAATCTTGGTTTTGCTGAAAATCTGGTTGAATTTTTTTAATCATATCTCTATAATACAGTTCAGAGTGTATATTGTAATGGCTATTACTCACAGGAGTTTATAGCTTGTTCAGGTCTTCCACAAAGAAGCGTTTTGGGGCCACTATTATTCTTGATCTTCATCAATGGTATTGGTAATGTAGTACAGACGGCACGCAAGTTATTATATGCAGACGATTTTAAATTATTTCTAGAAATTAAAACATTTGAGGATTGTAAACATTTGCAGAATGACTTGAATAAAGTTTATAATTATTGGTCTGTAATAAATCAGTTACATTTTAATATTAATAGGTGTCAGTGTATGACGTACTCTCGTAAATTAAATTCCTTTTCACATGACTATACTATAAACTCTGTTACTCTGAAACGTGTTGACTCGTGCAAAGATCTCGGAATTCTTTTTGATTCTTCCTTAAAATTTAATGATCCTATTGATAACGTAACTCAATCAGCATCTAAGCAACTTGGCTTCTTAATTCGAAACTCATTACAGTTTACCAATGAAGATACGTTACTAATGCTGTTTAATGGTTTGGTTTTATCAAGAATGGAGTATGGTGCAGTTATTTGGAACCCTGTTTATGTTTGCCATATATTGAAATTAGAAAGAATCCAAAAAAGGTTTCTAAGATACTGCGATTATAAACTGAATAAAAACGTAATGCATCGTGATTACACTACCTTACTCCGTTTATTTAATCTTAGTACACTTGATATGAGACGTATAGGCCATTCAGTAAACACAAAAACATATAAATTTTTTTGAAGTTGGCATATACTTAAAATTTGTCTGCTAGGGATTCTGTATTTTGTTTTGCAAAGGTTTCCATACCTGCATAAAGTTGACTTTGAATTTAAAAATAACAATTAATAAATATCATTAATTCAGTGTCAAAGTACATACTATTCTGGAAATTCTTGCCTGAACTTTTATAAAATGTAATAAAAATACTTATTAATAAATGCTACATCAATAGTATCCAACAGTGTATTTGTTTAACATCCTTAAAAGTAGTTATGACAGATGCTAATCAAATGTCACATTCTTATAACCTATTTGTTTTAGTAACTTTATGTAAGTACATTCCTAGACAAAAGATGCATTTTGGAAGTACACTCATGAAATTTTAGAAATCAAAGGCCACTTTGTGTTTTTATGTTTAGTGAACAGACTATACTAACCAACTTTTACTGTTTCTATATAACTTAGTAAATTATCACTTAGACGTCCCGGATTTATTATCTAAATTGAATTTTAAAATTCCTGATTCACGCACTAGATCAAATATTAGTTTTTCGTATGTGTGTCCTAGAACCACTAGTCACCTGCTTTCCCCAGTGATGGCTATGTCCAGAGCGAACAATAACTTACCGTCAAATGTAGACATGTTTAATATTAGTTTTCATCAGTTTCGGTCAAGCTTGGTTCAAGCGCGGTCGCTGCTTGCAGCAAATTAATCAGTGTTGTAATCTTATGTAAATTGTATTTTACTGTTTAAGTGATTGGTCACATTATTATTATTTTTCTTTTTGATTCATTCTCGGGCTGCTGTGTTGGAATTGACCCATATGTTTAATTTTCTTTAGTAATTTTTTTAAGAATTCTCATGTAATTGAGTCTCTTGACTTGTTTGAGAATAAATATATTATTATTAATAGGAGTTAATAAAAAAAAACAAAAGAAACGCATTTTAGAGGTATTCAACTTGAAAATCACTTATCTCACATCAATACGCATTAAAAATATAAAGTTAAAAAAAATCGTTAAAGCCGTTTTTGAAAGAATCGAAAAAACTGAAAAATTACAAAAGTAAATACCATACTTCCGGTTATGCGATTTTCTTCAGAAGCTTGCTGGCGCATCTAGATAGACCACAAAACTTATATATGAAGTTTCAACGCCATACCTCTTTTCGCTTTTGAGATATTCTGTTTACAGACCGACATACAGACAGACGCACACACAGACAGACCAATGAACAAAAATATGTTTTTTGAGCTCAGGGGACTCTAAAACGTGAAGATCTGTTGAAAACTCAATTTCGAATTTTTGGGGTGAATCCAATACTTCCTTATTGTCAAAGGAAGTAAAAAGGCTAAATTAAAAACAACCACATTGAAATATATCTCGTCTAATAGCTGAAAGGTAGATAAGAGGTTAAGCAGATATAGTTTTTTTACGAAAGTTACAACAACATTACGTTTTTGCTGGACCTCATAGACCCAAGCCCTGGAACGGAGGGTTAATACTCCTCTCTATTGCAAAATGTGCCACCATTGTACTGTTCTCATTCGATTTGCTGTGTAAACTGAATCTTCCTATTGTACCTCCAAGTACCAATTTGAAGTCATACTTATTTGGATATTATCTGTCAAAAAAAACTTGCTTCTACGTTAGCTATACACCCTGTCCTCTTTATCAAGTCTACTAATTTTTTTCAGTAGTGCTATATAATATCGTAAGGTTCCTACAAATATGTGATACGTAGATATTTATATGAGACTCTTAGGTTCTTTTCCATTATATTGTTCAAAACAAAGATCTGGTCGGGCGTTAATATTTCTTTTCTCAGAGCTGTTTGATTCTAATATTATCAATTCTTGATAACGCTCTATTTTTTATGATTTATTATAATTACCGAGCTACATTTACCATTTCAGATTTTATAACTAAAATTAGTAACTTAATCTAAATCTGGGTTTTTCTGTAATTCACGAGGTAGAGGCCTTCAGCGACGCTTTGTCCAGCTTATCTTCACAAAGTAATCAAGGCGAGGTGGGCCTACGTAATCAACAGTTTACGTTCCAAAAATGGAGCTTAGGGCCAGACGGCTACTGAGGACACATTCCCGGCAAATGGATCGGTTTGACCCGTAGGTTGAAGGCTGCACATACACCCCAAATTAGCAAACGAGCCACCAAAGAAATAAACGCTTTACCAGAAATTCTGCCTGTTTCTTCATAAAAACATATTCTCGCTCAAACAATTCATTTAACCAGTTTTCTGGTCAAAATATGCCTTGATGGATTGGTCTGTATTAGACCAACACTACCAGCAATTCACAAAGCTCAAAACCACGCCCCAGGAAACTCACACAGAAAACCAAGAACGTCTCTCAATGAAATTTGGGGGTTCCGGGCAATTCACCGAAAACAGTTCACCGAAAACAATTTACCGAAAACAGTTCACCGAAAAACAATTTACCGAAAGAACAATTCACCGAAAGAACAGTTCACCTAAAATCCCTTATATTATATAAATATACCTAAAATTTTAGATATGTTATATATTATTTTGGTACTTTTGTAAAGAATATCCTTCTAACATATATTGGTGTAAACTTCCCTTCACACTTTATCAAGGCTTAGGACTTGCAGCAAATGCTGGCGTGTTTAAAAGTTTTTTTTTGTTTTTATAGTTTTTTTTTTTGTTTTTCTGTTTTTATGAAGTTTGTTCAATCAATATCAATATCCCAAATTGTGGGCTATACCGCGTAAGAATTCATTCAAATTTACAATATTGTACTCTTCAACAATTCTTAATATCCTTTCGGCACAGTCCCTGTACTTCTTGCGGGCAGGCGGGGGTTCGATTCCTGCAACTTAATCTACTTTTATAATATAAAGTAATACGAGTTAATGATAATTACTAATGGCCCTCATTAACTTGAACGATTAGTTTTTAACGACCTTATAAGGTTTCTAAATTTTTGTGTGTCGAAAACATATCAAGAATTGTTGGAGACTACAATAACGACAACATACCTTAGAAAAATGGATTTTAGGTGAATTGTTCTTTCGGTGAATTGTTCCTTCGGTAAATTGTTTTTCGGTGAACTGTTTTCGGTAAAATGTTTTCGGTAAACTGTTTTCGGTGAATTGCCCTCATACCGGAAATGATCCAAAA
Source organism: Agriotes lineatus (assembly GCA_940337035.1). NCBI lineage: Eukaryota > Metazoa > Arthropoda > Insecta > Coleoptera > Elateridae > Agriotes > Agriotes lineatus. Next base: position 119,083,684 of record OW679200.1, on the reverse strand, counting down.
CTCTATCATCGCCATCTATGGACGAATTACTACATTTGGCGGGAAGATTTCGGTTTGCATGAAACTGTACTAAAGCAGAAAACTGCATTCGATAAAATATGAGTTTGCAAAGCCAGTTGCCTATTCGACTCGGCGCTTCTATGCCCGTGAAAACTGCCAATAATGGAATCTACAACTAAATTGGCCTCCATAATTTACGTATCCCGTCGTTCAGTCTACATTTTTGTTTTTGATTTATTATACTAAGGAAATTTTGTTCAGAACTAAGTTATTATAACCGTTTTTTTATTAACTGTGTTATTGTTAAATCAGTAATATTTTAAGTTAAACAGCCTCTGACTTTTATTGAATCGGTACTTGCATAGTATTTTACCATATCTTGCTACCTTAACCGTAGCATGATTTAATAATAAAACCGTCTAAAATCTAGCTATCAAAAAAGTACAAAATTTAAATGAAAACTATCATAAAGAAAATAAAAAATAGACAATAGAAAAAATAATAGGATAGGGATAGTGAAAATGGCTCGGCTCCATTAACAAAATGGCAGTAGAAGAAACTACATAATTCAAGAGTATCAAACGATAATGAGAAAGAAAGCCCAAGAAAGGCATGAACGAAAGTTGTGAGAATTAATGAAAACGAGATGTTACATGAGAAGAGCGGCACAATTAATGCAAGACAGAAAACAACGAAGATAAATGTTGAAAAGAGTTGAAGCATCACACCCGAAAGGATAAAAAGGCTTTAGGATTAAGAAGAAGAAGAGTTCACTTTCTCTATATTGTTGACTCATCTGCTAAATATTCATCTAATATCCAGGCTCAAGTCATGAAGCCTGAAGACAAGAAAAAATAATAAAAGCTTTATTCTATTATTTTATTTTAAGAAATCCACTAAAAGGTTCTAGCTTTAAAGGGCATTACGTTGACAAGTCCGAGACTAGCAAAGACCGAACTTAAGAGGATTACTTTAGTGGCCGAAGCTTATGAGATTTATGGGAGCGTTCTTACGGCCCAATTTTTAATGAAAAATCCATGCCGGCTTGTAAATCGCAAATATTTTTACTGCAAACCTACAAAATCGCGGCCATAAACTCAAGGCGGTATTTACATATATATGGCCCCGTGTGATGTTTAACATGCAGCGCTAAAATAAAGTGCGGAATAAAATGCGTATGAAATATGAAAAAAATAAAAACGCCAACGAAACAAAATAAAAAGGCACGGGAAGTGCCGCAGCTCGCAGTTTTAATAATCTGCCTGCGTTACGAGCATATTTCAGTTTGCAAACGACAGAAAATGGAAAGCAGAAAGTTTTTCGGTGTTTCGATAAATACTTTATTATGTTGCTTTTTGTTCCCGCTAAAATGCATTCCAGTTTTCCGCCGGAGCATTGCCCTGCGAGTCATAAGAACTTTTGAAGTTGTCACTCAAGACGTTAATAAAAGAACAATACGGAAACGTTTGATTCCCTCGCATAAAATTTTATTCCTACTTTATAAAGACGTTATTGCCGATCAGAATAAAATATGCTCCCTGTATCGATCCCGGGTTTTTCTATATCTAAAGCTTTATACTAACAGTTGAACTGTTTTAGAAACACACGATACATACCCTAGAGAAGTGCTTGTAGAGTCACATGTTCATTTTCTTTTGAGAATTATGTGTAATATTGTGTCAAGTACTTCTTGCACTACTTATTAGGAAGGACTGTCGACTTTGGTGTTATTAATGTTTTCAGTCGTCACTGCTCTGATATCGGAACTTTCAATTATTCAGGTAAAGTTCTATTAGAAACAAAGAAAATGCTCTTCTTCTTCTTCTGTATTATCATATGTATGTATTTATAAATCAATAAATGTTACAAACTCTTATAATTTCGGCAATTTATATAATGACTAGGCATTACATATGATGCCTAATGAGCTGTAGGCATTTTATTAAATGTATGTCTTAAAGTAAAGTTGGGGTTTAATGCACATTTTGTAGGTATTTATGGCAGACGAGCTCATCACCAGCATCAGACAATGACTGGTAAATATCACCGAAGACAAGCTAACTCATGTAAGGATGCATATAACACACAATCAAAGGCTGCCACTAACCTAAACAAGCTAGAATGACTCACAGCCTAAGAATGAGAGTCAGCGATGCCAGTTTATTTTCATATTGCCTGCAACCGTGCAGTCATTATGCAGGGTGTTTCGGAATTGCAAGGCACTATTTTAGGGATGTGTTCTCCAGCACAAAATAAACAAAAAAGTTCATACAAAATGGGATCTAAACGGCTTCGTCTTCAAGATACAGGTTGAAGTTTGAACAAAAATTTTTTTTTATTTGGAAAACGGCTAGAGGTATTCTAATGAAACTTGCTGTAGGTTAGTATTTCGTAGAGTGGCATTGTTTTGTCAAAATAAATTCCATTTATTTCCACCAGTGGCGTGCATCGGGGCGACCTCAGATACCTTATTTTAGAAAAATCTGCCACGCCACTGTTTTTTAGTCAAAAGTTTTGTGGCTATTGTAAGATTTTGTGTTATTAAACAATATTTTTTTAAACTTCTTTAAACTGTATTTTGAAAACGAAGCCGTTTGTGTTCCATTAACGTCCAATGAACGAAATTGCTGTTACAGATTTTTCCATTTTCTCGAAAAAGGTTTATTCTATCAAAAAAAATAGAAGATACATCTTTTGTATAGTTTCAATGGATGAAGCTAAAAAACTTGTCGTATTGGCAAAAAAACCCGTGGCGTAACAGATTTTTCTCAAATAAGGTAACTGAGGTGACCCCGATGCGAGCCACGTAAAAATAAATTAAATTTATTTTGGCCAAACAATACCACTTTATGAAATACTAACCTACACCAAGCTTCATTAGAATACCTATAGGCGTTTTCCAGGTTTTGAAGAAAAATAAACTTCAACATCCTATATTTAGAAAACGAAGCCGTTTAGGTCCCATGTTTGTATGAACTTTTTTGTTTATTTCGTGCTGGACAACACATCCCTAAAATAGTGAAGCGCAATTCTGAAACACCCTATTTATAATGACTAGACATTTTACATAATTCCTAGGCATTATATATTATGACAGGAATTAGGCAAATTGCCTGTAATGTATACAGGGTGTGTAAAAAATACGTTCGGATATTTTACCCACTTATAGATCTCATCAATACAATCAAAAAAATCCTAATAAACATGCGTTTGAAAATCAACCGTTTTCGAAATACACCCAAATTATTTACGCAGGGTAGGAATGCAGAATCATATTTATCACATCTGTTATGGAAGCGAGTAAAGCAGCATTTGTTTGAGTTTTTGTAAGTATCTCTATTGTTATTGTTGTTGTTACTTTTTGCTGTCATTGTTTGTGTTATTTTTGCTATTAAAGTCGTTGTTGCTATTGCCCATTGTTGAAATTTTCAAATTGGTATTTACCTAATGTTTTAGAATATGTATACTAACGCGAAAATGGCAGATACTGCATTTTATGTATGGTAATGCGAATGGTAATTCTCGTATGCTGAAGCATTTCCGAACCGGGCGCTTTCGTGTGACATTTTTTTTTAAATTTGCATCAACATTTATCCGAAGTTGGCCCATTTAAATCAAGAAACGGGAGTGGTGGTCGGCTTGGATCAGTTTCTACTATCGAAGCGGAACTTAACATTTTAAGGAGGAATAAGAAAATCCAGGTACCAGTACTAGAAGATCTTCTGCCGAAACAAATATTAATACTTCCCTAATTTGGAGAATGTTACGTGAGAAACACTTGTAAGGATACAATGTTGCTCGTCTGGTGTTTTGCCGATGGGCACTGACAAGAGCTGAGGTAAACGCAAACTTTGATAGTGAAGTATTATATACTAACGAAGCTAGTTTAATAAGAAATATCATTTTTAATTTCCACAAAATCTATGTTGGTTGTAAGGATATTTTCAATTGTGAGGAACGTACGGCTATTTAGCATTATTTTCTCGATTCCGAATTACGTTTCCGCATGTATTTAGACGTCTCGAGTCGTCCACTTCCAGCCAACTGTTTTAAACTTCCTCATTCTGTGTTATCGCGGGTTCGGGCCCATTGGTCTATCTGGCTACATCAATTCTTGTACACATTTGAGCCAGAACAGAGATAGTTACTATGTATTCGAGAAAGCAAGTTGGAGGTTTTGCCCACACCACTTTTCAATGCGGCTCTCTTCGTTCATTCTTCAAGACAGATTGGACTCGGTGTTGCAAAAAGCAAGAAGTGTCTTCAAAGTGGTTGTTTAGGAACCAAACATAATTTTTAACTTTTATAAATTAATTATGCTTACATTTCGTTAACCAACGACTGCATACGGAAATGCATAGCAAAGCTGTCGGCATTGCTTGAATAACTCGGTGAATAAACTGCAATTATGCGGAATTGCTATCACCGTTTGTTATGAAATGTAACACGCAAGTAGAAATACGAGTTTAGCTGGGACAATGTACTGAACCTTTGTAATTTACGTCATAGTTTTATGTATATAAATAGTAACTTTCTAGTCAATAAATTTATACAGTTTGAAATCTCTTTCTGTGTTCACGAACCTGTACCCAACGGAACCAAGTCTTTGATACATTTCGTGTGTGAGACTGCACAAGACCGTTGGTTTGCACTCTTTTTAATTCCTGCACTCCTAAGACATAACCTGTAATTGTGCAAATTAAAATCATACAGTCCACTACAAGCTCCACCCTGAACAGTGGTAGTACGCCAAGCACCCTTTGGGATCGCGTAGGCCTGCATGGGCAAGGCTTTGCAGTTGCTTATTTGTGCTAATTAACGTCTAACGGTCGTTCCCTCAGTGTCTGTGTGCGTACCGCATATTTTGATCTAGTTTTTCAAACTCCGCGTAGTTGTGATGGATGTTTTGTTCCGTACGCCAGTGTTGTGCGTCTTATTGAACTGTTCCTTGGGTAGCCTTCGCTTGGGGCGAACGTAACGTGGTTATTTACCGTTGTAAGGCTTGAAGTTTTCGTTTGTCGTGGGGCGGCAACCCCTATAATACGTCGTTTGGACAGACGCTTTGTAAAAACTCATTAGCAGCTTACCATGTTTCGTAAAGCCATCGCTTTGTCGTTCTGCCGTTTCGTGCCGGCTTCGAATTTCGTTTTTGTGTGGGAGGATTATCCCATGGTTTCGCCTCAGCCAGCAGCTTCTCGCAGTTGGTGCAGTCCTCTTAGGTGTCTTCTGCAGTGTTTGGAAAACGACCGAGTGCAGTAGCATGGCACATCAGTTGCCGCTAGCTAACCTTCTTAAAGTACCGTTATAAAACTGTTAACAACTTTTACGGTGCGAATTTAAAGTGTACAGGGTGCTTCACCAAAGTATCGGACAGTTGACGTAACGTTGCGGTCGTTTAACTTTTATTGTGTGCATTTTTACGCTTGTCAAACCATTTTAGTTGTGTACCTGTCGATTTAATTCAGTACCGTTAGATTACATGAGGCTGTTTAACTTTGCATAGTGGCAGATTGAAATGTGTCACAACCGTTCCGTGTTTAGTTGAATACCGCCTTTTTATTACTGTTAATTGAGTCAGTATTTTGATTATCCAAAGTTCATACCGTTTACCAGTGATTTCAACAGTTGATGTTAAGTTCACCGAACATTTAATAGATTAAGACGTTATGCAATTTACCTATCTAATGTTTACTAACCCATTTCATATTTTTATGTACATTTATGCAATTAACTATTTTTGCTAATACATTTGATGTTTATTAACTGCGTTTTTTTTTATATTGTGCATGCAATATATATGTGTATTTATACAGTTGTAAGAGGAGCTTGGCCAGCTGTTCAAGTAAGTTCTTCGAAAGGTAAGTCTGTGGTGGTGTGCTTGGCTCGCCGACCAAAATACTGCCAAGGTTATAGTCGAAAAGTAAACCGGTTATGCTTCCACTTTTCCTAGGTGGGTTCGCCTATGCATTTTTTTCTAGTATGGAAATGTGGTGGCGCCTTATCATTTTACATCTGTTTTTCGTTTATTGGGCCGTTGCCCTGTGTGATCTCGTGTCGGACCACCTCTCGATCCACTGAAGTTTAGTCGGGCTGGGGCAACGGTTCTATGCATTTCATTCCCGATTGTGAGTTAGCTTACGCGGTAGTCGTATAGCTTTGTTTTCTTTGTCTTAATACCGGTTTAGCCTGTAACATGGTCAGATGAAAACCCTCATGCTGTTATTGAATTGAATAATCAACAACGATTTTCAATCAACGTTTGACTTGGTACTTTTGGAGACTGGCCGACTGGCCAATTGTATCTTGACTTTTTTCGTAATGCCTTGCCACTATTGTTAGAAGATGTACTCCTCATTCATAGAAAGGGTATATGGTTGATGCACTATGGAGCCCCTGCACATTTTTCAATCATCAGAAATTTTCTACACGAAAATTACAACGGCAGGTGGATAGGGCGAGGAGGTCCAGTTGTGTGGCCACCTAGATCTCCTGCCATTAATTTATTCAAGCTCTGTAAATAATTTAAACGAATTGCAACAACAAACAGAACATGCCTGCCAAACTGTTCGTATGAATCCGGAAATCTTTGAAAGAATGCGGCGTTTGTTTTTAAAGACATGCGAAGGATGTGCACAACTGGAAGAAGGACATGTAGAACAACTACTTTCATTATTTGTCATTAAAATGTTTTATTTACACGGCTATTTGTATTAATAGGTGGTGAACTTATTGGAATAACAAGCAATATTTATTTTCCTTAAAAAAGGGTTGATTTTCGAACCCGTGTTTATTACAGCTTTTTTGTTCGTATTGATATAATCTATAAGTGGGTAAAATATCCGAACGTAGTTTTTAAATACCCTGTATATTAATATAAAATGGGCTTGGTAATTATAACAATTTATCTCGGTAAAAGCTAATCGCTACTGCGCTAATAAAAAGCTTTGTCGTATACTCGTAACATAACGGAGCTAAACGGAACACAGTTGACACTCTATTGACTATTTTAAGAACAAACAAATAAGCCTTCGACTGCTCTTTTCATTAGACAAACATATAAAAATACATTTAGGTTCTAAAATTCTCTCAATGCATTTAAAGTATCCAATTACTTAAAAGTTTCTACCACTAATCATTTGTCGCTGAACTAAATTTCAAGCACTGCTAGGCGCAGCTTGGTTTAATATCCTCGCAGTGTCTGCTCTTGTTGTGTGGACCGCGCGTTGGAAACCCAAACCAGGAAAAACGTATCCAGTCTGCTGTAGCACGACATGATGCGACAGGATAATTCAGGCCAACTGTCTCTCGGCACACCTCAACAACTATCTTCCCAGGTAATACTTTCCAATCGTCGTAGTTGATTGTAATGCGCATCAGTTTCAATTTTTTGCAAGTTAGTATTCATTGATCTCTCCTTGAGCTTGTCTTTGCACGAAGACTTATTTAAGTATGCCTGATTACTTAAAAAAATTTGGTGTGGTACACTCACACAACTTCCTTTTACAGTGATCTTGTAAGTAGCCAAAAATTTTATTTTTAATTTTTAGGCATTTGTCAAAAATTTTCAAAAATTGCAAATTCTACAAAAACGGTTTAAAATAGAGCGTTAGTTCAAAAAACAAATTGTCTCTAAAATGTTAAGCTGAATTCAAAAATGTAATAATATACCGGGTGTTATATTTAAAATAGGAGTTAATAAAAAATATAGAAAAAAAAACAAAAGAAACCCATTTTAAATGTATTCAACTAGAAAATCACCTATTTCACATCAATACACATTAAAAATTTAATAAAAATGTAAAGTTACAAAAAATCGTTAACACCGTTTTTGAAAAAATCGAAAAAAACTGAAAAATCACAAAAGTAAACCTACTTCCGGTTATGCGATGTTCTTCAAAAGCTTGCTGTCGCATCTACATAGTACACAAAATTTATATATGCAGTTTCAACGCCATACCTCTTTCCGTTTTTGAGATGTTCTGTTCACAGACAGATACACATACGCACAGACAGACACACACACAGACCAATAAACAAAAATATGTTTTTTGGGTTCAGGGGCTCTAAAACGTGAAGATCTGTTAAAAACTTAATTTCGAATTTTTGGGGTGAATTCAATACTTCCTTTATCGTAAAAGGAAGTAAAAATTATTGCACTACCGTAGAACTGGATACCATCCTCGAATTTATAATGCTACAAATAAAATCTTCGATTGTTTTTAACGACTTTATTATCCTAGATCAAAAAAGGTTTTGCCAACAGTAAAATTAAAAATGTCCCTTGATATTCCCCCCATTCCCTTGTATACAAAATTATCGTTTGTTTAAAATAAAAGATGATAGTTAAATTGATTGGCAGGCAATAAGTGGCCTGATGAATTGTAATTATAATTCAATAAGACTCAAAACAAAATTATAAATGATTGAAATATTAAATTTGCTTATAACTTTCTTACATTTAATATGGTAATAAAATAAATTAAATACTGATTTAGCTTGCATCAAAGGGATCATCTTGACATCTATTCGACATAATTCCGATCATGTTCAGATAAATTCGTGTATATTTCGTCAATTCACAACATCTACAGGCATCTGCGACCCCCATTATTACTGCAACCTAAAATAATTCGAAATGTATAGCTAATACTGTCTAAACAATGCGATTTATTACCTTAATCATCAAATATTGCTCATCAGAAGCCTCCGTAAAAAATCTGTTAATTTGTTCTTTTTCCAAAACGGATGCTTTCTTCGATTTATACTCTTCAGATTCACTCTTCAAATAAGCTATCAGATTGCCATTCTTTGAAATATGTATATTTTCGTTTTAACTTTTATATTATTCAACATAGAATACTTCGACCACATTGATGAAACCGCATATTTCTTTTTGATCTTCAAGAAACATGAAAGCATTGCGTACTCATTTATTGCCCTTACACTTCGTTTCTCTCTCCAGTTGTTAAATTCAGAAAACTCTTTTTCGTAAAATGTCTTGGACTTGGTTGACAATAAATGCAGAGTTGCTTTCTGAGCTTTCTCAAAAACGTCTGCAGACATAGAATCAATTTGCGCCATTTTTCACCAAATTCACTACTATTTGTTTTCAATTTAACAAACAATAAAGAAAAAACCTGTCATAGCAACCGCTATGACATAGCCTTCTAAATACCACAGAAACGCATATAATTTTTGACAACAGGTATCTAGAATTTAAATTTTGTAAGTCAACTGAATTTGTTTGACAAATCTTGGTTTATTGCTCGACAGGCGTTAATGACATCACGCGGCTGAAATGAAAAATATAACTGAGAATCGTCGGCATAAAAATGTGATTGGCAGTTACTTAACACTAGTGGAAAATTAGAAATATAAATGCTGAACAGAATGGGCCCGAGAATAGAACCTTGTGGTACTCCTGAGACAATCTTTAAAAATTCCGACAGACCACCACCTACTCGAACAGCTTGATATCTATCGGAAAGATAATTAGTCATGAGTATGATTGCATCAGGACCCAATCCTATATAGTGCAAAAGAGACAACAATACACTGTGATCAATTGTATCGAAAGCTTTGGAGTAGTCTAACAGAATAAGAAGTGTTATTTTGCTTTGGTTTGTAGCCGAAATAATGTCATCAGTTATACTGCACTCTTGCAGTACTACAGCTATGTCCCTTCTTGTAGTTTGACTGGTTAATTGGTATAATCTGATTACTTTCTAAATGTGAACGAAGTTGCTGCTCGATCACTTTCTCAATAATTTTTGATAGAACCGGTAATATGCTTATTGGTCGCAAATCTTTTATTTCTTTTACTGAAGATGTTTTGGGCAAGGGAGTAATAATAGCTTTTTTCCACTCACTTGGAAATACCGAATACTTAAAACAATAATTAACAACATACGTTATGTACGGTAACAAAAATGGGATACAATATTTAATGACAGAAATTGTAATACCGTCTCCTCCGCTTGCTGTTGTTTTGATGGAAAGAATTATCTTTAAAATATCAGTCTCGTTTACCGGTTTGAATTTCAGTAAACTTTTAACAGAATTTTTGCGGTGTGTGAGGTAAAAGTTCCTTAGATGTTCATGATGTGCTTGTAATTTAGGTATTGAATCGATAAAGCCTTTATTTAACACATTCACGTTGTTAATGTCAGGAGGGATTTCTTTCTTTACCGCATTTATATTTAGATCAGATTTTAAGTTGTTCCAAAACACTTTTGAGTTGTCTTTTAAAGCATATGCATAAAAAGCCTTTGTTTCCCTTGTGACTGCGCTGTTAACGTAATTTCGCAGCTGTTTATAATAATTGAAATGTTCTAATCTTTTAGAAGTTTTATATTGTTGCAAAGCACGGTCTCTCAGACGCATTATTTGTTTTATATTGTCGGTCAGCCACGGTGCTGCACGTTTAGTTATTCTAGAGCTACAAATAGGAGCATGAATATTTAACAATGTAATTAAATTACTAGTTATAAACCTTACAGTATCATCTATATTGTTTAATTCATAAATAATATTCCAAGGCAAAGATCTGAGATGGGAGTCAAAGTGTTTGAAATCAAAATTTTTAAAATTCCTGTAAGTTCTAATAACTGGCAGAGGTTTTGAAAATGGAATGGCTATTGTACAACAGACCATATTATGATCAAGTGTATCATGTGTATAAACAACCGAGAAATTACTTATAATATCAGCATTGGAAGTAATTATATAATCAAGTAAAGAAGCCGACTCACCAGTTACCCGCGTTGGTTCATTTATTATTTGTGTAAAGCCTAGTCCATCAAAACAATTGAAGACATACACTGCAGCAGCACTTGTTACATCAAACAAATCTACATTAAAATCACCAAGGCAAAATATATCATTAGTGATTGCTAAAATGTTAGATAAAGTGGATTCCAACAAATCAATAAAGGAAACGTAATAGCTCCTGTGTGGATTATAAACAACACCAAAAGCAAGTATTCGGTCTTTAAAAAAGATCTGTAACCATAATTGCTCTATATCACTATTACTTTCCAAAATAGAAAAACGTAAATATGTTTTTAAATAAAATGCCACACCTCCGCCACGTGTGCCTCTATCACAGCGAACGAGTGTATACCCATCGATATGAACCGCTTCATCCTGTATGCGGTCTGAAAGCCAGGTTTCACTGATTGCCAGCAATTCATATCTATTTTCTAACAAATTTCGCTTTACGGAAGAAAAATTTTTGATTAAAGAGCGTGTATTCAAATGTGCAATATTTAATAAACTCTGATTCATGTAAGAGAAGGTCAAACAAAAACAAATTAAAATGTTAACAAATTTTAAAATTTAACTAAACAGAAAAGCCGAGATTTTGCTATTCTCGCGCTCCGGCAACATATATACAACAATAAACTAAATTTAATAAATTCAATTAAATTTAAGATTTAATGCGCTATTGTATTACAAACAAAATCAATTGAACATTATAAAACAAGAAGCAGTTCAATACATCGTGGAATATATCTACAACTTGAAAATTAAATAAGATGTCTTTTAAAAATAACAATAAAATCAACGAATTAGCAAAACACTACTCATATAAACAAATATTATATGTTAATAACATCAACTTAAAAAACTATAACAGTAATCTAACGCGTCATCAAATCTTCATACCCAAACAATTAAAGTTAGCAACAAAATCAAGTTTTCCAAAGTAAAGTGGATATGGATATATCTGAAAAGCCCACACTTCAGCTTAATTCAAAAAAATCAGCAATATTAATCTTTGGAAAATCAAATCAAGTTAATCAAATCAAAAACCTTGTAGATATTCGAATAGGAGACGACGGGCTACCACTGGTTGATTCAGCAAAAAGTCTTGGTTTGACTCTGGACTCATCATTACGATTCAATAAACATATATCGAATTGTTTAAGGAGTGCATACTGCAATTTAAGGCTACTTTTTCATAATAGATCAGTACTTAGCATTAAACTTAAAACCGTACTTTGTGATTCTTTAGTTTTATCAAAATTCGATTTTTGTGATACAGTTTATGGCCCCTGTCTGGATTATAGAGACAAATACCGAATACAAAAATTACAGAACTCATTTTTGCGCATGATTTTTGGAATTAGGAAGTTCGAAAGAGTGTCTTATAAACTTTTAGATGCGAAATGGTTAAACATGTTTAACAGACGTGTTCTGCACAGTACATGTCTTTTTCACAAGATTCTAATCAGTCATTCACCACCATATCTTTATGACAAAATTACTTTTCGAACTGATGTACACCACCTCAATTTGCGTTTCAGGGGTATCATATAAGTATTCCCAAACATTATTCCAAATTTGGTAAACGAAGTTTCTCTTATTGTATTGCAAATATTTATAATAAATTAAATCCCGAATTAAAAATGTTACCCCTGAATCGTTTTCGATCCTCTATTAAAAAATTCCTTTTAAACAAACAAAATGAATCGCTTTAAACTTCAACGTATGCTAGATTTTCTGCAACTTCAGTAAGAACTTCAGCATGTAAGAGATGAAAGGTCAACAAATACAAAATGTTTTTTTTCAGTTACTCTTACTCGAGGGTTAAGTGGTAGAGCGGGCTATAGCCTGAACTTCGCCCTCTTATGCATTACAATTGTCCATATATCTTTTATTTCAATTATAATAAAGGCAATTATTATTATTAGTTTGATTGTAAATAAAACGTTATAAAGTATTCGTGTTTTAGTTGCGCTTTAGCCTACTAAAACAATTATACAATAAATTTCTATTAATTAGATGCTAAAATTAAAATAAAATGTGTCCGTGGGGTGTTTTAAATTGTAATGGATATGATCGTGGTGTTTCTATTTATAATGGAAAATTCAAATATGCGTGAACAGGCAAAAAAATCTCTCAGTTATACATCTGGATATATATCCATTCAACTTCTGTTTTTCTCTTCCAGCTCACCATCTTGCATTTTTATATTTGTTTTCACTTTTATAGGTTATGCTAATTGTAACTCAATTCTATCCAAAATTGTAAACATGTTGTTTTCGGAAAACGAAGAAAATTGGCTTTATTTACTTTTATCTACACTTCCTGGAAAAAACCGATAAAACTCTTATAGTTCAATTTTTAATTAACTTGACTTAGTCGTGTAAAAACATTTTTTTCATTGACTCTTTTTAAATAAAATTTTCGGAGCAGTGTAAAAACAACAACTTTTTGAGGGATTGTTTGCCAATTTTCCTTAGCAACATTTGTCACCAACCATTCTTAATAGACATAATTGCAAATTCTAGTATTCTGCAAAATTCTCATATTTCCCGCAAAATTCAGTTCAATTCGGATAATTTCATATCAAGATATCTAGCGATATCTTTTTCAACGGTCACATGACTGCAGAATCCTGCAAACATAATTATTTCTATTTTGGGCCTCGCTTTTTATAAACTGACTTAGGTGTTTCAACTACTAACCCATAGTGGACGTTCTATGTTGCGTTTTGGAATTATTCGCTTAGCCAGTTGCGCCATTGCTTGTAACGAACTTCAGCGCGGCTTAGACGGTTCCGAGCAACAAGTTTTTACTTGTTCTTAGCCTACGTGACGATCCGCCTGTTCGCCGTTTGGAAATATGTTGCAATAAGCATAACGCATCTACGTGTAAGAACGAACTAACAAGTGACGCTTATGTTCCACCACCCTTCCTTTTCCGCATCCCAAAGACAGTCATGATTACGCATCCAAAAGTTGAAGAAGCATGAATTTTCTGTGAAAGTTTGGGCTGGATTAATTGATAATTTGCTACTTGGTCCTTTCATTCTTCCTATGCGATTAAATGCAGACAACTACCTTCAGTTCCTTAATGAGGAATTGCCAACGCTTTTGGTGGATGTTTCCTTGATCATAAGAAGAAACATGTGGTTGCAAATGGATGGTGCACCAGCTCATTTCGGAAATAAAGTTCGGAATTTCCTGAACAACAACTATCCCTGATGGATTGGTCGTGGTGGTCGTGTTGCATGGCCTCCTAGGTCTCCTGACCTCAATCCCCTAGATTTCTATTTCTGGAGGACCATTAAAACTTTAGTCTACGCACAAGTTTCAAACACCAGAGACGAATTATTAGAGCGTATTCGGCAGGCTGCCCAACAATTACGAGAAAACTTTCATGAAGTAAGAAATGCCACTTCATCCATCGTCATGAGAGCACAAGCTTGTATTCAGCAAAGTGGGGGGCATTTTCAAAATATCATTAATTAAAAAATTAAGTTTTTGTTTAATTTATGAACTGAAATCTGATTGTTTGCGGTTTATAATTTCAAAAGTATGTAACTTCAGATCGAATAAAGATCGACCTACTACTTTTGTGTTTTTTAGTCTTAGAATTAAGTCTGTTTTATGCTCCCAAAATTTGAACATAACGATACCAAACACGCTGTATAAGGGTTCTTGGAAGCTTAGCATTTTAGCAGTGACGACGAAGTGAAGCAAGTTGTCCGAGAATAGTTCAGACATACTGACAAACCTTTTGACGCTAATGCTTTCCAAGCACTAGTCAAACGCTGGGATAAGTGTATATCTAGCGGAGAATTATATCCAAAAATAAAGGCAGTTTTCACACCTATAACTATGTACTTTTATTCCCTATACTCAAAAGCCCCGGTTGGCGTAAATGCCCCTCCATGTAGACTTCAGCCTATTTTTTAGCATCTATAGATCTTTATGTTCTAGTTCTCTTCTGATGTGGATACCCAGCTTTCGATTCATAATGTCGGTAGTGTACCACGTACTTTTTTCCACCGATTAATCTTTTTTTTTTTTCGCTCGTTTTGCCATTTCTATTGTGCCAATTCTGTTTTCGTGTCTATTCCCATTGCATTTTATCGGAAGTTAAGTTTGTTACATTCTGTATTTTGTCTCTGATATATCGATTGCTTATTCAATCTTGCAATGTCTTCTCGTCTATCGTTCGTAGTGTTTTCATCTCACATGTGTTTGTTTACTACTTTGTTGTTGTAAAGTTGCCTCTGGCTGTTATAGTACTCTAAAACGTTCGATCGTCGACCACTGTATTTCGATCGGCAAAAAAGGGGACGTTGAATTTCTTGCCTGAATGGAATCTGCGCTTTCAGAAGCGATATACCAGTCGTGTGGTTAAGGGCTGTTAGCCTTCTCAGGAGTGCGATATGTTAGCCGTATGGAAGCGGTCTCAGCCTTTTCCATTCTTTTTCGACCTCTAATATGAGTTTAATGTTTCTTTCAGCCTTCAGCTTGCTGATCGCCAACTGGTCGGGCTTTCTTTGAGCTTGGAGCGACAAACCATGCCCGAAACATGGCGGGTTCCGCTCGTCAGCAGCCGCTAAAAAACTACCGTCTTAGATCGAGTCCTGCTGTCTACCTTGACATTTGCTCCCCTTAATTACAACTGCATTCAGTTAAGTGTCTTAGTTTGCATGTTTATCATCACCTACGTTTTTAAATATGTTTCCGCCTATGTTCTTCCACTGCCTGTATTTAATTGAAAGATTCTACTCACGGTCTGCTTAATGGATCTAGATTTTGGATTTATTCATGTATGGATGCGCTAATCGTTATTTGGAACCTTGGCTGACTTGCTGTCCAACCATCACAACTTATTTTCATTAGTGTGCAAGCGACGTGATGTTGTGAATTCAGGGTGTCTAGGATGAAAAATTAACATGATATGGGCCCAGTCCACAACTGGCCATCTAGAAATTACTGTAACCTTGACTATTCAATTCACCTGTCATCTGTCAGAAAGTGACCAATGAAAATCCAAAATTTTAACGTTTCTTAACCAATCTAAAAAATATCAGCGGATATATCTTCCTAGAAGGTATTCAAGTGACTATTTTAAACAAATGTGATTTTTATTAGAAAAAGTCAATATTAGTGTTCTGTTACTATAGAAATTGCGTAGTTTGTTGCTAGCTTTACTGAAAACTAATTTGAAAAAGTAGTTTGGTTCATTGAATAGTCAAGGGTAATACCACAAGCAGTGGATATATTTTTGACAAATATTTTGTCGTTTCCATGTAAATTATTGCGTTTAAATTTCACGATACAAAATCACATCAAAATATGATTTTGTTGAGTGAAATTTGCAATAATTTATGTGGAAATGGCAAAATATTTTTAAAAAAATATCCACTTCGAGTGGTATTTGGGACGACTATTTAACAATATTAATACATAGCGGTTAACTGTATTGAAAAATAATCCAACAATTAATATAATTATTCATTCTCAATTAAATTCAGCGGAATACTTCCAAAACACAGCATTTTAAAATTTTTAAAACAAGCCACACAGTTTGTTGGGGTTTAGTGTTACGTAACCAAGCGATATCACTAAGGACAGAACATCGTTGCTAAGCGATACTTCCCAACAAGGCTATTTATTTTTTGAGTACGTACATTGTTTTGTGAATATTTTGCATGGTGCCCAATATTCAGTGATATAGTGCTGTTATTGGTTGAAAAAAGCAAATGTCTGCAATGTGATTGGCTTATATGTTATAGTGTTGAATAGTCCCTTAAATGCCATTCTTAGTCAAAGCTAAATAGAATATTTTTGCGGTGGTATCACTACTCATGTCCATTGCGCTTAGGATTAGGACTCGTGCTAGCGCACTCATCCTAATCGAACCTAAGCGCAATGGACATTCGTGATACCACAGCAAAAATATTCGACATAACTTTGACTACTCATGGTATTATAAGTGAATATTTTTAATATAACCGTCTAGATTACATTCTGTTTATTTTTTTGCGAATGAACTGCAGTCTGAGTTTTCAGGAATATAAGTGAACTAAGGTCCGTCCACTCCGAGTGTCAAGTGCCCACAATTCTCGAAGCCTTATGCAGGGCATTTTCTGTTGAAGCTTTCCCATTAACTCGCACACCATTGAAGACCACACGGCAGCGCCACGCCTAATAATGACCAATACTTCTTGTACAGTGCCTCGAGGAAGTGTTTCTTGATTGTCCTGCATTTCGATCTCTCTTGTTATATATTTGAGGCAGGAATGTAGGTTAGAAGGTGTTTGTGCAATTCTAGGTACGTTAGTGGGGAACATAAATTATCCAAAATTCATCAACTTGCTAAATTTAACAGCTAAGGTCCCATATTTACAGAAAATTAACAAAGTTTCTTGTGTGTCTTAATATGGCCTCAGTTGTGCCACCCTAAAGATCAACTTCGCTGTAGTCACCTTTTCGTGCCATAGGTTAAGCTTTCAGAGTTGTCTTGTTACAAAATAGAACTGACACGAACCAACCTTTTTGACAAAACAGATCTGCATAGACTTGAGTTTTAGTAGCTCGTCTGTAGACCAACACTTGGCCACACTAGTTTATAACGTCGAATGTAACTTACGGAGTACAACAGAGTATGTTCTAAGGTATAAATCAGTATTTGTCTATTCCATAAACATATCACCAACGTAGACTTCAAGCACAGTTAGATTGCTATTGCCATATTCAAAATATTCCTAATGTTCGTTGCTTGTATGATTGACTTACTAAATGGGCAGCTAGTTATAGCTAGATTTGTAACGTTTCGCCCAGCGCGAACGCGTTTTTTTGAATTACAAATTACTTCGCGCGTTCTCCCATAGCTTATTCTACGTTTCTTTGTTATATTATTTTCGACCTCTTTCGTTTTGCTCAAAATTACGTTTATTTGTCGCCCGAATTCCTACTGATTACGGCCCTGTACTAGTTTTATGTGAATTTATTTTGACGGGCGATGAAACGCTTGCGCCTCGCATATTTATTTCGTGACCGTGAATTCCTTCTTTGATTTCGTATTGCTGACACTGTATATGAGCGCCCCAAATTCTGTGCATCGCTTTTGTTGCCCTTGTAAATAGTTCTCGGAACTACGTTGTTTATGGCAAGCAGTGCCGTTTAGTTTCAAATCTCCGAATTACAGCGATAACGATAAGGCATTCTTTGTTCACTGTTCCATATAGATCGCTTTGTATCTCAACCTTCGACTTGCCTTCTGCCTGATGTAATTAAGCTTTCAAAATAAGGCTTACTGAAATCTTTGTTGTCACACATTTAAACACCGATTTCAGAGCTTAAATTTAGTTCTTGGTATTTTTTTTAAGAGCCGCGCTGGTAATTGATACTTAAGCTCGTAAATTTTTCGTGCGTGGCTTAGTAGTGCATTGGAACCCTTATCTTGTGTTTCGTTGCCCGGGGCTTCTGGGAACTTTGCTTATTTTGCTAATACAGCTATGACATCATGCTGCGTGTAGTTGCACCAAGCTTTGTGTAAAGAAAATAAAAATTGATAACTCCTTAGGGAATGAGGCATTTAAAATTAGTGGTTTCGGAGTTCTAAACTTTTTTCTGTCCTGTTCTTCACGCAGAGTCCAATTTGAAATGAGGACTCTGTACCCAGCTCTTGAGTAAACTAGACGTGGTGTTTGTTTTGCACCCTCGGGGGTCGCCTCGCCGATTCGCCGGGGGACCTTTTGTGTTAACCCATTTCGGTGCTATCCAGCTAAATTAATGTTTTGTGAAGGATTTCTGTTCTTTCCCCGCGGAACGCGTTGTGTGTGACTCGATTGACGTATCAGCGGGCGGCGTTTTTAATGTTCGTTAACCAACCTTAGAGCCGGGGGAAAGTTATTTTGCACATGGTTGCACATCTAGGACAAGACGCCCTATGAAGCCCACGTAGTTTTCCCATAGTGAGTGGGGAAACATCTGCTTTTTGCAAATTTTGCTACGTTCAACCGATCTCGAGTTTTCCTGAATGTCCGGGGGACGACCGCATTCATTGTGAATTTCCTCTGCCCTCTTCTGGACCGCTGTCTACCGTTCCACAACCCTTGGGTCTACCTTGTTCTACACTGCAGGAAGCAATCACCACTCCCCAGCGTCCTTTGCAGCATCACCGAGGCTTGGACTTCCAATAGACTACCATGCCTGGGTTGAGGTAAAATTGTACATTGTTAACTATTTCTGTTACGCTTATCCAGTGCCGGGTGTGCTATTATCATTTGTTGTTGCGCAGTGTGCGGAGTAACGAACATTGCGTACGTCTTTGTATTTTAATTATGTCAGTTGATCATTGAAGGCGGAAACTTTACTCCTGCCAATATTTCAGTTGTTTATTCTTTGTAACTCTGTTTAGACTAAGTTAGTTCTTGCGTGGGATCCCCTTTTGTCCTCAGCTAGGGTGTCACCTCTTTGATAGCCGACTTTTGGCTTGATGTACTAAAATTTAAATCATTAAATTTCATTATTGGCTAAATTAATTATTGGTTTGATTTAAATGTGTGAACCTATTGAGTCTTCAACTAAAGACGGCTTTAGCCGAGTGTAATTTCATGTAAAGACCAGAGCATGCGATAGAACGCGTAAGCCCTTAAGATCAGGGGTGTTTTGTATTTTGTTATTAGCTTCCAGAGCGGTGGCCATCGAAGGTAAGTGACTTCGATTTTTGTGGCCACCCTACGTTTGCATCCGGCGTCGGTGCAGCTGACGAGTGACGCTGGAGTGGTGTAAAGCAACCTGGAGGACTTCTTCATAGCTACGTGGTATTTCTTGTTTTCGCTGCGTTAGCAATTCTCTGTTTAAAAACAAGTGGCGCTCCGAGCATTTTCCCCATTTATGAATTGAATTGTTAGGGATTAGAATAGGATAACCCCTGTCGGTTTCGTTAAGTTTGTCGAACCACGCCTTCCCGATTAAGCTAGTTGAGGGTAACAGAAGCCGAGCATCTGCTTCGAGACATTTTTAGATCTGTGTCCTTTAGGAAACCGGCAAACCCTTCTAACCCTAACCCAACCCGCTCTTTGACGTTGAATACATGCAATGTCGATTCATTAAGATTATACCGTAACATCTTATCAAAGTTTGAATCTTTAGAACGCCCGAGCAGCGATAAAAATACGTCATCGAAGAGGCGCCGGTCCCCGTATGCGCCGTTCTCCCACTCAGAATGTCCGAAGTGGTTGCTAGATGCACGAAGCACGAAGAGGGGACATAAAAGCTGCTTCACGACCGTTCCACGAGAGATTCCCTCCGGCATTCAAACTCAGCGTTCATTCCAGTATCCACCCAGTCTCAGATCATCCCCAATCCTGTCCGTTCCGTCCGATTAAGAGAGAATTCTTCCCTCACACTTTGAAATCCTGCACCCTCAATTTAACTGTAGCTAAGTCGAACTGAAGACTCCAATCTAGGAGGCCGTGTTTCTAGCTAAAACCCGAACAAATCCCCGTCCTGAAAGCCAGTTTCTGGAGGCGACGACCTCACCGAGGACCGCTTCACTGGTTTGCCCTGTCAATATTATAACCTGAAGCCAGCCTAAATTTTAGCCCAAGCTCCGTCAACAATTATTTTGTAACAATTTCCAGAAGGACATGTTGGAAGCGAAGACTCGTTTGCGAGGCCGTTTCGCATGCTTCTCGTAATAATTAAGCCAGCTACACAGCGTAATTATATCCGCCCTGGCCGTGTCAGATTACATATTATTGAGGCCCGGCACATCGCTAATCTTAGAGGCCGTTTAAATTTGTTCTAAATATTTGTTGACTACAGAGGTTTACTCACCAATCAACCAAGTTCATACAGCATTCCCGGAGGGAAAGCGCTGTAAGGACGTTTTCCCAACGTCCGCTCCAGACTCGAAGCCGAGCCCTAGGTGGAATCCACCTTCGACTTCTCATTCTATAACACCCCGCACAAACACAACACCCACTTCACAGGGGGCTTGCCGAATCTCCCCACGACCCGGTGTTGTAAGTAAATAACTCTGACATAGCCGAATTTACCTATATTTGCAGTTACACGTGCCTTTGACATTGTGACCGAGATTCAAGTTTAACGATTGGTATCCCTGGGACTAATATCGACGGCTTAACAACGCGGCCAGTGGCAACCCGTCGATCTACCAATGCTCTAACTGTAGGGCCTCCAAACGCACGGATGTATGACGGGTTGCAGTGACGCCAGGTTTTCGCAACAGGACGTCTCGTATAACTACCAATTTTATTGTAAAATACATTTTACTATATTTGTAAATACATTACAATATAATTAAACTGTCTAAAATTATACTGGTGTTTGTTTGCTGGTCTCACAGTGTATATCTGTCTGAACCAAATTAACTCCGACTGAGAGAGCTACCCGATGGTGATTAATTAATTCATTAACCCTTATTAGCAAAAGAGCGGCCTGTAACAGATTTGTCAACCTGTAGACTCTTAACGTTACATGAACACCGTGCTTGCTGATATATGGAGTTATCGTGCACTTTTGCTTCTCGCTCCTGATCAAGCTCATTGCAAAATGGGTAAAATGTTAAGTTCGTCAATCTTAAATGACACAGTTGAATTGAGATAAAGTTATCTAATCTGCTTGTATTCTTCATAATATCAGTGTGAAAATTACGGTAAAAAGTCGGATAGGAAAGTATGTCGTTGTAAAGTTCGCCCTGAAACAATTATTTTCTAAGCAACATTAAACGCTGCAAGAACTCCTTCCGCGCCACATTTTTTAAATTATAAAATTTCAAAACGCATCGATAACAAAGTAAATGTTGACCGTTATGCGCCGATTTCCGAAAAGCAGAGAAAACGACACCTCGGCGCATCTCCCACAAAACCACTACGTCAAGATAACCCAAAAGGAAGGATCCTTGGACAGTATAAAAGTAAGGGAATTCCCCAAGAGGAAACCAAATTTGAGTTACACCTCGCTATCCTCTCATCCCTTCTGAACAGTTTTGGCATCAAAGCTAATAGTTCCGCTGTCCGATCTCGGCTTTGGTCCTTCAAAGCAAAGAAACGCCAGCACCCCGAACCGTTAATTTTGTCGACTACTCTACCTACATACCTCTACTGACTCTGAACCATAAATGCGAAGTGTACTGGATCACGTAGGAAAACGAAAATAAAAAATTCCAGCGCGCTCGCCTATCCGTCGAAGAGCGATAACCGCACATCACCTGTCACGCCTGCAAGAAGTTTCGGAACCGTCTTCCGCCGTCCGTAGTCCTTCGAGCCGCAGGCCACACCACATAGTTATTAGTAACCCACTAGTCACAATTTCAACCTCTGTTACAGACACTCGACCTACTGCGATTCCGAGGACAACCGCCCTACCCTGGATCATCGTGCCGACCAGTGCCCGAAGTTTGAATTATTTTTGTACATACAAGATGCACTTAATTTTACCCTGTAATTAAGAAAAGAGTACATGATTTATGTTCTACCTACATTTATTGTTAATTTTGGGTTAAGGCTAGTTTCACACTCTCTACGATTTGAGCTACTTGATGGTATGAACCATAAACAAATATTAATTCTCGCTTCACAATAACTAATTACAAAATGGTTTCCCTCGTCCGGGGAAGGCATTGCAACGTTGTCTCAATTTCAAATGAAGATCGAGAAAAGATTTGCCTAGTTATAACCCTAGCACTAAGCTACTAGCCAACAAAGTGTAAACTAGTTTGAGTATTTGGATATATGAGGGTATTTCAACAAATAATGAATATCAACACTTTTTTATTTAACTAGTAAATAACTAAGGTCCCTTTCAGCTGAAAATGTCTCCAACAAAGCTGCTGCCAACATTTTCAATTACTACTTCACCAAATTACCAACTCAAAAATGAACCAAAAATATTGTAGCTTGCAACGAGGAGTTCACAATGTTGAGATTCACACTGGGGTGAATCTGTATTAACTGTGCAAGTTTCTAGCGTAACTATGCCTTAAATCATTTGCATTTGCACTATTTTGAAAGTCAGTTTTGAACTAAAATGTAAGAACACAAAATAGAACTGTAAGAGCATACATAAAATATTCTAAATATAAAAAATGTTAATATGGCTACCACTACAACATAACGACATAAGATTTAATGTTTCTTATACATAGAAAACCTCTTACATTACTTCTGTAATTCAAGCATTCCAATTACTGACACCTGCAAAACCGTTCGTTCAAAACTGTAAGCAAATTACCCTTATCAATCGTTCTTGGATGCAAGTGCACGGCTATGCAATTATTGCACGAGTAGGTCGTGTACAACTGAAATATCCTGCAGAGTTATTACATGGAGGAATTGCGCTTATTGTGTTGGATGATTTCAGCGCTCAACGTGTTCTTTTATCATCAATCTGGCGCCATTAGAGCGAGCGCTTACACCGATATGCATCTACTTGTTCAGATTTGGATTAGGCTTCGATGTGTTGGCTTTAGCCGGCTTACCCGGTGACCCGTGGGTGTAACTGACACGTTTCCAAATCAGTGAATACATATGTAGTATTTTGAGGTCACGTAGGTCTTGTTAGAGCAAATCCCTGCACCGCTCGGAGTTCGACAGCCTTGCGCGACCTAACCTAATTCTTAAATCAGATCTTGCGTCGCTTTGCTGCAAACTGAAATTTCAGATTTATTTCTTACTTGCTTGATTTATATCTGCACGATTGCTTCGTAATGGAATTTAAAGCGCGCTTGTTGTCCCCGGAACATGTGGGAATTAATTGCTGTTTCGTTGCCATTCTGAACGATGCCAAACAGGAGCAGCAGCAGCTGCAATGAGGTAAATACTAGGACAACACATCGTTTACTATCACTAACATGGTGATCTATGATTGACAAATAAAAAACTGTTTTTTAGAATTAGCATTTATTGTCGTTAATAAACCTCTAAAGTTGCCTTTGTCTGTCATTTAACCGTAGCAGAAATAATACAAATAGATGACAGAGATACCTGACGTGAATTATCTAGTGCGTATCTCACCTCTATAGAATGGGTTACAACCATAAAACAAACTACTTAGAAAAAAAAGATAAGAGCTTTGATAATCTCTCCAAATAGGGCTTGTCGCAGCAGGAAATTTATTAGGAAATGATAGTCAAGTAATTAAGACTTTATTGTTCTCTATATTTCAAATTCGGGAGAAAGTCCTATAAACGTGCATCAAGTGCGGCGCCGCTGAAAACAGCCATTCTCAAAGTAAAATATTGATTTGGTTCATGTTATGATACTCAATGATCGAATGATTGCCTTGTTTTCTCCCGCGTACCATTTCAAGCTCACGCCGCTGATCTTAAGCTGTTAGAAGTGGTAACGCTTCATTCGTCCCTCCGCATCGAGCTCTTCAGTCTTGCACTCATCGGCGAGCAGGGAGGCTGCATCTGGAGCGGGCTGATTATTTCCAGATTAAAGAAAAGTTTGACTAAAATAAAGCATGTAGCTGGCAGAAGTAACTTTAGGATGGTGAATACGCTTCCATTGTAACCGGACAACTAATACTTCTGCAGTGCTTAAATTCTTGGAATTCCGGTTTTCGTTACTGTCGCACACAAAAATAGCTTTTTATCGTAGCAGATTCCAATAGCCTCCAATTTTTCCGTTAGATTTGGTTTCTTTTCAGACGAAATCCCTCAGATGTGCTGTCGAACTCTATAGGCCAGCATTTCATCAGTTCCTAGATTACCTTTGCGGAGTTCGGCCTCCGAACAGCACCGCCGATTCAAATCGCCGTTTCAAATTAGAGATCAACCTTGTCTCCAACAATCGTATCGTGAGAAAAAAAGCACTGCACTACTATAATCATTTATTTTTTTGTGTAATTCCTGTATGTATATTATCCTTCTTCTTTTGTTTTGTAGTTGACACATATGTCCTTTATATATGAGTTATTGGTAGTTGTTCACCTAACGAACACCAGGTCTGAATTTTCCTCTTCTGGTAAAGCTAATCACCATTTGAACAGGTCGGTTGGGTTGCGACTAGCCTAGTAAAATTATTTTCCTATAGAATGTCTTACTGTGATGTCAACTTAGGAAAATAGCACCATAACCTGCTATCTTCTGAAATTTTTCTTGTAATATTGTGTATTTTGTGTTGAATACATATAACGTATCAAGTTATGCACATTGTACATTGAGCGAATTGGATTCGAAGAACACTCGCGACGCCTCGGACGTCTCCTTCTGTGTTGGAAGCGTCGTAAATATTTTCAGGTTAGAGTAAACAACTGAGCGGAGCCTAAGAAACAATAATAATCGCCGTCTACTACTCTAACGAACTGACTTCTATACAAAATCACATAGGCTTTTAGAGTGAAAACTCACCCATGTCCCAGTGAAGCAAGCCGTGTTCATTTTCTTTTGTTATATGTCTTAAATGAGTTTTCAAGTGTAAAGTGCGTCAGATATATAGCGGAGACAACGTCGACAAAGTTTTCGCTCTTAAAAAACTGCCTGCACGTTGTACTAAAAGTGTAAAGAGCCGATCAGAAGCGCATCAAGCAAATCAACCGCTAAAAAGAATTTCGCATATAAATTTTACAAAAATTTGTAGCAGTTGATACAACGTGGGTTCATCACTTTGGCTTAGAGTCAAACACTTCAGGTCAATCTCTCAGCCGGTGACATTCTGTATTTACAGTATTACGTTCTAGCAGTAACTATGTGAACGAAGTAATATCGAAATCAAAAAGGATTTCTGAAAACGATTTACCAAGAATAT
Source organism: Agriotes lineatus (assembly GCA_940337035.1). Taxonomy (NCBI): domain Eukaryota; kingdom Metazoa; phylum Arthropoda; class Insecta; order Coleoptera; family Elateridae; genus Agriotes; species Agriotes lineatus. Next base: position 119,058,153 of record OW679200.1, on the reverse strand, counting down.
GGAGCACAATCTCTATTAGTCATCGGAAATATCCTGGTATTGACCTAATTACTAATGAAATGATAAATAATGCGGGCGAAAAACTAGAAAAAAGATTATAGCTATACTCCAAAAAACCATACCATCAAGAAATATCACCGGGAATAGAAAAACAAGCATCACCATTCCAGTACCTAAAAGAAAGCCTGCCAACTACATGGGCGTATAAAGTATATGTACCGCAGCTAAACCATTAGCAATAGTTATTTACGCACAAAAGGCCGGAAGTGTAAGATTACTCCCGCAGCCAAAATTTTAGGCTCAACGGAGGAAGACCTTTATTTGGCTAAGGGTGTAATCTACTTCCTGCCTGAGGTACGTACTACGTTTTGCGCACAACTGCATGGAATAAACACAGCATAAATACAGGTTTTTTAATGCCAAAATGTGCTACGAAAGTTAAGATGCCGGGTCGTAAAATAATTTGCAGGCAGTAAAGTTGTACTTTCGATCGAGGTAACTAAGATGTAATCTTTCATTTTCGCCCCGGTTGTGCGTAAAAGTTCTAAGTAAAACTGGATAAAATATTAAAATGGCAGGCAATGGAACTGCAAGACCTTCGTCACAACAGATCCAGTTTAGCTGCCATATTCATACTACGTCAGCTAATAGAAAAATCAATAGAATACAACCATCTATAAAAATAATAGTACAAACACATGAAAGCACTATCGGCTATAACAAAAAACAGCTTAAAGACACAACATGCCAAACATGCGAAGTACAAGAAGACGTTAAAACGGGTCAGAGCACGAATATGTCGGTGATGACATCGGATACAAAACGACAGATTTTCCCAAATCACGAAAAATTGAAAACCTAACAGAGACGACTAGGAAAACATAAAAGCTAGGTGCCAGCGTGAGTTGAAACAAACCGACGAGAAAAGTGTAGCAGCTACATGATATCACAAGAAGAAAAAAGGTTGAGTATGAGTTCAAACAAAGTGTGCTGTGAGTATATGTATATGTGAGTATAAAAGCCGTTCTTGCAATGGCACCCAATTAATTAACAATGATTTAATATTTCAATCTTAAGTTAGATAGCGAATGCGGCGACTTCCACGAAATCTCTCGGTCACCTCAGCGCTGCTATCTTTCGCGGTGTCCGAGCCTTCGCCGCAGTGCATCCGCCGTCATCGCTGGTCAAATTTTGGTGGCCAGGCACGAGCTAAACCGTGTGCCACTCCAGCAGTTCGTTAAATTTGCCCTTGACCTCAAGATTTGGTATAAATCTCTCGATCAATCACTAGAACCTCGCCGCTCTACACCTCGCGTTCCATCGCGCCACTATCGCGTGGCGCACCCGCTGCAACCTCTTTCGCCAAGTTGATCCATAATGTATGCCTTAACCCAGTCGGATCAAACTCGTCCGCGAAGCGCCATCGATGCTTGCCTCTGCTTAGGCTTCGGTCCGTCTATTTATATCACGTAAAGCCCATTCGAATGATTAGCTGTTACCATTGAGTTATGGAGTTCCAACCAGCCAAATGCCACAAACCGGTACAGGCCGTGCCGCCTTCCTCACGCGAACCTTCTGTGTAGCATTCCGTTTCGTGCCAATTTTGTGCCTGCATAATACTACTGAAATATATAAAATACAAATAAAGTAAACTTAAGTCTTTAGCATTGACTTTCTCAGACCGTAAAGTTTGTGGATTTTCCCTGAGGAACTGTGATTTCGTATCAAACGATGGGTTTCTTATTATTGGAGTAATTCTTGCTCTGATGTATCCATTACGGAGATTACTCACACAAACTGACATAGAACACTGCGTCACTGGTCTTATACATGGTTCGCCAGATTGTGTAGCAAGGACCTTTTTAAACATCAAATTAAAAGGTCTTGCACATATTGATCTCCCAAACTTCGACTTTGATAAATGTCGCTATCATTGGAGTGCAGATAGTTTTTCTTTATTCCATGCTATTATATTAAAGTATTATTTGGCCTAAAGGTTTAATTTTCAAGTCAAAAACCTTCTTTCCTTTTGACTTTCTTTGCGCTTGAATTGGTCACCTTAGAGCCAGCTTTCTGACACCCTTCGTTTTGTCTAGTAACATTACGAGCAAAATATTATCAGAATATGCAAAGGAAACGTTTCTATTGGCTTAAACGCTTATTTAAATAATCCCAAATATGATGAGGATTGATCATATTTAATATACGAACTTCTCGTATTTCCGCGAAGGTTTCATTTTATTTTAAACCACGTTGGAGCATGTGTAATGTTTCGCTATGAGGTTTAAGCTAATTATTCACAATATCAGATGAGAAGCGTTTAAACCTCGCATTTTCACATTACAAACGCCTTAGAGAGCCCGTGGCTGTAACTCCACCGCTATGCCCGGCCAGACAGACCTTCCAGTGCGCACCTCCATTCTAAGTTGGTACCAAGGAGGGACGACAACAGCCAGTTATCAAAAAAAAATTTCATCCAACGAGAGGAAATTATTCAGCGAACTTCGACAACAAACCGAACATCCTGTAATTCGGAAAAAAATATTTACGGCGTAAAGCTGAACAAACCGAATAAAACTTCCCTGTCTCTTCTGAGATTATTAGTACTCACCTGAGTTTCCAGAAGCCGTAAAGCTGTAAACAAGTCGAATAAAACCTTCCTGTCCATTCTGGGTTCATTATTGTCCACCTGTGTTTCGGGAAAAAAAATCATTTACGGCTTAAAGCCGGGAGCTGGGATCATTAGCATCCACCTGTGTCTCAGGAAAAACTAACTATACAGTCTTACACCATGGCCTAACAAGCTAAACTATTCCCTCACTTGGTATTAATGTATTTCCCCGAAGCCGCTCTTTAAATTGGCCGTCGAAAGACCGCTTAGTATTGCAAACAAAGTCACCTATCTTAAATCTCCTTAAAATTTGACTGGACATGTCGAAGGCACCCCTAATCTTGCCACGCGCCAGATAATCTGTAACACGGAAGGAATGTGACGTTGGCACGAGGCTTGACCGCTGTGGACACTTGCACTGACCACATGTGGTAACGGTTTTAAATAATTATTTGGTTGTTATAATTAAACAAACGGCTATTGCGCTTTGTTCATTTCACCTGTAATTGATAGCACGAGTAACTATTTCTGAATTCACAGAGCTACCAACGCTGGTGAAATTCCCTACCAATTCCAGTGACCGTCAAACAGTTCGACTCCAGCCAACGAGCCTACAACTTGGATTGTACACATACCAAGCCGCCCTTTGAATGCAAATTATTAATTTATTCCGTGCACATAGTTTTGATTAATTACATGCTTATTTATTTTATGCATAAAACCTGAACTGTACATAGGTAACTGTTAATAAACTATATTTGTGTTAAATTGTCTTCTTTAAATTAGTCAAAGTGAATATTTGAATCGAACTTGGGTGGGCAAAATTGAAAAGTGCAAAAATTCTGAATTAATACTTCAGAAGCATTACACATGTACTTTAGTGACGATTGTTGCAAAATGGACTAAGTTCTGGGATGCTTAGAAATCTGTTTGTACATGCAAGACAGCTAGCAACAACCTTACCCAGTTGTTTGCAAAAACTCGACACATTTGATCAGTCCTGAATCGTCTTGCATCAACGTTAGCCTAAATTTTAATATCGGAAACTCAAAATTTAGCATCTTACAAATGACATCTGAGAAACTGTTTGTACTTGTACTGAATCTTTACAACAGGCCGACAATGATACCAAGTATTTACGTAAATAATTATTATATTTTTCTCTATTCCAGCGAAATCAATACGTACATGTATTGTTAGAAACGGAAAGGCCGTTGTTCTAGACCTATGAAAGCGATGCTTCTTGTAACGAGACTATGGTTCCGAGCAACGATGTCTTTTACATCAATCTCGTCGGCTGGTCGACTACCTGCGTCATACTTGTGCATCTGTGGATGTTAGTTGGATTTTATGAGGCAACAGCACCAAGCTGCTTTGCTGATTCTCAACGCTTTTAGATATGAATACAGGTTGGTGGCTCTCGGACAAAATGAAGAGCGAAACAAGACACTTGTTCATAGGGAAGTAATATAAATTTTAAACGAGTGACTTATTTAGAGTCATGACTTATGTGCTATTAAAATTTGTGCTGTCATAGAATTATTCTGATCGCCGTTAAATATTTGGATCGGCTTGAGGAATTAACATAATTGTGGATTATTATTTACCATTAGTATTATTGGAACCCACCTTTTAATGGTGTGTAAAATGACTTAAAAGAGCTAAAAATGTTTGCTGAACATATCATGTGGATTGAACAACCTCCATTACTTGAACTGTTTTAAAAGAAGTTTTTTAGTAATAATACGTCAATTTGGGGGTAAAACAATGAAGTATCCATCGAGGCGATAAAGGACCTAATAGGGTGCTCATTGAAAGATTATAATTATCAAACAGGACTTATCCGAGATCATAAATAACGATTAAGGGCGGGATAAAACTGTAACTTGTTCCGTACAGTTTATCTTCCGAAACATACACACTGATGACTTTTTAATTAAAACATATTGCGAGGATATGGCCGTGCTGTACAAACTACCTCGTATATTAATTCCAGAACGAGTTTCAAATTGGTTTTCACGTTCGTATTAGAAACTCGAAGGGCACCGCGCACCAGATCCCATTCCTGTCATGGAAATGACCACATACAAATGCAATTAGTGCGATTGGTTGTAAATTTTCGAAATTAAAAAGCAGGGCACGTTCTGGTTCATTTGATATTTTATTAATACGTCATGTCCTTTATGGCATTAAACTAAATTGTGTGATACATTCTCTATACCGGAGCTGAGAGTGAGCTTTGTTCGGGCACTAACGTTTTCGACTCGCCTGAAAAAAAGTATTGGGAGTTTAAAATGTCAGTCAGTTAGCAAACAATGTAAAACTACCATTACCATTATTTAAATTATCGAGGTCGATTTTGAGGCTACTATAAAGATAAAATCAGTCTGAGAATTAATTCAAGGCGAAAGAACTCTAAGTTTTTATACATTTAGCCTTCAATGAAATGACAACATTAATAATAGAAGTACAAGAGAGGCGCGGTAATTTCAACAAATCAAGACTATCAACAAACTTGGTTTGGATGACTCCATCATAATTACATCAAACTTGTATGGCAAAATCATATGGTTTTGCACAGCAAGTATTTTGTATTAAGGGACAAACTGATGAACCAACCTTCATAATTATCTATACTTGAATGTATTTATATGTCAAAGCTATATAGATAAAGAAAGAAGTTAATATTACAATTAATATACTTATTTGCTTTTGTTTGCAATAGGAAGATAATCTACAGAAAACTTTTAAAACGCTTTGTCTGACGAGCTGTTGTGCTTTACAAATGAAAATAATACAGAAAAGTTTAAAGAACTCTAGCAAGACAACATTCATAATATTCCACTTAACTAGCCAGCTTTGCAGCTGCGACTGCAATAAAGGGTTTCTAAAACAAGTCCTAGGAGTTCCACCTGATCGTATTGACATCACACATTAACAAACGCAGCATATGCCTGCAAAACAAATGCCACTACGCTTGGCACAAAAGTACTGAAGGCGTTACTGTAGTGCTAACGGGGAATACGCCATAAAGCGTATTTTAAAACATTCCACTTATTTGTTAAAACATATAATAAAATAAGCGCTAATTTTCACCTTTAAGATTCCTATTCTAGGTATGCAAAACACATCTCAAATTGAAGGTAAATCGCACATGCAATATAAAATAATAAAGTAACCGGCCCTGATCAGCAGCCAAAAGCCAAAGGCAAGGTTACAGATCTCGAGCGGCTCGCAAATTTGTGACAGTACTCATCAAACCGCATTATTAGTTTCCACATAAGTTATCACTAATGTTGAGCTTTTTATCACGATTGTGTATTTAGTTGCCGAGGCCCGAAGGGCCAAAGCAAATAAACCACACAAGGATTGAAATGGAACTACCAGTGCCCAGGGGTACATTGTTTTTTTAAATCGCGAAATTCCGAAGTTACAACATTTTAACCAACTTTTATAGGTTACGTTGACGTCGGTTGACGTTTACCTATCGCCCAACCGCCTACAAAAAGTTGTAAAACAAGGGATTACTTTACTGCCGATTTCTCGTATTTTATTTGACGATTTCGACGTTCTTCGCTGCCAATTAAAAAAAAATTGGAATATGAAGAAATGTCGAATTAAATTTTGGCTAGATTTTGTAATGATAGAAAAAATAGCACGCTGAATATGTTATAAAAGTGATTTTTCCATGTTCGTGATAAATTAATCCACTCCCTTTGCATCACTCGCTCGTGAATTAAACGTTGAAAAACGTTCACTTTTCTTAACTTGTAGAACAATCTATTATTAAATACGCTTAACATGAGGTTGAATGACGAAAATATGTAACTTACCTAAGTATACAGGATGGAGCATTGGATTTCTTAAGTGTTTGACAGCAAATTTCTATTTAGATTTTGTAGAAGAACGATCCAATTGGCGCAACTTGAGCATTTTTTGTTGGCTCTGTTCGAAAATACTTTTTTTTACCCCTTTTTACGAAAGTGACATTTTCTGTCGCCTTTTAGGGGTATAGGGAAAATATACGTTTGGGTCCCTGGTTGGTTTCCAATGGCAGTGAGAGGGAATATAATACATTGACTGCCGTTGCCATTAGAGACGGGAGACAATGTGATTATTATTAATAATAAATCAACTAGCCTCCTGGTTTTCATATTTAAATATTTTTGAATGCAGCTGATTACAAGAGATAGTCTCATCATAAAATGTAAAAGTGTTGTATGTATAACTCTGGACTAAAACTTCAGTTCATCTCTTGCATGATTACAATAAATTGATTAGGTACTGTTCTCGCAAACTCTGAAGAACTAAACTACATCTGCGGGAGGGAATGATGCATTTTCCTTACCAGTAATACAAATAGTTATTAAAAATGTATTAGGTAACTTCTGAAATTTTAAAACAAAATATCAATTTGGTGTTGATCAGGGACCGTTGAAAGTTGACAGATGACTGATAAACCTAGTTGAAAACGGCTGATTGAAATAAGAATTCGTACTTTAGATGCAAAAACAAAAGACATTTGCTCAAGCACGTAACAATAAAGTCATTTTTACATTCAAGTGACCTTTATACCTCTGTGAAGTTAGCACCACAACTTCAAAAAATGTTATATTTTTCAAGAGTTCCCGTTGCACCCCAAAAAGTTCTAGAGTTCCTTGCTATTTTAAAAAATAGTTCTATGTATTTAAGAGAAAAAAATGGGGATAGAAAATTTGGGGTGCTAACTTCACATTTTCCTCGGACAAATACCACTATAACTGCTTTTCAGTCATATTTATTGAAAAATGTCATTATACTTTTCGATAGAACTCGCCGGGGTGCTACTAGAACTCTAACAAAAAAAAAATTTCAAAAAAATATTTTTTTTATAAACCGGAAAAAAATATGTTTTTAATTTTTTAAAGTTCCGTTAGTTCTAATGGGAGTCTAGTAGCACCCCGGCGAGTTCTGTCGATAACTCTAATAACATTTTTTGATAGGACCCGATGTAAAGAAGTTACGTCCATTTTTGTGTTAGTATTTTTACAAAACGACGAAGTCCTGAAAGCAATTTTTTAAAAGTTCCGGTAGTTATAATGGGAGTTCTAGTAGCACCCCGGCGAGTTCTATCGAAAGCTCTAATAGCATTTTTTGATAGCACTCGAAGTAAAAAAGTTACGCTTATATCGATGTTAGCACTTTTAAAAAACGACAAAGACCTGAAAGTAATTTTTTAAAGTTCCGGTAGTTCTAATAGGAGTTCTAGTAGCACCCGGACGAGTTCTATAGATAACTCCAATAACATTTTTTAATAAGACTTGAAGTAAAAAAAGTTACGAGGTTTTTTGTGTTTGCTAAATTAATGTCCTGAATGCAATTTCTTTAAGTTTTGATAGTTTAGTAAAAAAATTAGTATCTCTCTTAGTTTTATATCGAACGTTTGCTTGCTATTACTTGCCTCTTCGATTTACATTTACTACAGTGTGAATGTGTTTGGCACTCATATCGGAACCTTTTTCCAACATTTTCTCAGAAATGTTTTTAAAACCATTATTAGAGGGAGGTAATACTTTACCAGCATCGTCTATTGTTTTAAACTCACGTTGAGACAAAATATTAGTTAAAACGTGTACGTCATACATCTTGGATGATGTTTCGGACAATGTATAATACTCCACTCGTCTGATGAATGGTCAAACGACAAAGTAAATTTATGAAAACGTTGCTACTAGGCTATCGACAATATAGAAAAAACTAATTATTATACATATAGAGTATCATTAACGTATTTATGAAAATTATGTTACCTGTTATCCAACAGTTTCTTTATTATTCACAGAAATGTTTCAGGTTTTCACACAAAATGTAAAAGTTTTATAAAAACGACACTTTTCGAACGAGCTCGCCGTAGATTGAGACTGAACTGAGCATTAAACAAATATAAGAATATATACAGGGTGATTGTAGATCGCTAGACCGCTCGTAACTTCGTTAATAATTGAGATATCGAAAAGAAATTTATTTTGTTTTAAATGCTAGTATATTTTATTTTATTCTATTTTATTTTATTTGCACTCAGCCTACAGCCGTTAGGCCAATTACAGGCGTCGCTGTGCAGTTATGAGGACTTCCAACCCTACTAACGACTGTCATGATGTTGTATGACCGCCGGGACCAACTTTTTTCCGTGATAGCCGTACCACGAGGCGCCGAGAGATGCAGCCGTGGAACTCCCATCCAAGTTCTGACCAGAGAGAGCGTTGCTTAACTCTGCTGATCGAACGTGGACGCTTGTTCAACCTACACCACTCGGGACCCACAACCTAAAAATTGACGTAAACCAATTTAAGCCATGGCCTCCTATTTTTAAGTGATACACAACTTTGGTTTTTTAAATGGAACACCCTGTATATTTTTAAACATTTGATATCAGCACTAAAAGTGCTTTATGGTAGCATTCTTAAATCTAAATTTTGGAACTTATTTTTTTTTCAAAATTAAAAAAAAATGTTTAGCCAAGTAGGCCATGAATTACGCAAAATCACTAACAATCGAACAAGAAATGCAAAACAAACTCCACTTGGCTCTAAAAATTTCTCATGACCGAGTTATAGCACCAAACGTACTAAAACAATTAAAAACTATGTTTTTTTAAATTGAACAATATGAGTTTCATTAAACAGTTGAAAACTACAACAAAAGGGATTTCCAGCGATGTGCGATGTATCATATTAGCCATTTCGTTTAGAAGTATCTTTGAAAAAATCAAAAATACGTAAAACAATTTAAAAATAAATGTTATTGTTAATGAAACTCATATTATTCCATTTAGAAAACATAGTTTTCAATTGTTTTAGTACGTTTGGTGCTATAATTTGGCCATGAGAAATTTTTAGAGCCAAGTGGAGTTTGTTTTGCATTTCTTGTTCGATTGTTCCTGATTTTACGTAATTCATGGCCTACTTTGGCTAAAAAAGAATTTTCATTTTGAAAAATAATAAGCTCCAGAATTTAAATTTAAGAATGAGCCCGTCATTACCAGTAGTGTAGCTAGGGGGATTCTGGCTCACATTTGACCTTGAACTTTTTTCAAGGTCACGGGACTAGCCGAGGTCAAGGTCACAGGCCTAGCCGGTGGGCGTGGCCTAGTCGGGGTCATTGACCTCGGTCGCTTCCGGGAATTTTTTGGCCGAGGTCAAGGTCACAGGCCTAGCCGGTGGGCGTGGCCTAGTCGGGGTCATTGACCTCGGTCACTTCCGGGAATTTTTTGGGTTAAAAGTGTAGTTTTTGAAATTTTCCCACGCTCGAGCGTCTGGGATGCAGACATGTCTATTCATGCAGGATGTTATCAGTAAATAGAACAATGAAAAATTTTCTCAGGCTCGACCGGATGTGAGCAGACATGTCTATTCTTGCAGGATGTTGTTGAACAATGGCATCCCTTGTTTTAAAATCAGCACGAAATTCGAGAACAATGAAGCCATTGTTGTCTAGAGATTAAAATGTGCAAAGCTGGTAAATTGAACAATGACATCCATTGTTTTAAAATCAGCACGATAATTGGACAATGAAGCCATTGTTGTCTGGAGAAATTTTTGCTGACCGCCATTATCAGATAAACAAGCTTCAGACATGTCCAGACATGTTTGAGAAATCTGCAAAGCTGTTAAAAATTGAACAAAGGAACCTATTGTTTGAGGAAAAAATCTGCACTACTGCTAAATTGAATGCTGCCTTTGTTTGAATTTTTGCTGACGCAGGCCTCCATTATCAGCTGCGATGATGAATAAATAGAGCGGCTCGGCTGTCTGCAAGAGTTAGTATTACAACGACACACGCGCGCGAACATGTCTGCGACAGACAGCGTTACCGAATTAAGTTCGAACTCAATAAAAACAATCAAAGACGCGATAGCGATTGTAAAATATAGTGATGAGGCTGAGACATTGATTAAACATGTAAATAAAACCATTTTAATTGTTAGTAGATTTATACGTAAGCATAGTTTTAAAAATGAAAATCCATTCAGGCTAGAGGCAAATTTAAGTTTGTTAAAGGGGCAACGGCAATTATTGCGAAATTTAAAAACAAAATTAGCAAAGAAGGGAGCGGGTGTAGGGAGTGGTCAGCAGCAGCAGCAGCAAAAGAACAAGTTGATATGGGAAGATGTAGAATCTTGTTTTAACAGTAGAATAAGAACAGGTATGATTGTAAATTTAGGTTATAAGGAACCACAAGAATTTCTTGGAAAAGCATACAGAAGTTTCTCAATAAAAGTGAAACAAATTATAAAAGATAAGTTAATGCTTAAAGCTAACGTAATATTTAGTGCATATTTTATAAAACCTAGTAGTGGCGAGGTAGATTTAAAAACGTTTGGTACTAAAAATGAAAAAATTGATTCTGGCACCAATTTAAAAGAGTGGTATGAGACTAATGTTGAGAATAAGTTGTTGACGAAATTAGAAGATTTTCAAGAACGTGATTCAGGTTGGAGTTTGCTTGAGATATTACATTTAAAAGTAAATTTAAATCATTACACACCATTAACAGTAGGTAAATATATTGAGTTACCTCAAGATATTAAAAATAAAAAGGCCGTCATTAACGTAAAAAATGATGACGAATATTGTTTTTTGTGGTCAGTAGTGTCAGCATTACGTCCTGCAAATGGGAATTCTGATAGAACATCTTCATATCCACATTTCAGTAAAGTTTTAAAGTACTCAGGACTAGAATTTCCAATGAAATTAAAAGATATATCAAAATTTGAGACAATGAATGATTTACGTATAAATGTATATACGCTAGAAAGGAAAAACAAATTTGGTAAAAATTCAGTATTGCCCATATATATTAGTAAAAATACTCAAATTAATAAAGATGCTATACATTTACTAATGATATCCAACGATGAGGGGCAGTTCCATTTCTGTTGGATAAGAAACTTATCTAGATTACTTAGAAATCAGATGCATAAGAAAAAAACTCAAACTTTTGTATGTGATACGTGTTTAAATCATTTCGTAACTAAAGAATCATATTTAAATCACATTAGAAATTGTAATGGTGTAAATGAAACCAAAATTAAAATGCCCGAAGAAGGTACAACAATAGAATTTAAAGACTATAAATACCAGGAAAAAGTACCATTTTCAATATACGCGGACGTTGTTACGGTTATTTTGTTACTCCCTGTAGTTCTGCATTGCTAGTTTTACGCCTTCGTTAATTTGCGATTTCTGTGGGGCTTGTTATCGTATCGTTCAGGCATGATTTTGGCCTTGCTCGACAGCGTGAGGTCGGAGCGCTCTCGAGGCCGCATTCTTTTGGCTGAGCGCGTCCTTTTTGGTTTGACGGAACGCGGCGAAGATGTTTTATGCTGGCTTTGGTGATCCGCTTTGTCTTGCCGCTACATTTTGTTAGTTATGGGAGCTTTGGGGCCTCGCTGCAAAGCGAAGCATGTGAGATTTTATTCTACGCCTTGCCGCATCTAGCCTTCGATGCTCGTTTGCCCAGTTCACCCGGGGTAAGTTCCGTTTTATTTTGTTGGTCGTTTACCAAAGGGTTGCATGCATTTATTCTGGATTTCGTTTTCCTTAGCAAGCCGTCTTGGGCACAATTCTAACAAGCCGTCTTGGGCGGAATTCGAACAAGCCGTCTTGGGCGGAATTCGAACAAGCAGGCGTGGGCGAAAATTCGAGTAATCGGTCTGGGCAATTCAGTCTTGGTTAAATCAGTCTACATAAGCAGTTTTGGGCAATTCAGTTCGAGTGTGCAGTTTTTCTGAATTTCAAGGAGGCAGCTGTCGCCGCCGCTATCCTCGATGTGCGACCTTGGCTTGCTGCGTGTTCTCAGGGAGATCTTCAGCACGCCTGGACTCTTGATAAGCATGCTGAAAGTGCTCGACGGAAGCCGCTAACAGGTTGTACTTTAGACTGTATTTAGATAATTATTTTATGACATGTCCGTTCGCGAGTGTGCGCTGCCGCTTCTCGGCTTGCGGCAATTTAAGTTCTGATTTTCCGTAACGTCCGCTCAACCATTATTTTTGTTGTTACGCAGATATTGGTAAATTGTGACGCATTCATATTAAGAGTTATGCTTTGTCGATTGTATTGTGATATTTTAAATGCCAATTATACTGTGATATTTTATTGTGTTTATTTATTATTTGTTACTGCTACCGATGTTTGAGTTGTGCTTTCTTTCAGATTGTTTGTGCTACTGAGTTTACGGATTCTCGTTCTACTGCCTGGATACACTTGCTTATTTTGTTAAAAATACCGTTGGCGCCCGTTTTGCATATTTCGTTCATAGAACTGTCACACGCCGTCTTCGTACTGAGCTGGTCGGCAGGCAATTGTATCCAAGTAGCTATGTTAGGTTTGATTTTGAGAGATTAGCCAACGGTAACCCCTTTTGATGATAATAAGATTAATGGCGCCCAATGTGGTGGCGTGTTTTTTTTGTAAATGTGCCTCGGCACTTGTTTGAAATTTTGATATGATAAATTGGTGCAGTAACAAATTATGTATTATGTATGATATTTTTGCCAGCATTTTTATATGATGCAGTGTCTAATTTTAATATGTTTTGCTATTTGTGCATGCTAGGCTAAGTAGTATAGAATTTTTAACTATCTATATTTGATCATGCATGTGTCGTTGGAAAATCATTACGTGCGATACAAAATTTAAATTTCGGGAGTTGATGTCAATAACGTTTTGTTGTAGAAGTAACTTTTGTTGAGCTCATTCCGTATCGCTCGAGTGTGCTAGCGTTGTGCTTTATTCCTGGTTGTAGTAGCCAAGTTTTTGTCACTTTAGATCGTTGATTGTGGAGGTTTTTCACCTCTCTTTTTGATTTGGTTTTTCGCCTCTGTGATTGATTGGTATTTTTGATGGCTGCTACTTATTGTGGTGTACTGGGCGTTTGTTTTGGTGAATCTTCTGCGAGATCAGCTTCCGAGGTAGCCAGGTAGTGTGCACATTTTGCAATGTGTTGTTGTGTTGCCCAAGTTCATTTCTCAAGTTGCTTTGGAGCCCTTGTTCGTTGTTTTTTTTATTTTTTTTTGTTTCGTTTGAGCGATTGATTGGTTACGTTGTGAATTTAGGTAGTATGTTGGGATTTGTTGCAAGAGTATGCTTTGGTAAGTTGAGTTTCTGAATGGTCTCGGTTTCGATTGGTTGCGTGTTCTTGAGGTTCTGCGAAGTTAGTATGCTTGAGTTTTTCTTCCTGTTTTGTCGTCCTTCCTTTGTGGAAGTTGTTGTTTTCCTTTTGACTTTTCCTGTTGAGGTGCTGACCCTGTTAGGAGTGTGTTGGTAATGTGTTTGGGGGGAGTTTGCTTTGCGAGATTCTTAGGCCGTCCTTCAGTTGGATTAGCGCGGCTTATTTGTTTGTTTCTTATCTTTCCTGTTCGGTTGATGATTGGGATTTTGGGTCGATGTTGGTGAGTTTGAGGGATTCGCTTATGCGGATTTTTATGATCTCTCAGGCCGTCTTCGTAGTTTGGATTTGGTGCAGTTCTTCTTAGTTGGCTCTGTCATCTTCTGGTTCGTTGATTAGGATACTGGTTCGTGTTGGTGTGTTTGGGAGATTCGCTTATGCGGATTTGTATGATCTCTCAAACCATCTTTTTAGTTGGTTTGGTGCGTTTATTAATTGCTGGCTTTTTCATTTCATTTTCTTTCTTCCCCTTTTGGAATGATTGTGAGTATGGTGGGTTGAAGTGGATATGCTTAAGGGGTTTTGTTTCGCAAATTTTCCTCTCAAGCCGTTTCTTATCACTCTTATCTGTTGGTTCCTTTTTTTTCCCTCTCCTTTTAGTTTTCCTTTGTGTTTGCATTTGCTTTTGCGTAGGGCGAGCTTAGCTTGCTGGATTGTTTGGATGCCCCTTTGGTATGCTGTCGTGACGTTCTCCACTTTAGGCGGATTTGGCCGTTTGATGCCAGTTGTCGTGTCCGTCAGCAATTTTGGTATTTTTGAGTGAAGTTCAGCTATCGTGCTGCTGTGAGTTTTTTGTTTTTTTTTTTGGGCATCCATGACGCTTATGCGGATTATTTTCCACAGTAAGGTTCGTCCCGCGTTTGGTGTCGCTTTCGGACATGTTTGGCGATTGCGGACGGTCTCTGTTGCCCTTTTGGAGGGTCGACTTATGTCGGATTAGTTGGGACCCGACTCTTTCGCGAAGCCTCTGTCCTTTTCGTTTTCTTTAGTCTCTTGCTTTTTGCTTTCGTTTCGCGTTTGGGCTCCTAGTGTAGGGTGGTTGGTTGGCAATTTGTAGGGTAGGTCACTATTAGGAAACGCTTTCATCTTGTTTTTCTCCTCTTATACCGCTAGGGTAGGTTGGTAGGGCATTGCAGGGAAGGTCACTGTAGGGAGCTATTTCATCTAGTTCTTCCGATAATAACACTGGAGTAGCTTGCAGTTAGCAGTTGGGTTTATTGTGTGGTTCGACTTGCATTCGTGTCGAGTGAAGTTCATCTTTCGCTTTAGTGTAGGTTTGAGTTAGCTTGTTGGGTTTTGTTGGATACCTTTTGGGATTTTGGTGGCTTAGCTGTTGTTGTATGGTTGCCTTCAGCTATGCGTATTGTGTTGTTTTTTTTTGTTGTTGTTACGGTATCCATATCGCTCACGCGGATTTCGATCCACAAGTGAGTCTCGAATCTTTGTTGTGGTTTCGCTTTTGGGCGTGCTTGGAGATGGAGAACGGTTTCGTTTACTCATTTAGAGTACGGCTCGTTCCGGATTTGTGGGACCTGCATCTGTTTCCGAGTCATTGTTCTTTAGTTTCCTTTTGAGCCTTTGTTGCCGAATGAAGTCTTTGGTATGATCTGCTGCTGTGATTGGTTATTCCAGCTGTTGTTGAATTTTGTGTGAGGTATTGTAGGTTGGTTGGGCATTTGTAGGGTAGGTCACCTTAGGGAATTATTTCATCTAGTTTCTCCCTTATCAACGCTGAAGTAGTTTGTTGGCAGTAGTTCGATTTGGTATTTGGTTTTGGTACTTTTGGCACGTTCCGGATTTTGGACTTGCTGTAGAGCTTATTGTTGTGTGAGGCACTACGCCTTGTTGTTGAGTTGAATCTGGTGGGGACTGCTGTCTGCGTGCACTGTTTCGGTTGTTGATAGACTTCTAGTGAGATCTCCACTTGGGGATGTGATGTGTTTATAGGTGTTGTGTGTTGTGATCCTTTGGGTTTCGTATATCTTTGGGGGTGGGTTTGTGGTTTGTTCGTGGGAAGGGTTTCTTGTAGGTTTTCGGTTTCGCAGTGCCGTGACTGTGGGGGTTTGCTTTCGCCTCGGGGTTTGTTTTCTTAGGAAGTTGTCAGGGGGGGGTACTCGTGAAGATATGGGGTGATTTTGGGGAGTTCTTGAGGCTGGAACTTCTTTGCGATGGGTTGCTACGGGACTGTTCACCGGCGCAGCGTTTAGATCCAGCAGCGACGAGCAGTCTCGATCCCTGTCGTGGGGTTGATCTGGTCTCGGGCTTCTCCTGGAGTCACTACCGTCTTCATGGGCAGTTGCTGTATTGTGGTGTGGGTTTGGGTTTTCTATTGTAATTATGGTTGAGATTTTTCATCTGGTTTTTGATCAGCTTTGTCGTCCTTGGCTGAGCGAATGTGCGTATTATTGATCTTAGCGTAGAAAAATTTCTGCGAAATTTTTCTGTTCTGGTAAAGGGGGAGTTGTTACGGTTATTTTGTTACTCCCTGTAGTTCTGCATTGCTAGTTTTACGCCTTCGTTAATTTGCGATTTCTGTGGGGCTTGTTATCGTATCGTTCAGGCATGATTTTGGCCTTGCTCGACAGCGTGAGGTCGGAGCGCTCTCGAGGCCGCATTCTTTTGGCTGAGCGCGTCCTTTTTGGTTTGACGGAACGCGGCGAAGATGTTTTATGCTGGCTTTGGTGATCCGCTTTGTCTTGCCGCTACATTTTGTTAGTTATGGGAGCTTTGGGGCCTCGCTGCAAAGCGAAGCATGTGAGATTTTATTCTACGCCTTGCCGCATCTAGCCTTCGATGCTCGTTTGCCCAGTTCACCCTGGGTAAGTTCCGTTTTATTTTGTTGGTCGTTTACCAAAGGGTTGCATGCATTTATTCTGGATTTCGTTTTCCTTAGCAAGCCGTCTTGGGCACAATTCTAACAAGCCGTCTTGGGCGGAATTCGAACAAGCCGTCTTGGGCGGAATTCGAACAAGCAGCCGTGGGCGAAAATTCGAGTAATCGGTCTGGGCAATTCAGTCTTGGTTAAATCAGTCTACATAAGCAGTTTTGGGCAATTCAGTTCGAGTGTGCAGTTTTTCTGAATTTCAAGGAGGCAGCTGTCGCCGCCGCTATCCTCGATGTGCGACCTTGGCTTGCTGCGTGTTCTCAGGGAGATCTTCAGCACGCCTGGACTCTTGATAAGCATGCTGAAAGTGCTCGACGGAAGCCGCTAACAGGTTGTACTTTAGACTGTATTTAGATAATTATTTTATGACATGTCCGTTCGCGAGTGTGCGCTGCCGCTTCTCGGCTTGCGGCAATTTAAGTTCTGATTTTCCGTAACGTCCGCTCAACCATTATTTTTGTTGTTACGCAGATATTGGTAAATTGTGACGCATTCATATTAAGAGTTATGCTTTGTCGATTGTATTGTGATATTTTAAATGCCAATTATACTGTGATATTTTATTGTGTTTATTTATTATTTGTTACTGCTACCGATGTTTGAGTTGTGCTTTCTTTCAGATTGTTTGTGCTACTGAGTTTACGGATTCTCGTTCTACTGCCTGGATACACTTGCTTATTTTGTTAAAAATACCGTTGGCGCCCGTTTTGCATATTTCGTTCATAGAACTGTCACACGCCGTCTTCGTACTGAGCTGGTCGGCAGGCAATTGTATCCAAGTAGCTATGTTAGGTTTGATTTTGAGAGATTAGCCAACGGTAACCCCTTTTGATGATAATAACGTGGAGTGTGTTTTAGAAAAAGAACAGAACGTTGTTTCCGAAAATGCGGGGGTTTATCAAAAACATGTTCCATTTAGTATTGCCTATTATTTAAAATGTTCATATGACGACAGTTTATCTCGATTTAATATATATCGTGGTGCCGACTGTATGGAATGGTTTGTAAAAGAATTACAATCTATAGCATATCAAGTAAATAATATACTGTCAAATATACAGCCTATGGATATTAGCCAGCAGGAAAACGATTCATTTCAAAAATCGGTATGCTGTTACATTTGTAAAGAACCTTTCACCGATAAAGACGTGCGTGTACGTGATCACAATCATCAGACAGGTGAGTATAGAGGTAGTGCTCATCAACACTGTAATCTTAACTATAAAGATGCACATTATATTCCCGTTCTCTTTCATAATCTCAGCGGTTATGACTCTCATTTTATTATAAAACCATTGGCAAAACTGATTATGGGAGATATTAAATTGTTGCCTATAAATAAGGAAAAATTTATATCATTTACAAAACATGTGGATGGTACAAATATTGATTTCAGATTTTTAGACTCATTTCGGTTTATGGCTAGCAGTTTAGAACAATTGTCATTAAATTTACCGAACAATTTAAAAATCATTACACGTAAATTTTGCAAGAGCCAAGAAGAATTTGAATTACTATTACGTAAGGGTATCTTTCCATACGACTACCTAGACAATTTTGAAAAGTTGAATGATAAAAGTCTTCCTGACAAAACGCAATTTTTTAGTCAGCTGCATGGAACAGCTATTTCAGATGAAAATTATGAACATGCACTGCGTGTTTGGAACACATTTAATATGCAAACTCTAGGTCAGTATGCTGATATGTACCTTACAGTTGATGTTCTACTCTTAGCTGATGTGTTTGAGAATTTTAGAGAGAATTGTATGAAAACGTATGGATTAGATGCTCTACATTTTTACACAGCACCAGGATTGGCATTTCAGGCAATGTTAAAAACTACTAAAGTTAAACTTGAGCTGTTGACAGATGTAGATCAACTGTTGTTCATAGAGAGGGGTATTAGAGGAGGGTTAGCACAGTGTTCGAATCGATACGCTAAAGCTAATAATCGATATATGGGTGAAAAATTCGTAGAAGCCGATCTTGAATCGTATATCCTATATTTAGATATTAATAACATGTACGGAGCCGGGATGTCTGAATATCTACCGTATGGAGGGTTTGAATGGGTAAATGATTTAGATATTCCTAAAATTGATCATTTAAATACTCCGGCAGATTCTGAAACAGGTTATATTTATGAAGTCGATTTAGAATATCCTCAAAATTTATTTGAACTTCACAAAGATTTGCCTCTATGCCCTGACCATTATACACCACCAACATCCAAACAATCAAAATTGACAACCACTTTATTTAAAAAAGAAAACTACGTAATACATTACCGCAATCTGCAGCAAGCTGTAAGTTTAGGGCTAAAAATTGTAAAAATTCACAGAATATTAAAATTTAAGCAATCAGCTTGGCTTAAACCATACATAGATTTAAATACAAAATTAAGACAAGCCGCCAAAAATAATTTTGAAAAGAATTTTTATAAACTTATGAATAACGCTGTATTTGGCAAAACTATGGAAAATGTTAGAAAATACAAAACAATAAAGTTAATTTCTAAATGGGAAGGTAGGTACGGAGCCAGTGCATACATATCAAAACCAAATTTTCACAGCTGTACTATTTTAGATAAAGACTTGGTACTTATAGAATTAAATCAGTTGGAAATCGTTTTTAATAAACCAATATTCGTTGGATTTTCAATCCTAGATATTTCAAAAATTTTAATATACGATTTTCATTACAATTATATTAAACAGAAGATGGGTAATCAAGCAAAACTGCTGTACACAGACACTGATAGTCTCATATATCACTTTACCCTTCCAAATATATACGATTTTATACGGGAAGATATTCACAAATTTGATACAAGCGATTATCCTCCGAACAATCCATATAACCTTCCACAAGTTAATAAAAAAGTAATAGGTCTAATGAAAGACGAAATGAGTGGTAAAATAATTACCGAATTTGTTGGTCTACGTGCAAAATTGTATGCTTTCAAAACATTAGAGGATGCTGAGAATGGAGAATTTAAAATTTCAAAGAAAGCTAAAGGTATTACCAGAGCTGCTTTGAATAGAATTACATTTGAGGATTACAAAGACTGCCTGTTTAATAACGAAACAGTATTTTGCGATCAGAGAACAATTAGATCAAAAACCCACAACGTATTTTCTTTAAAACAAAGAAAAAAGGCTTTAGATCCACATGATGATAAAAGAATAGTAAACTGTATGTATACTGACACTTTGCCTTGGGGTTACTGCCCACCAACCACATTATAAACACCAGCTCTCTCTAAGATATCTCAGTCTGCAAAATGTTACCGTCAAATTCAAATATACTGTGGTTGAACAAAGATCTGTATGTTAAAAATAAAGAAATCTATAATTTCCATTTACGTAATGCTATTGGACGTAACGACTTGCAAACTTTGAAGTATATATTACACAAAATTGGTATTGCTATACCGAGCAAAACTCTTATTTGGGCTACGCACTTTAAAAGTGTTGAAACCGCTATCGTAAATGAAATTTTAAAAACTATGTTAGCTGCCTTTAATGTTATTAGGGAAATTATTAACGAAGTCAGAAGAGGAGAGTTGAAAATTAATACTGAAACAGATCTTAATTTAGTCCTTTCAAAATTATCGTTACAGAACATTACTTCCTACGAGCAGCATTTTCTTATTGAAACAATATCATCTGGCTCTCGAATCGAATTTGCAACTGACGAGCAACAGCAATATCCATATTTTCTTCATGATGCTGTCTTTGAGGCTGCTTATTATGCCCACAGCAAGTTTATAGAAGACGTGTTCGAATATTTAAATACTAACCATATAACTTATATATTTCAGCCTAGCGTTGTACGTCACCACACAGATATTTTTAAATGGCTTCAGGAAAATATCAGAAAAGCTGAAAATGGTGAAGCTGTTGGTTGGAGAAGCGGTCCATGTTCCGGTCCCTGGCCTTCAACAACACCTCAAGATTATATCGATACTTACATATTGTTAAGTTCTGTTTCGCTTATGTATAAATAATATGTATATTAATTGAATAAAGAATATATTTAAGTGTACATTTATTCTCCCTCTCCTTGTCAAGTTTTGCTTTGCATATGAGATAAATACGGTGTATATATATTAATGAAATAAAACACATATTAAAAATAAAATGTCTTTTATTTTAATCTTTAATAATTACATGTATAAGTTTATTACCTAACCTAATTTCTATCTTTATGGGATTTAAATCTAGAGGCAGTGTTGGTTCAGGAAATGTAAAACTATATGTTGCTTGAAACGAAGGGGGTGGTGACGAGGGTGGTGGTGATGGTGACACCTGTTCCAGTTCGGGTTGCTGTAGTGGTGCGCACCCCTCAAAATTTTGTGTTGGGCTTAACCACCCCTGAATGTTGGCACAATTTATACAGCTGCAGCCCTCCACCTTTGCTATGTTAGACGACCAGGAGTGTGGTTGTCCCATTGGAGGAGGTGGAGGAGGAGTATTTTCTTCAGTCTTATTCCAGGGTATAACCTTCTCCTCCTCTTCCTGGCTCCACGGATCGTCAGCCCATGAGTCAAAACCCCAACTATGATTTGAGAAGCAGCCTTCGGTCATTGTTATCGTAAAACTAATATTTCTATGATTAGTATTCTTATATATAATATTTTCCCCTACCTTACACCAGCTGCAGGAAGTGTTTGCGTAAGCTATAACAGGTCTGGACAAGTCTGAACATGTCTGAACAAGTAGACAGCAGATGCGATAACTGCGATTAATGGTTTTGATTATACCACTTGTGCAAAATGTGAACATTTTGTATGGCACATTGAACCCGTTGTGAACTAGTTTGAATCTGTCAGTCTGTCTAACTGTCTACCTGTCTACCTGTCTAGCTGTCTAGCTGTCTACCTGTCTAGCTGTCTACCTGTCTACCTGTCTAGCTGTCTACCTGTCTAGCTGTCTATCTGTCTACCTGTCTACCTATCTAGCTCTCTATCTGTCTACCTGTCTACCTGTCTAGCTGTCTACCTGTCTACCAGTCTAGCTGTCTAGCTGTCTAGCTGTCTACCTGTCTACCTGTCTAGCTGTCTACCTGTCTACCTGTCTATCTGTCTATCTGTCTAGCTGTCTACCTGTCTAGCTGTTTACCTGTCTACCAGTCTAGCTGTCTACCTGTCTACCTGTCTACCAGTCTACCAGTCTACCTGTCTACCTGTCTATCTGTCTATCTGTCTAGCTGTCTACCTGTCTAGCTGTTTACCTGTCTACCAGTCTAGCTGTCTACCTGTCTACCTGTCTACCAGTCTACCAGTCTACCTGTCTACCTGTCTACCGCTTACATACTTGCGCCGATAATGAAAACGAATCAGTTCGACAATGTCGAGAGATAAGTTCGGTCGTCACATTCAGCACAGAAATCTACACTTTTACGATGACTGTGAATATTTTAATCTTCAGCATAAACGATTAGCCAATCTTCTATTGGAAGAGGATGCTGTCAACAAGACCCTCCTTAACAAAGAACTTAATAAGATTATTTATCGACTTTCCAAACACGAAAACTCTGCTAGTACAAATATAGAAATAGCAAATGAAATTATTGCAGACATTCAAGCTGAAATTGATCAACTCTACTTTTCTCTAAAACTAACTAAACCTCCACCTAAACCTTCAGTTAGTGAAACTGTCTCATTTAGAGAGGTTCAAAATGACCCGGAAGAAAATAAACAGTTCGATTAAGGCTCAAATAGTAGATGAGTTGCATAAGCCTGCACGAATAAATTTTCGAAGGCGTCGTGTAATAGTAAAAGGATTGGATGATCTTCATCAGGCTGATTTAGTAGAAATGATACCATACTCTAAAGTAAATAAAGGTTATCGATATATTTTAGTAATTATAGATGTATTTTCAAAATATGTTTGGTTAGAGCCTATAAAAACCAAAACCTCTAAGGAAGTTACTAGTGCAACTGAAAAAATACTATCTGAAAGCGGTAGAATTCCGAAGAACTTGCAGACAGATCAGGGTAAAGAGTTTTTCAATAAAGATTTTCAAACACTAATGAATAAATATAAAATTAACCATTTCTCAACATTTAGCTCAAAAAAAGCGTGTGTCGTTGAAAGAGTAAATCGTACACTTAAATCTATTATGTGGAAGATGTTTAGTTTGCAAGGTTCATACAAATGGCTTTCTCTATTATCTCAAGTCAGTCACACCTACAATCACAAAAAACATAGTACAATTGGTAAAAGACCGGTTGATGTGAATAAGAGTAATGAGAAGGAAATTCTCAATCAAGCCTATAATCATATAAAAATGACAGATTTAAGTAATGTAAAATTTAAGGTTGGCGATCCTGTGCGAATTAGCAAATATCGAACAATATTCGATAAAGGATATACGCCCAATTGGACTAATGAAATATTCACAATCGATCAAGTTAAATTAACTAATCCTATTACCTATCTACTAAAAGATGCTTCCCATCGGTCTATTCAAGGATGTTTCTACGATCTTGAGCTTCAAAAAGTTAAATATCCAGACATACATCTCGTTGAACGTGTAATAAAACGAAAACGTAACAAAGTATTTGTAAAATGGCTTGGATTTTCAAATCAGCACAATAGCTGGATTGATGCTAAAAATATTGTCTAAATTACCACGTTGTGATGACTCATCACTTAATTTTCATCGGTGCTATATAAACCTGATGTGCTGTAGTATTTTTATCATTCTCCTGCACACGTTCCTTCCAAAAACATGGCAGATTTCAACCAGAAACTTTGCAACTTAAATGAGGTTAAAGAGTGGGGAAATGTACGAGATTTGAAGATTGACGAAAAATATCTAATAATAAATGTGTATCGATGTCCGACTAAATACGGCAATAAAGTGGCGGTGGAATTGGACAACTTCAGATTCATTCTACCAGCACGTTACGATTGCCTAACAGATGCTGACTTGCAACAATTAGGAAAACGTCGCTACAATATCATCTCGGGTGGCAAGTGTGGGAGCAGCACGAAACTTGTCTTCGAGGAAATCGTTCAGACAGAGATGACATCCGTAGCACAATAATTAGCTGATATGTATTTATAATAATTTTTATACATGTATGTTTTAGGTAAATAAATACAAATATATTTACATTGTTGTTTTATTACACCATTGTGCCCGATTACAGGAACATGCCAGGTTGGCCGAGTGGTCTAAGGCGCCAGATTTAAGCTCTGGTTCCCTAAGGGAAGCGTGGGTTCGAACCCCACACCTGGTAATTCTTTTTTGTTTGTCTAACAAACATCAGTACTTGACAAATTTATTTCAAGATCATTTTTGCAGATCAGCACATTTTAATCTCTAGACTCATCAACTGTATTAGCAAAAACTTCCAACTGTGTTGATTTTTCTAAAACAATGGGTTTCTTTGTTTGAATTTTTTGCAGATCAACACATTTTTTTAATCTCCAGACAACAATAGCTTCATTGTTCTCGAATTTCGTGCTGATTTTAAAACAAGGGATGCCATTGTTCAATAACATCCTGCAAGAATAGACTGCGTACTCAGACGATGACTCACATCCGGTCGAGCCTGAGAAAATGTTGATAGCTTCTGATTTACTGATAACATCCTGCATGAATAGACATGTCTGCATCCCAGACGCTCGAGCGTGGGAAAATTTCAAAAACTACACTTTTAACCCAAAAAATTCCCGGAAGTGACCGAGGTCAATGACCCCGACTAGGCCACGCCCACCGGCTAGGCCTGTGACCTTGACCTCGGCCAAAAAATTCCCGGAAGCGACCGAGGTCAATGACCCCGACTAGGCCACGCCCACCGGCTAGGCCTGTGACCTTGACCTCGGCTAGTCCCGTGACCTTCAAAAAAGTTCAAGGTCAAATGTGAGCCAGAATCCCCCTAGCTACACTACTATTACCTAAACATCCCACCAAGAACTTCCGAAGAAATTTTAAAGAAATTGCTTCTAGGATCTAGTCGTTTTGTAAAAGTCTTAATCCGCGTAATATTTTTGTTGCGAGTCTTATCAAAATTTAGTATTAGAGTTATCGATAGAACTCGTCTGGGTGCTACTAGAGCTCCTATTAGAACTACCGGAACTGTAAAAATTACTCCCAAGTCTTGGTAGTTTTGTAAAAGTGCTAACATAGAAATAAGCGTAACTTTTATATTTCGAGTCTTATCAAAAAATGTTACTAGAGTTATCGATAGAACTCGTACGGGTGCTACTAGAACTCATATTAGAACTACCGGAACTGTAAAAAATTACTTCCAGGTCTTCATCGTTTTGTAAAAGCGCTAACACAAAAATACGCGTAACTCTTTTACTTCGAGTCTTATCAATTTTTTTTATTAGAGTTATCGATAGAACTCGTCCGGGTGCTACTAGAATTCATATTAGAACTACCGGAACTGTAAAAAATTACTTCCAGGTCTTCGTTGTTTTTTAAAAGTGCTAACATAGAAATAAGCGTAACTTTTTTACTTGAGTCTTATCAAAAAATGCTATTAGAGTTATCGATAGAACTCGCCGGGGTGCTACTAGAACTCTAATTAGAACTACCGGAACTTTTAAAAAATTGCTTTCAGGACTTCGTCGTTTTGTAAAAATACTAACACAAAAATGGACGTAACTTCTTTACATCGGGTCCTATCAAAAAATGTTATTAGAGTTATCGACAGAACTCGCCGGGGTGCTACTAAAACTCCCATTAGAACTAACGGAACTTTAAAAAATTAAAAACATATTTTTTTCCGGTTTATAAAAAAATATTTTTTTGAAAATCTTTTTTTTTGTTAGAGTTCTAGTAGCACCCCGGCGAGTTCTATCAAAAAGTATGATGAAATTTTTCAATAAATATGACTGAAAAACAGTTATAGTGGTATTTGTCCGAGGAAAATGTGAAGTTAGCACCCCAAATTTTCTATCCAGATTTTTTTCTCTTAAATACATAGAACTATTTTTTAAAATAGCACGGAACTCTAGAACTCTTTGGGGTGCAACGGGAACTCTTGAAAAATATAAAATTTTTTGAAGTTGTGGTGCTAACTTCACAGGGCTG
This sequence comes from Agriotes lineatus, assembly GCA_940337035.1. Taxonomy (NCBI): domain Eukaryota; kingdom Metazoa; phylum Arthropoda; class Insecta; order Coleoptera; family Elateridae; genus Agriotes; species Agriotes lineatus. The sequence continues at coordinate 119,032,390 of OW679200.1, read as the reverse complement.
ACCTTTATACTATGTGTTCAGAAAGAAATTACATAAGGGTTGAATATGGCAATTTTTAGAATTTTCAATCACGATATCAGCGTACAATATAAACTTATGACAGCAACAACAGTGATTATGGTAATGAATTCTAAAGCTTGCTGTTGCCAATACTTTTATATTCCTTGGCTAACCCTTAAGTAATTTCTTTTTAAACAAACCGAATAAGAACATTACTGTGAACGTTCGACAATTAAATTGGTCAGGTTGCTTTCATATTTTTACCACAAATTTCAAAATTTTATTAACATCTTTAATAATACCTATTTATTTTAAGTTTAGGGCAATAAAATATCTGAAATTAAGTAAATTGGGTCACTATACACTGTTCCTTTAAACAACTAAATGAAATTTTGTGTAAAATCATTAAGAAGCCAATATTTGAATGTCTTGTAATTAGCAAGAGGGTTTTTAATAATAATCGAAGCTAAGTGCGTCAGTCGACAAAGCAGCATATGAGCATTACAAAGCAAGAAAACGACAAAGATGGATAATTTACAAAATGTTCAATGCAAGAATGCGGTAAACTTATGCGGCGGCGTTTTACAATTACCATACGTTATAATGCAACCAGACATGAGATTTTGCAATTAGGTACATTTTATATATGTGTTTTCCGCTGTTTAAATGTTGTTATCGGATATTGTCCGTTTAATTCAATTCCTCAATCAAAAACGTAATTTTCTGGACTTAACGTCTGTTACACTTGCACGGATCGTTTAAAACAAGCAAATTGAAATAAATAAATGATCATTATGAACCAATATCGTCTAGTGAAGCTATTTAAAATTATTATTTTACCGTAGGTATTGTAATTTATTTATTTATTTCGCACTCAATCAACAGCCGTTAGGGCAATTATAGGCGTCGCTGTGCATTCATGGGGACTTCCAACCCCACTAACGACTATCATGATGTTGTTATGAGAGCCGGGGCCAACTATTTCTGTGACAGCCGTATCACGAAGCGCCGAGAGATGCAATCGTGGAACACCCATCCAAGTTCTTACCAGAAAGGGCGTTGCTTAACTCTACTGATCGAACGTGGACGCTTGTTCAAGCTACACCAGCCGGGATCCTGTAATCTGTAATGTACTTACCTCAAATATTCTTATAGCGTCTTACACTTAGCGTCTCTCACAATAAATATTAGTGTCACTATTACAAGCTGTAGATACACGCACTAATGCTCGTGGACGCGTCATACAAAATGCAGAAGTTGCTATTATTCGACTCGTCAGAGGAAATAATAAATTGGGCTTATATTGCGCGGGGAATGCCCTGCGATTTGCTTAATATGTAACTTAATAAGACCTTATCTTATTTATGCGTTTTGGAGATTTAGCACCCTATCGAGGTCAGTTAATTCAGTAATTGAAATACCAAAAAGTTATTCAATTACCTCGAGTAATTTTAATTACCCCAAGTAATTCAAATACCTATAAAGTAATTAAAATACTTTAAAGTGATTTAATTACACGAAAGTAATTAAGTAATTGAATGCTGTAATTAATTACTTTTAAAAAGTATTTTTCAAGTACTTCCTAACAAAGATGGCAATTCCTAATTACAATTACCACATTTTGAAAAGTAATTCAATTCCAAGGCAAATAAACAAAGAGGAATTTAATTAGTAATTTAATTAAAAAGTAATTAATTACTCCCCAGATCTGATTGCAATCCATTTAAACATTTTGGGAACATCGTAGTTCATACTAACACAACGTATCATACACCAAATTGAAATTATAAGAGACATGCGAAGGTTTTAGTATATATTGCAAAGTAAAAACTTCGAACAGGAATCGATTCCTAAAATGTGAAATTAAAAACAAATTGTACCAGATATTATCATCAATAAATTGTCATCAAGCCATCTTTGAATCCCTCTAGTAAATTCTTCAATAAAATGTTACAGTCATAAAGGTTTTTCTACGGATGTTAGTCACAAGGATTTTCTACGCTTATATTGCAATAAATTTGAACCAGAGGACTATCTAAAAACTGAACGTTACTACTGCTTTAAAAAAATATCGTTTATAGCCGCAATTAAATTATTACAGCAAGTGAATTACTAAGTAAGCATTTTCAAATTGAAAGGAGGTTTCTTTTCCCTTTGTCGGGACATTAAATTATGATCAAACGTATTGTACGCCTTAGTATTTTTATAACTTATTTTTCCTTGTTCTCTCATCTAGCTCAGTAAGCATTAAACTCTTAATGTACTTTAGTTCATGGTTTATAAATGTTCATATCTGCCAAAAACATAAAGCTGCCTGCGACTCGAATGCTAAAATCAACTTCAAACGATATGAGCAAGAAAATCTAATTTGTTCACAAAGGTAAGAACATATATATTTTTATTAAAACGCACAACAATATCATTGCAGCATGCACTAACCTGCGCGCAAATGCTAAGATCTACATGCATTAAACTAGAACTCAATTTGAATTTCCATACGAAGTGTTTCGCATACGCATGTATTTGTCTATTAAACGCATTTCTTTACGATCGCAATATTTTTCCACAGCTTGAAAAGGACGCTTATGGTTCAAATATTGCTGTATCAAAATACCTTAAGCTTGTGCTTGTGAGCTGCTGCGCAACGGATTGTGCTGGTCTATTTCACCAAACCTAAATGATTCTAGCTGCAGAACTTTCCGATAAATATGGCGGGGAAATTGCTTAGCTGCGCGCTTGCTGAATCGGTTATCTGGCGGATTGCGCCACGGCACCAAATGGACGTCACGAAATTCTTTGGCGGTCTCGTGGACTCTTGCTTACTTATAACACTGTTATTTTGCACTTACATGAAGTGCAAACGCTGGTTTGCTGCTTGGAAACACTTATGTAGTAAATTCTATTTACTGCAATGTATCGCCACTTTTATTAAGCTTATCGTAGGCGAAGATCATCTGGAGTCGCTTACAACGTGCGACCTCGGCCTCAGGCCAGATGCCACTGACTCCAGTTTCCTCGCGACCGCCCTTGGTCTATATCAAATACTGCACGCACAAAATCGAGCGTTTCACGCAAAAAACCAGGCCATACCCGCCCACTTTCGTCATACCAGAATAAAATAACTAAACTTAACTAACAATGAAGAAGCATGCAAATATAAACTAGTTATATGCATAAATATTAAAATAAACAATTGGGGCAAACAGTTTGACAGTTTTTACATCTGACATATCGGTGAAACATCCAGGCCTTTAGCAGTAAGAGTTAAAGAACATAAAAATATGTTGAAAACGTATCAATTCAATAAGTCTAAGCTGGCAGAACATGCTTGGGATGAAAACCATAAAATACAATGGGACAACACAAAGATCTTGTCTAAAGAATCGATGTCAACTAGGCGAAAAATTAAGGAAACGGCATACATTTTACTTAACGAAGAAAAATGCGTGTCGTCTTTCTCAATATTTTTAGACAATATTTGGTTATCGATTCTTAAATATGAGATCAAGTAGGTACAGATATCAACAAACGTCAATGTCAGAAAATTCATTGGAGGTTGGTCGTTTTTCCTTCCAGTGAAAAAAAGATAAGTTCTTGTTAGTTTTAATTGTTATTCGTTGATAACGAGGGCAGATTGTCCCTCGAAACGTTCGTTGTTAATATTTTCGTTATTTAATATTTTAATTTGCAGAGTGGCGAAATACCCATATAAGAATATGAATTATGACATATTTTATTACGAAATCGTCAGTTATCAATTTCACTGATTCTAATGTTGAGAAAAAGATGCAAACAGCTGGACCATTATCTCAATTTATTTATTTAAACCTTAAATGACGTCTATAGAAGGTAAAGATGACGGCTGTCTCCAATCTATTTTTTTTGCAAATATGTAAAGCAAAATCCTCAACTCCTACCGAATTACTGTCTTTGTAAGTCAGCTCTCATGGTCAGGACACTTCCTTACCTGCTTCGCGGATGTAAGTTTTTACGGTTGTCATACATTTCATCTGGAGAAACGTTTTGTAAGACGAGTTTATCTGCTAGTCGGATTTGGTACAAAAATTTGGTACAGCTATCAGAAAAAATAATCGTCCAATTTTTTAGTCATGTGATGTTTAGCACTTATTTCACGAGGAAATATATTTTTGACTTTAAAAGCTTTGGCTCACATTCTAAGGCTCTCATAGCACGACATCCATGACTTTAAAACTGGTTTGTTGTTCTATTATATTATGTAGTCCATGTAACCACCAGTACACTTGTGTGTGTCCTTTTGTTTGAACCGCATTTTTGTGGTAATCTTTGCTGGCACATTAGTATTATCCTCTCCAGTGTTGTTGAATGCATCTACTACTTGATCATTTATTCGTCATCTTCTAGCAACCTTGTTAATGCTTTATAGAATAGTTCCTTCTTAGCCAAGATGGTATCGCCATTTGGAAGATACACTGCGACTAATACTACTATTTAATATTTCATTTCCATCTCCACTTTCAGAATTCGGTCACTAATTTGATCCGACAATGTTATCTGTCTTATGTATTTCTTTTTATTGCCAATTATAATACTCCGCTACAACCTCTTTTCTCTTTCAGTACTCCCCTATATATGTGTACGTATTCACTCTTCTCTTCCGTGCCCTTACCTTTTCTCTTGGTCCTTATGAGAACAGCTATGTCCATGTCATATTCTTCTATTTATCTTCAGGTGTTGTATAGTTCACGTTCCAATTTGCAATATCATTTTCCGTGTTTGTTTACTTCTCCTATTATGAGCGTCTCGATCCGAGGCTCCGCCGGGTAATTTCTTTCCGGGTTTTTCCCACATTGGCCGTTTTACGAAACCACAAAGAGCAATTCTCGCTATGTTCGTTCTTTTCTCTCTACGCTATGTAAGGTCAGCTTGTGCAGTTTTCTACTATAAAGACCATTGACCTAGAGTCACCTGTACCCAAAGTGCGATTGAAGAGTATACAAATGAGAAATGAAAAACCACTCGAGTGCTACAAGAGCACAATGGTCGGAAAAAGCGAAAGTTAACCAAGAGTTGTCAGGCAGATAACATTAAAGAGAAGGATCTAAGTAGAAGTTTACATATGTGACGTCGCACAGATGTGCACAGAGATAATTTCAAATATTGGTAATTTTGTTGAGTAGTAAATCATGAGCACTAATTTGGACTTCTTTATTATACAATTATACCATTTGATAAAAGGCCAACGTTTCGGAAATTTTTGTTGCCTTCCTCAGGGCTAAAAAACACATTAAAATTAACAAACAAAGTTCTTACCCCTATCATGCAAGTGTTTACATATATAAATATCTCACAACATCCAAAACTATACTTAATTCACAATGAAAAATAATCTCACCAGTTATCAGTTAAGGTATGTAAGTATTTATCTCACTGCCATTAATTGTACTAGCAATTAACCTCGTTATTTGTAAATTCCAGCGTACCATTCCGTGAACTGGGACCAAATGCAATTCTTTTAATATTTAACGCAGTGAAGGCCAACTTGGCGCAGCCTACTCAACATAAGAAAGTTTTGGATGTGAGAAAAAACATTTATTGGTAATTTTGTCATATTGCATTCAGGCATCAATTACTCATGCTTTGCATGACTCAAGTGGAGATCAAGCGATGTGCGGCCTCATGCACCTTGCGTTCGTGGCGCATCACCACTTCTCTTCCCCAGCAAGACCCTTTTACAGAGGGAGACCCGAGCCGTATAAAAGAACTCAAATCCGACCAGAGAAGACAAGCGTCCTCACCCATAAGAGAAGCTGAAAGCCCCCGGGAGCTCCGATATGAAAAGACTGTAGAGCGCCAGCCGGAGAAGACCTGGAGCAGCGCTTCATTCAGAGAAGCGAGCTCCAGTCTAAGAACTTGTGAGTTCAGCCTCAACCAACACAAACCTTCACCCAGTCCAGACCCCGGAAAAAACCAGTCCGAGAAAGAACCTGTTCAATTCTCCATGCCGTACCAGTGCTGATTCAGAAAAGACGGTAGTTTTTCTCTAAATCCGCATATATATATTCCTCCATGCCGTAACAGTACTGATTCAGGGAGAACGAAGATTTTACCGAGAGTTCGTGTATATATAGTATTATATTATACAGTCCACCCGTGCTACTTCCAACGAAATTGAAGTACCGATAAGCTTATCCCATGAAATCACCGAATCAGTCCACCACCACCGGCCAAAATCCTGAACTGCGGGCAGATCCAAAGACCGTCTCTCGAGTCTCGAATTGCCAACATAAAGTCAACATTACCAGCTAGAACTTAAGTGGGGCAATTCTCCAGCAGTGCTGGAACTAACGCCGTTAATAATTCCGCTAATGCATAACACCTAGAACTTCATATTTTAATTACTACTAGTTTGTTTACAAATCAGGCCCAGCCATTAAAAGTGTGCCGGTATGATAGAGTGCGCATCACTAAACACCATATCCCATTATGCAACGTCTATCAACAACGGCAGCCATTTCGCGAAGAGCTAAACCAATATATTCAGTTCTTTGGTTATTTAATTATTATAATTTGTATATTGCTATGAACACATTTTAAGCCTTTATGATTACAATAGCAATTAATAACATTTTAAGCATATCAAATATTATTTTATAAAATGTTGCAGAAATGTGTTAGTTTATTTTTTCAAATTGTATAAAATAGCATTGGCCTTGATAATAATTTGTAAAACGGTATTAAAAATGGTGTTAGCCTTGATTTGAACAACACAATGTAATCAGAGCAGGCCTGGAAATAATGTAAAACAATGTAGGATTGAAGATAAACAATTGGGGAAAGAAAGCCACGCTGTGAAGTGGTGTTCAATTTGGCTTCCAGAATAAACAATAATACGTGAATAAATACCCTTTTCCCAATTTTAAATCAATTCTATATCCTTTAAGTACGCTGTAGTAGGTTGCGTTAATTCGTAGCACCTCTGCAGAGGTTTATAAAAAGTGTTTAATGTGTATATCGAGTGTTGGCTGGTTTTTCCGAGATCGTATACAAAGTTCGAGCACTGCAGTTGGAGCCCCGTGCGCTAGAGAAGCAGTTGGAGCCTTAGGTGTGAGACAACAGCTGAATTGGAGGCCTTTTTAGGAGCGATCGAGCAACAGAAGTCGTTATGCAGGTCATCGGAAACTTGTATCTGCAAGGCAACGGAGAAAGAGGAGCCAGGTATCGTGGAACTTGCTGGGGGCTTAAGTTAAGCTCTAGTTTCCATTGGAAAAGCAACATAAATGTCAGGAAAGTTACGCCTTTCGGCAGACGCGTCATCTGAGTGTTTTTGTTTGTAAAGTTTATTTATTTACTGCTGTTGTTATCACCTAGACAACGCTTTAATTACGTCATCACAGATAATTGTCGAATAATAGTGAATTTGTTTTGCGAAATTGTGAGGGTGGATCGCCATATTTAAATTTGGTTCCCATTAGTTAAAGTATACAGTACTGTAGCGGTCTCAGTGGTCAAATGAGCATTGCTCAAATCGTTTACAATTAATTTATTAAAAAGATACGACGATATTTGAGTTGAAAGCAAATGTATTTCAGTAATTTATACTAAATCAAGCTAATACTTGCTAGGATGTAGAAACCCAACCCTTTTAGATAATAGTCATTTATTTAAATATAATAACAATATCACCTACACCCTATGAGATATTAAAGCTTTTTATTTAAATAACAACAATCCACAACAAGTATAATAACCATAATAATGTATTTGATTTAAATTACTAACGTTCGCTACAGAATTTGTTGTAAATAAACTATTTTCTTTGAGTTTATTGAAAACAAATCCCTGGCTCTGAAGTTACCTAGAAGCAATAAACGCAACGGAAAAAGACAGAATAAGCACCCCCCGTTGCGTTACGAATAAAGTACAGATTCAGCTGTCGAACATCAGGATTGCCATAACCAATAGTCACAAGATGTGAGTCCCTGGAAGCCCTGCATTTTTTTCTTGAGGAAATATTTTTTCTAATTTCGCCGTTGAATTTTACAAAGAAAATGACAATTAGTCACTTTTGTATTAAACAATTCGTCTTTGAAATACCTGTGTTGGTTTTGAATAATTCCAAAGCACCACTGATTTTCTTCGAAATAACTTTAATTTATTCCATCCAGAAAATGTAAAACTTTAACCAGTAGTACAGTATGATAGAAAATTTTAACCTCTAGAGCTTTATATATTAATCATGGAGTGTGTGTAGCGATTAGAAGAAATGTACAAAAAAATGAGCGGAACCACTTGTTAACTACTAATATACAGGGTAGTCTTGAAACAGTTGACCAAAATCAGACATTAGGTTAAACCCATTATAAGAACGGAAAAAGTTCCGAAAAACATGAGTCTGAAAACATACCCCTCAGAAATTACAGCTCATTTAATTCTCAATATCTTAAAATACATAAATTTGTTTTAATCGTAGTTACCAAGTTCTGTTATAATTTAGAAATGGTACTGTGACTTAATTATTGTTAATCATACAATCAAAATGAATCGTTTATCCAGCACTGAATTGGACGATTTTCACTTTACATATTGACGCGCAAATGGAACTCTCGTTTAGCTCAAGGTCTGTATCGGGACACTTTTCCACAACGACATTGTCCTGCTAAGAGTACTTTTGCCAGTATATATTGAAGTTAGCGGTGGACATTCTCAACAGTTACTCTAACTAAAAATACAGTATTTTATTTCTACTGCCTTCCATTGTTCTATTCATATATTAAGAATTAAATGAGCTGTTACTCCTGAGGGGTTCGTTTCCCAGCCATGTTTATAAGAATCTTTGTCAATCTTATAATGAATTTAAGCTAATCCTTAATTTTGGCCAACTATTTCAAGAGACCCCTCTATAATATATTTTTCATCCTACTTGATTAGAAAATCGAATTTTACTATCTCCATAGAGACGAGAAAGTGTTGCTTTCTAAGGCTAGCCCTGCAAAATAACTCCCAATGGCTAGGCAGTAGGGGACGCTGCAATAATCTGTCAAACCAAATTTTAAAAAAAATTGCGTTTATAATTAACCTTTTTGCTTTAAATAATAGCTATCCCCCTTTTATAAAAATATTTGCTCAATAAAACTTAATTTTAGCAATGTATTCGTTACATTTTTAATATAAAATAAACATCAGATAGATTTCTGTAGAAGCTTATATCTAACTGTGGGTAGATGGCGCTGCAGTTACAAACGCTATTCGATTTGCCAACATTTGCACATTGTTTTATTATGTTGAAAAAATTATTGCAGGATGGTGTTGTAGGATGAAAAATAATGTGTAAACCATGGACGGTAAAGTGATTTTCCAGGCTTCAAGAAGTGTCCAGGCTCGCTAAAGCTCGCCTGTCCATTTCTTCTTTCAGCCTGGAAAATAATCGCTTTACCGCCTAGGTTTACAATATACTATTTTGCTGTCATAGAACAAAGCTCTGAAGTTCAATTTCTTTAAATACTACAATCGCATTGATTTATAAATTGTTTTAACATAGCTTCAATGGATTGCCTGTTTTATTTTGTAGTATTTAACATTACTAGCTTGGTAAAAAGTTTTCTACTGGCGGACAGAAGGATATTACTGTCTCGCCTTTGGCTCGCCAGCCACCTTCTGGAGCCAGTAAAACCCGCTACCTTGCGTGTATTGTTGAATATTTTATTTGTTCCTCACTAGTAAATAACTATAAATTTACCATTTACTGACAATGTCAAACTGACAAGCAACTAAATTCATCAATATGACACATACTAAGAAAGACAACTCTGGCTTTGCACGCTGTCATTTATCTATGAGCACGGGTGTAAAATTTTACTGGCTAGCCAGTTAAGAGACATTTTCAAGGCGACTACAGTGACTTGATAAATTGATATTTACAAGTGAGGAACAAATATAATTTTTAACACCTTACCTAGAAATAAGTTTTCACTCTCTGTAAAGTACTAAATTGAGTTGTTAAAAAATATGCGAAAATACTATTGCCTCATCTACAACTCAAAAACACCGTTGTCCTGCAAACCGATGCATTTGGTTAGAGTTATAGTATTTAACATTACAAGCCAGGTAAAACAAGTTTTACTGGCGATAGGATTGGGATGACTGGCGAGCCGTTAGGCGAGCCTGTCATATCCTTGAGCCAGTAAAAATGGTTACCTGGCGTGTATTGTTGAATGTTTTATTTGTTCCTCACTTGTAAATAACTAGAAATTTATCATTTATGCAAAATGTCAAGCTGACAAGCAACTAAATTAATCAATATGACACATATTAAGGAAGACAACTCTGGCTTTGCACGCTATCATTTATCTATGAGCACGCTTGTAAAATATAACTGGCTAGCCAGTAAAAAATTTACTGGCTAGCCAGTTAAGAAACATTTCCAAGGTGAATACAGTGACTTGATAAATTGATGTTTACAAGTGAGGAACAAATAAATAAATTAAAACGTTTCGTAGTAAAATTTCGAAAAATAATTTTAAAAAATTGTCTAATTTTGTTTGGCAGTGGTCGTTTGCTGCCCCTACATTAAGGATCTAGGATATATCGCCGAATGAACATAATGACCAAACTCCGAAATGTCCAAAACGCTGAATTAGTCGGTGTGTACAAAATGCCGAAAAAACTTAAATCGCAGAGCGGTTATGGTAAAAATTAAAGGATGCGGAATATTTACGACCTAAAGAATCGCAAGAATTGTTTTAACTTTCTTGTGTTATAGTAATTATTTTTAGATTACAACAATAATAAATTTAACTAGCAATTGTTGCCAGCCAGGGGGGATGGGCAAGTTTCAAACGGCCCAGGACGGTTTTTGTAAAAGCGGTCCACATAGACTTTTTACAACACTCCTCCAAACCCCTAAATATAGACCTATAGTCAAACAACGAGCTTAATTTCAAATAAAAAATACACTTACAAACACATACTTAAACTTTAAAATTAAAGGTAACATTCTATTAAATGAACCACAATCAGAAAATTAAAAAAAAACTTTGCATATGAAGACAATAACTAAAGCCATTAATAAATTAATGATCTTGAAAGTAATTAACTCGCTGTAGCTAACCTATTTGCTCGTATAACTTCCTCCTTATCTATTTTTTGTAGCAAATAGTTTTCAATGTTCGTAAGCATAAAAGACTCGAGCTTTTCATCATTCATGGAATTACGTAATAGTTATTTTTGTACTCGTGACTTCGAAATTCGTATTTCCCGGTCATTGCCGATGCGTCGAAAGTTACTTTTCGCACACTGCGGTGCTTTGCTATTACCTAACAAATTCGGGAAGGTATGTTTCCCGAATGAGCACTTTGTTTGCAGCACGACCGAAGAAAGTGCTGCATGTAGTGTGAATTCAGGAAAATTCTTCCCGAAAGAGTTAGGTACAATGTTTTTTGTAACGAATAATTGAAAATGTTTTACTACTTTACTGAGTTGACAGCACAAATCACTAAACTTTTATACATACCTTACGCACATGTTAACTTTTGTCGTAGATCAACACAGTAAAGTGTAAGGTACCGCCATTAGTGATTTGTTTATATCTATCCTTGTCGCTCAATTGCCCTAGTTTTTGTTGGAAAGTAAAAAGCACCCCAGTGCGGGAAAAGTAACTTTCGGCGCATCGGGAATGACCGGGAAATATGAATTTTAAAGTCATAAGTACACAAACGATTTTTAATATATTTCAATATTGAAAAGGATCGTTCGTATGCTATCTGCGATATAGCAAACGTTAGAAGGTATTGATAAGCTGTTACCAATGCCTGAAATGCACCGTCGACTCTATTTCTCTATTTTCCCCTACTCGGCAGCTCCCTCGTCTGAAAGACGAAAAAATCACCTTCCAAGATTTCTTCAGATCTTCACGTTTCAGGGTCCCTAGATGACGAAAAAGAGGTTTTCTTAATTCCGTCTGTCTGGCTGTCTGTCTGTTGGCAGTATTGCTCAAAAACTATTTGTCGGAGGAAGACGATATTTTGCATACATGTTATATATCTACCTCGCATGAAACCGGTACAATTTCGTACAAATATATACAGGGTGAGCACCTTAAAAAATAACATTTTGTTTATTTTTGTGTAATTTTGAAATAGAAAGAAGTAATAACTTTCACATAGGTCAGGCTTTACATTTGCCGAAAATAAGACTCAACCGATAGAGGATAATGTCACAAAAGACTAAAAACATTTCAACAATAACAGCGTTCTGTTCAAGAGAGGCGCGCGCCGGACTTATTTGAAAGAGGCTCGGTAGCGTAGTTGGCTTTATCGGTGCAGATACGGTCTCTATGTAGTGGTGCGGTTACGATCGCTCTGCAGATGCGGCGGGTTCAAACCCCAGCGGAATACATTTTTTTTATTTGAAAATGTATTTAATTTATTAGAAGCGTGAAGATATTTTTACTCCCAACTAAATTTGATTTTTAAAATTATTTAGTGTCACAATGTCGACGAGGGAAGTTCTGGGTAAAACCTTTCACAGATTTTTTCTATGGCTCTCACTACTCCTGATTTAATAATAGGAAAGACGTTGACAAATCACAGGTCACCAATATGCGGTGTTTACGTTTGCGCGCACTAGCCACTGCATTTCGCGATTAGGTTTCAAATTTTGGGACCGGCCCAGTAAACTGGGGTCGTGTTAGCCGACCCATCTAACATAGGGGCCCACCGGGATTTGTCCCGCCCCTGCTGCCAGCATAAACAATACTCCTATAAACCTATAGTGTTCTAACTAGAATTCTTTATATCCCGTGTGTATTTTTGTGACTGAGTATTGAGGGTGGTCTCATTTTGTTTCTTATGCTGTGAGCAGTTAGAGTGGCGACTGACGATGGAGGAGGGGGTTATTTGGGAATAAGGAATAAAATACGTTTGTTTTAAAACGCAAAATGTCTATTTTTACGTTCTATATAGCTCATATTCCGTGTATTTCCTTACGTAACAAACGACTTACGGGATTGGACCGTGTCATTGAGTTATCGTGGATATTTTACTTTTCGTTTTGATGAAGCCCCTTACGAAAGTGGGAGAAACGTTGAATTCTTCGACCTAAATAATGACACGGTCTAATCCCGGAAGTCGTTTGTTACCTAATAATAATGGCCGTGAAAGCCTCCGAAATCAGGGTATTTCCTAAATACGTGTAGAAAATTGACTGGCATGTTTAGTGACGTGGGTCGGGTAAATACCTAGTGAGTAGGGTATTTACCTGGGTATTTATCCCTGCCTCTGGTAAATACCTTAATACTGGGTATTTATCAAATTTGTAATATTTAGAAAGAAAAGCTCGCCTAATAGTGTTATCTTAATAAAGTCAACTGCATATAAATGTACTGTACTATATTATGTGAAATAACAGGTTAAATATTGTAACATTGAATAAGCATGCGCCCAAGCAAATTAATAATTTACCGAGGAAAAACATTGTAGTTCCAGAAGTTTATAAAAATAATTACACGCAATAAATTGCACCCGACAGAATTTACAAAAAAATTAGAGGTATTTTGTGATGACTTTAACATTAACTTTGACTGGTGATTTGGTGAAGAGCATATCTTTGGGAGTTCGCCTCAGCCAACTGTACGGTTGTAATTTGGTGGTTACTATCTTCATAGGTTTATTCCCGCCAACTTGTCGGGGTTAGTCTCTCTCTTCAAGCCCACTGAAGATAACAGGTTAGCTGTCGAAATATGTATTTAGCGGTTGTTAAACATTTATGTGGTTAAGGGTTTTAATAGAACTGTGTTTATATTTAGATTAATAATAATACCTATATACTTACAGAGGGTTATTCAATTTCGACGCTCACTAATGGGATTTTGAAAACACTAAGATACAAGGTTGGTTAAATTGGGTCAAATTAGCAGATTCTAATACTGAATAATATTTTAAAAAGAAATAGGACCTAACTGTCTTGGTTTGTCATTTGTCGAGAAAACGAAAATTATGGTTGTTTTTTGTTATACGTTGATTATTATACATTATTAGGACACCTGTTAAAGAAGAGTTAAAATATGATCTTATATTTTCATTTATTTTCATAATTTCTAAAAATTTGTTTCTACCCTTCTTTTTTAAATGCACATCAATGATGGCTATGCGTCTATGGCACCACTACGAAGAGCTTCATCTTTTCACTGATATAAGGTTTGCAACACTTATTTTCATAAGTAACCGAGCTATGTGATAATTTTTTTTCGATTAAACAATCACGGTCTACTATAAATTAAAAAAAGACGAAAGTAAGCTCTTCTTAACAGTGCCATTGCCATGTTTGATGTGCATTTAAAATAAAAAAGTTAGTATCAAAATCTCGAATATTATGAAAAAAAATTAAACTCTAAAATCAGATTTGAACCCTTCTTTAAAAAGTGTCCTAATAATGTCAAGTCAGTTTCATTCTAAGTAACATAATAATCAATGTATAACAAAAAAAAACTAAAAACAAATGTTTTTGTTTTTGGGGAAACTAAAAAACTAAGACTGTTAGATTAAATTTCTGAAACTGCCCCAATTTAACAACCCTGTATATATATATTAAGAAGCAATCATAAAAATCACAAAATTATATTAACAAGGTTGTATATTTTGGGCAGCAAATGTTCTCAGTGCAAGTATTTAATTCGACATTTTTATAAGGGTTGAATAGAGCACCTTCACTTACCAATCAATTATACTAGTTAGATTAGTTTTGTGATATTTGTAAATCAGGCTATAAATGCCAGCATAAATAACCATTTTGAGTATTTACCCAGGTAAATAGCCCGCGTTGCCACTAGTTATAAATCCCTGGGTATTTTACATCACTAGCACATGTTTCTTGTTTAAGAGAAAAAAAAATTTTGTGTCGATAAACCATCTTTCAATTCACCAGTGATGTGCGTATGAGTCCCCTTTGCGTATTTGAATAAGAAAAGGGAAAGGCCACGTGGACGCCACTGATTTTTTCGGTTTTGATACGGTTTTTCGATTTCCCTATTAACGCTCTATAGAAAATGCATCTTGGGTTTTTTATTAAAATGCGCCTTTTTGGTAACAATCCGAAAAATGAAAGCAGGTGCAGCAATTTTTTGTTGTTTATTAGGTATACCAAGTGTTTTTCAGCGTGTGTGTAATTCAATGAGAAGAAAAATGAGCCGCGCATCATGTCGAATGGTGATCATTTCCAATAGTTTCATTGTTCTACCTTTTCCTTCAACACTTTGTTTTCTCTTAATTTGAATGTATTGATGTTCCAATAAACAAAAAGAGTTTTGCAGCACCTTTTACTAAAAAATTGCGCCTTTTAATAAAAAAAGCAAGATGTTTTCTTTTGAATTTTAAAGAAGGAATTTAGAAAATCGTTTACCGACACAAAAAGTTATTCTTGACACCGGATATACACAGATACACACCAAATTTGTAATTAATGTTCCAACGCGTTTTCAAAAATTTTTAAAATTTACGATCTTTTCTCTCAAATTCCACAGGCATCATTTAGAAAGAAGATCTTGCCGACACATGTTGATAGGAACTTTTTGTCTTAGAATAAACCAAGGGATATGCCAGTTAATTCTCTACACCAGTGATTCCCAAAGTGGGCGATACCGCCCCTTGGGGGGCGTTGGAACGATCCTGGGGGGCGATAGTAGCCTCGGGTGCATTTGGGGGGCGAAGAATAAAAATAAGGGGGCGGTGAAAGCTTAAAGAAGGAAGAGAAGATAAGACGATTTATAAAAACCGTTTGTACATATTTCATCTGTTGTGTAATATAATGCAATATTATTATCCAAATAAACACACAAAATGCAAGTTACAGATTTATTTATCCCTTAAAGACTATTTACCATTATTAAATGTTTTTATTCTTCTTCATACCATTTGTTACTTTATTTATTCAGTCTGTTTATTAAAATTCGCTTATTCTCCGTTTCTTTAATTTTACTATATCACATCTAATACTCCATCCAGAAGGTAAATACCAGTATAATAAAGGGTTTTTATTATTCAAATATGCTTTTACTCAAAATACAGGTTACAAATAGAGAAAAAAATTGTTATTTGTAAAAATATCATTTTCTCTAGCAATAATAATAATAATTTATACCAAATTTCTATATGATATTTTATTAGAACATTTCATAATCGATTTTTTCAGATAATTATTTGAGTTTGGCTTTCACTTTAGTTATTCCGCTTGTCAGTTAACACAAATTAAAATCTAAGCTCTGATGTTACCAAACAACTATCCCAACTAAATGAACTTATATGCTCGAACCTTTTTAATAAACTATTCACAATTTAACAAGAACTGTATCTAATGTATCATTCATTAAACAATTCTCAAATATTTATGTTGTACTTTTAATGTATAAATCTCCCCTTGTACTTTTTAATTGCTAATTAATTTATTCTTTCAAAATAATTTCCTACCTAGAAATACTCTTATAGATAATTATCAGTCTCAAGAAGCTACCACTACAATATATTTCTGTTTGTTCGCTTAAAGGATGTAGATTTCCAGGGGGCGCTGAGTATTTTTTATCTGAAAAGGGGGCGGTAAGCCAAATAAGTTTGGGAACCACTGCTCTACACGTACTTGAGAAACACTATGTATATACTGCAAGTTATAATCATACCTCTGTAATAATGTAGAACACTACATGCCGTGTTAATCCGGAAAAAGTACAAAGGCTTTATTGAGCGGTTTACTATTTTCGGGTTTTTGTAAACAAACTTCCCATTACTTTTAATAGGAATGTTATCACATAAAACAATTAGTTGTTATGCATATTTTAGTTGTATTTTTTTTAATTACAAACATGAGTACATTTCGTTTAATAATAAGTAGGGTTAATTACTGCCTTATTGAATAGATACACGCCCTCCGTTTAAACACACCCTTACAAATCGATTTTCCGAGAACGGCGCTCAATACAAGTTCGCGTGATTTTCGTGGCAGGAACAACTGAGCCCATCTCAAACAAACGCGCAACACTTTACATAGTCTAAAAGTCTAGAGGGCTGTGGAATTATTTGGTCAAAAAAATTTGTTGGCAGTCGTGGTAGTAAAAGTTACATTAGCATTTTATATCTGGCAGTTTAAGGTTATGTCAGGATTGTCATTTCAACAAATACAAACATTCTTGTTGAATACATAAAAATGATACTAACAAAAACAACTACAGCTATTCAAAATAATTTGCTGCATTTTCCATACACAGCACCACCTAGTACTCGACATTAAACATCCTGTAAAAGTTAAGTTTATCTGTCAAAATGTTATAGGGTATATTATTAAGTAGCTTTACTCACCACTGCCAACATAAATTCAATTTAAAAGAAATCCACAGCCCTCTAGAGATTAAAAGTTTTCGATCATACGGTATTTATGAATGCAGTATGTTTTTCTCTACACCTAAAATAATTAGGGAAACAAATAATTTAATATTTTAGAAGTAAGGCACCGCTCGGTATACTTATTGGAACATAATTACAAACCATTAAACTTTATGTAAACTAACATCTTACATACTAGAATTAACGATAATGTACTAACCATTTGAAAGCACCATAAAACTGAAAATATACATGATATTAACGATATATTTTAGATGCAATATGCAAGTTTATAGAGAAACCACGTAACACCTAAGACAATTTAGTATACCTACAAGTTGCTTTAGAAATAATACAAACGTATCTACCTAATTTCCGACTCAAGTAATTCAAGTCCCTCAAGTTTATTTGGCAAGATAGCACGCCCATAAATTAATCAACTTTTATAGCGTTTAAACTCTCCATTAAAACATCACGCTGCAGGAAGGTGAACCAGAACTTGGCCGTTGGGTAAATAATGGCTCGTTTTAAATTTTTAAAAGGAAGCGTTCGGAACAACACGTAATTCCAATATATTCTCGGGAACAAAGCCGCCCACTCCCTCGCAAAAATATTGAGCTAATATTTTTATAAAAACTCATAAAGGCCAAAAATTCCATTCAAATTTATCAGAGTTATTCGCCCAAACATTTCAATAGGATGAAGAGAGACGAATTAGCATATGTAAGAGACGTTATTACACGGGGGCGACAGAGAGGGGCTGCAGCGAGTGGTGTGGAAAGAACACGATAATTTACTGCCGGATGGGGGACAGAGAATTGATAACAGATTCGCGGAGAAATATCAGGAAACGCGTGCAAAGAATTTATGATAACCGTTTCTACATTTCAATATCCATGTTTTTGTAACTAGCGCCACCTATCCGACGGAGCGGATGGAAATTATCCGTAATTCACCGCAGGTCAATCCGAGTAGGCCAAGAAAAAAGCAGCGGCCCAATCAAAACAATTTCTGTCTTTGATGCACCCCCTTTTGTTTTACCAAGGCGAGGCGCCTTTGTTGTGCCGTCACTTGTTTTCAACTTAAGTGTTGACGTGAATGATTTCTGCCGCTGATTGTTTTCGGGGTAATAATTTGTCAGCATAATGGATCTCGCCTTTAAATGGAGTTTTATTATGTGCTTGCAAGATTAATTAATGCCGTGGCTAAAGACTGCTATTAATTATTTTTAATTACTGATTAATCGCCCCAAAAGTATGGCTAGAGTGCTTTGTGCACGAGAGAACTTTGATGCTAAAAATATTGAAATCTGAAAACAGAAGGCGGTAGAAAATACTCATTAAAGTGGACGTACTGTAAAAGGGGTTACCTACCAAACTGAAACATGCACCTTTTGTTCTTTTACTGAGCAATCAATTATAGTCAATCAATTTGATAACTTCAACATAGTTAAATGACAAATAATAGCATTGAACTGTTTTTTATATCGTATTAGGAACACTGATTTTCATGTGGATATTATCAGACTCACAGATCTTTGCAGTAACACGTACCTAAATACAGTAAAGAACAAAGAAAACTCAAAATTGTATAATAGAATAGACACGTAGCTGTTTACATTTTTTCATGCTATTGAGGCAGAAAGAACTATGGATTATTATTATTATTATTATCTATTTGTGGTTGTGGTTATACTCCTTACACTACGGCACAGAAGACGTACTGTGCTATAAACCTGGTTTCTGGTCTGCCTCTCTTGGAGTATTTATTTTTGTGTTTGCGTATACATATTGGTGGTGGATAATGTAAACAAAGACAGTCCAATGAGTTAGAATAAAGTTATGAACTTTGTATGCGTTAGACAAAAATAGACATATATAATATAAAATCTAGTATCCTAGGAATCAGTGTTTTCTGAGAACAAAACATCTTCATTCTGCGGATACTAGATTTTAAATCATCGTCTATTTCTGTCTAACGCATACAAAACCCATACACTGTATTGTACCACAATGGATTACCTATGTCCACATTTCCCACCATCAATCTGTATAGCCAGTTTGCATTTAAATGCTTCTTTATTGTTAATTAGGTTAATTCTTATAATCTAGCATAACAAAATATTCGAATTCGGCAATTTGCCGTAAGCGTATTGACAAGCGCGATTTCGTATATACAACGATAAACGAGCATCTTAGATAATTTCAACGTAAGCATATTTTGCGGGGATCATAATCAGTAGCTAACGTGCGTTGCTCTAAGCCACACGCGGGTAAGCTACTCGTAGTGCATTGTGTCTGCAGCGGTGTTAAAGTTTCTGCAAAAGTATGTATGTCGCAAACCCTGTTTGCGTGTCCAGCAAACTCCTTTTGAATTGTGTACAGGGTAAGTAGACAAATTGCGAAGAATGCAAGTAGTTTCGTGACGTCCAATACGAGAGTTTCGTGAAGTCAGTCGTCACCGCGGCACCAAAACTACAGTTAGGGTATCCCCCCCTCCCCCAATCGTATGAGGTAAATTTTTACGTGTAGCATCGTTCAAAGTTTAGTGACGCAATCGAAGGTGACCTCAAATCAAGAGTACATTGCAGTGCTCATGTCGCAATTTCCGGGTAACCTAATACAGAAAATGGTTGCAGTTACGCGATCAGTATTTGCGATCAACTGGGGGCAGCTTTCGCAAGCGCAACGTAATGAGCAACATAGACCAATAATACTTATGTGAACTGAGAAAACGAGTTTTTATGCACGAAATCCGCAAGGGTTTTTATTCCGTTATTTCAGTGTTATTTTAATGTTGTTTAAATGTATATGTATGGTAGGTAGAAATAGCATGCCACTGTTTAAATGTAAATGTGAGTAGCTCCAAGTTATAACGCCCCCAAAGTGTCTATTTTTATTATTATTATTGTACATTTGTCTTCAAGAATGGCCGATCATTCTAGGTTTTAATCGTATTTTCGTTTGCATTATTTCCTGCTTTTATGTGTGTTTTAGAGTGTTAACAAACTGGCCCTTCTTGTGCATATAATAATAATGTCATTTAACTGTAAATGTATTTCAGATACTGTTCTTCTTCTTATAGTGCCTATCCGTTTCGAATATTGGCGATCAGCAAGGCAATCCGTATTTTGTCTGCCGTAGCTCTGAATAGGCCCACTGGTATGTTACACCCCATCTTCGTAAGTTTTTTAGCCACACTACTTTTCTTCTTCCGGGTCCTCTTTTCCGTCCACATTTCCCAGTAGAATCAATTGTAATACCTTTTATAGCTGGCCATTTCTCATAATGTGCCCTAGGTATTCTAGCTTCCGCATTTTAACTTCTACGAGCAGCTCTTTCTCTTTGCCCGTTTTTCGAGGACTGTCTGATTGTTGGTATGTTGTGTCCAAGGGATTTTCAAGATATGTCGGTGCAGCCACATTTCAAAAGCTTCGAGTTGCCGTTCCTCCGTAATTATTTGACTGGTAACTGAGTGTAAAAACCAGCTAATGAGCGTTGATTATATATTCTTAGTTAATCCTAATGTCTTTATTGTTTTATGTGTGCATTCAAAAGCCAATATGTATTTGTGTTACACTGATTGTGAGCAGATTGGTTTCTTGAGTATATGTTTGGAGTATACATTTTCAGTGTTACGAGCCAGATTAGGTCAACTTCCGGAGCATTTTTCGGCCTAGTTAGCCTTAATTAACTTAATATTGAAATATGAATTGTAGTGTTAATTAGTCGAGTTCCTTCTAAAATGTATTGGCAGTCGGTGTAGTAGCGAAAAGTGAAGCCCTTGCGCAATTGTAATTTTTGGGATCAGGCCCTAGCATACTTTGGTAGAGACATAAGTAAAACCACCCTCACATGGCTTTATAGCAGGCTACTTTAGATCTACTTATCAAAAATTAACTTGCCTTCGTTAAAGAACAGCAAGTAAAATTGCCGCATTTCTTCATCGAAGCTGCTAAGCCCACAGCATTATTATCGAGGGCAGTTCACAGACGTGTTTGGAAATGGATTAGAAAATATCTACACTCTTTACTCATAAACTTATAAACTTGTATTATTAGCTATAAAACGATTAAACAATTTCAATAAATTAAAAAGAGTCGTTTTCAAAAGTGTCAATAATTTCAAACGCAAGAAACCCAACATACCACTCATCGTTGTTAGTTAAGTATCTTCGTCTTCGCCCCTTATTGTAGGCCAGTGGCCTGTTTTAACTACAAAGTGGTTCTAGGAGCCCTTGTCAGGATATTTTTAAAAGTTTTAAGTATGTATGAATGAGTTATTTAACTTTGTAGTCAAGATTTAGCACGCAGCCTTTTCTAGAAGTTTCGGCTTGCACCTGTGCTGTCATCGCTTTTGTAGCAGTTGCGAGGTTGGCGTTAAGCGTGTTTGTTTGATCAAATTCAAAACGCAGTTGATAAGAGCAAGTGAAAAATTTTTCTGAATAATTTCGTCCCATCTTCAAGCTGGACCACCCGTCGGGGCGCGCGAGACCGTTTGTTGTCTGCTTCGTGATTGGTTGCAGGTGGTGAGGGCACGCAGCGTATCTGGGATGATATAGCGTGGCTTCGGTTTTAGTTAGTCAGTTCCCGGCTGTGACTGCAAGCGCTTCTGATAGTGTAGCTTAGGTAGCCGCCCAGCGCCTCCGCGGCGGGGGCGGCGGGGGCGGCTTGTGAGTGTGCTGATACAGCGTGGTTTGGTTTTTCTTTTGGAGAATGCTGCCGTGCCGTTGGACGTGCAGTTGTTTGGTGACCCCTTTTATTCTTGTGTCGACCGACGCCCTGTATTCTCGGGTGCCAGGCAGGCATCACACCTGTTGGAGGATTCATCGCACGTGGAAGTGCAAATGGTCACCGTATCGTTTCCTGTGGGAAGTAGGCGTAATCATCCAGCACTGCTGCAGCGTTGCGGCTTTCCTTGCACTGTAGGCGAGCCCCGACACTAACGACGCGGCCAGGCTAAGCTGCAAATGTACAAGGTAGTGTGTGTAGCAATATAAGTTATCAATTTCGTGCCTTTAGGACAAATGTTAGCCGCCAGCGTAGGCTGTTTATAAATATTCATTCATGTTAAATGCCAGCCGATAGAATAGGCTATTTATGATTAATCACTCATGTCAAATGCTAGCCGTCAGCTTGGGCTGTTGCTAATTAATAAGTCATGTATCGATGTGTTAAATGCCAGCCGCCAGCGTGGGTTGCTTGCAAATGGTAATTCACGCGCTTAATCACCAGCCGCTCGCTTAGGCTGTGCGTAAACACTAACAAGCACTCTTCAAGGTAAATGCAAATCACCCGCGTTGGGGCAGTGCACCAATTGTTACAATTCCCGCAATATTTTAGAGGTAAAGCGACTCCCCCCCCCCCCCCCCGCCCCCCAGCTGAGCTTTTAGATACAGTGCCCATTCTTTGGTTTCTATTCTCAGTGTACGCTGACTACGTCGACGCATTTATATTGTGTTAGACCAATAGATCGGTTTACTGTACGTACTGCCTTATAATTTTTCCCACGGTCATGTGCATGCTTATTTTCAGGTCTAATTATACACTGTGTCAGATTTATGTAAGGTGAAGCCTGAGAGAAGCTTTTAAGCGTCGCAGGTAAGTCAGTGCTCTCGTCGCCGCAGTGTTGGGAGTCGTGAGGCTGTGCACAAATATTATATTCCCGTTGAACTTTGGATTTTGCCAAGGTGTAAAGTTGGAAGTCAAGCCCATTAATTTCCCGGTTTCATAGTGGATCTATCTTGGCATCTTCGTTCTTATTGATGAGACTGGGTGGCGCTCAATCTATTTTATCTTTGTTTACCGTCCGTTAGGCCGCTGCCCGTAGATTATCTCGTGTAGGACCACTTCTTTCTCCACTTTCTCTAGTCGGCATATCTTGTTACGGGCAGGGCAGCGGTCCTAGGTGAGTCATTGTACCGATTTTGAGTAATATCGTCCGCGCTTTGTATAAGCTGGCGCGGTGTTGTAAAAGTCGTTTTAGACCTTAACACCCTCTTTGCCCTTAGGCCGGGTATATAGCTAGCCTTGCCCTTTGAAATAAAGAGGAAGAGTTCCCTTGTTGGGAGTTAACGACTACCACAGGTGTTAGCGTGGTAGCCGAGGAGCTTACGGTTAAAATATAGAGTCGCCGGGATTCGAACGCGGGCCGGGCGCCTAAGAGGCGAGCATTTGCTCGCTGGGCCATGCGCTCGTGTTCGATAGTTTATACAAAATTAAGGATGGGGCTTAGTATATAGTTTGCAAATATGGAAATTTATCACTGAACTATCTCTCACACGGCTAATAACGATTTTTCGTTTCCTCAGTATGCCGTTATTAAACTTCCGCTGCTGATGTTTACCATAGACTTTAACATGTGTATAGAGATGTTTTCATGGGTGAAAGTAGTGTTAGGCGATGGGTAAAGCATCTTAAATATGAGAACTCGAGCATCCAAGATCAGCTTCGTAAAGGTCGCCCTCGAACAAGGAAAGAATTGACGAAACCCATAAGGTGTAGGGGTATAAAATGTGAAACATTATGACTAGAAAAATTGCTACAACTAAAATATTTATCATGCCCTTCCTTTAGAATTGTTTTAACATTTAAATGTACGCACCAGAGTGAGCCATGTGATCCGTATCGTAGAACTCCTTCTCCCGTTAGTAGGAGACAGACAGAAGGAGCCCCGATGTATTCGATCACAGATCTGCGTGCAGAGTTTTAGCTGGTTCCGTGAATATCGCCGTGTGGGGAAGCCTTATCGTGTTAATTTTAGGAAAATTACGACAATTGTCAAATATTAAGCCCCAAAACGCAGTCTACACATTTGAAATTGTCAATACAGTTGTGACGTTAGCGTCGGCCGAAATCGTATTTTTACGCATTGGAATACGTTCGAATTTGACCGCCGCCAAAAGTTCGTCACAAATTATCTGAAAGCATCGCCGAGGCACGAAGAAACATTCGAAGTGCGCAGAGGTCACGAGCCGTCGTCGTTCAGCGCATCCCTGCCTAAAATCCTGCACAAATTACGGCGTATGGTAATGTATAAATAAGAGGTATCGTACGTTGTTAAAAGGACTTGCGTCCAGCGATCCGAACCAGCTTCCTGCCTGGGGCCCCCCTCGGGCCCAAATCCTGGTCCCGTCCGAAGAACCTTTTGACTTTCGGTCTTGGAACCAATCTTTCACAGAAATTCCCGAATTACTGCTAGAGATCAAAGTAGCTCATTGATTTAAATGCCTGTGGTCTCCGTCGAGCCAATTCAGGAGTTATCTTGTCTAAAATTCAGACGTGGTTCGTTGTTTATACGCATGTCTGGAATTTGGATATTTTACTCTTCGAACCCGACGTTGTCTAAAATTCAGACGTGGTTCGTTGTTTATACGCCTGTCTGGGGTTTAGATACTTTTTCCCTTCGAATTCGACGTTGTCTAAAACTCGTACGTGGCTCGTTGATCTATACGCCTGTTAAGGGTTTTAGACCTCCTCGAAACCGCTTCCCGACAACATTCACGTAATTTATTTAAAAAGCGAGGCCCTCCAGGTCTGTGTATAAACTTGAACCATTTGTGAGGTTAGGTGCCCGCAACGAAACCCCCGTAACTAACGTACCCGTAAAGATTCAGAGCTTCACTCACCTGGAGGAATCTCGTGCTGCAGATTTCCTATGCTTTCCGCAGTGCCTCAATTCATAGTATATACTCTTCCCGAGATCAAAGCTGAAAATTGTGAGTTTAGCCGAGTAGAGGACGCTCTCCTAACTACGAGCTCCCTCGTTCTGCCGCCGAGAAAGTACGACCGGAGAAGTATCGTGGCTTGCCTAACCCAGTAGGCGCTAACCTGCCCAAGAGACATTAAAATCCAAATCTTTTATTTGAAAATGCATGGAATATTTTAGTTATTATTTTAAACTGTAAATAGGTATATAAAATATACCGCTTTGTTTGATGTGTACTTGATTGTATATTTGAGTTGATCAGACTGAACCCTGGCACCTAGCTATCTGGCTGTAAAATTCTCTTTGAAAATTTCATTAACAGTGGCAATTACTCATTGCTCGAAAATAAGCAAGTAATTAGTAAGTTCAGGCTGTTATACAGTCTCGCTTTTGAGTGAAATCTTACATCGACCGATGGTCGAATACATTCGAAGGGACATTCTATATTGTGTCCCGCTACACTTTGTATAGTAATACTGTAAGGACCCTGTACATCATTCTATAGTTTCGCAACCCCTCACCATTCCAACAAGCCCTGGAAAAACTTTTCGATCATCGAATGTAGATATATGCTGAATGCTCTTCCATTCTTCGAACAAAACTCTAGAGAAGTTCCCCTACATAGCGTATAGGATTGACGCTGTTTATTCCGTGAAACTACTGTTTTTACTCTGGTTTCAAACCAGACCTCTCTGCATTTGCGAGCCTACTTTCATCGCTTAACTTTGGCGGAAGGCGCTTCAATGCGTTCTTGTTTTCGAATTTCGCCGCTGATCGAGCTGCACCCAACTAAGTTCCATTTATGGTTTATTATTTTATACACGTTTTATTTACTGTCAATTTTAAATGTGTTTTATGTACCGAGAACAATAATTTTGCATCCAGTTTTTGTGTGATTTATTTTGCAAACATCTGCTGAGGTTGTTATCATGTGACGTCACAATAAACAGATAAAATTATTACGAATTGTATTGGGAAACCCATTATTGCCCTGGCAGCTGCAACTCTGGTCCGTTTAAATGTAATATCATTAATGTTATGTTAATAGAGTTCTTTGAAATTTGTGAGCAGTGTTTCCCCATATTTTTCAGCTAAGTAAGCAGGTAAGCCTTTCAGGGTTGTCTGTATTACCGTAACGTCTGCATACCTGATATTATTTATGCATTCTCCATCATTTATTACACTCTTGCAGTGCTTCCAAAAGTTCAAATTATAGATTAAAAAGTATCTCTAAAGGGATATACTCCTGCCAAACCCCTCACAGTATGGGGTATTCTCCCTCCACCAATATGTCAGCAGATTGGTTCCAATGCAAATTTCTTACAATCCTAATGTTCTTGTCATCTAATGCAATTCGCTTCAAATTTTTTATGATCTTTACATGTTGCGCTGTATCGAAAGCCTTCTGGTAGTCTGTGACATAGACGACTGCGTCCATATCTTCATATCAGTACTTGTATATAGAATAGAGCTTTTGTGGTAACTACTGTATTTCGGCCGAACTATGTCTCCCACATTTGCTTTTCACAGCTGCCGTAGGTTCTTCTATGAATTATTTTTAGGAACACTTTCAGTAGATTTCTAATCAGGCTTATAATGGTTCTGTAATCATCGCAACTGCTGCCGTTGCTTTTCTTAAATATAAGAAAAAATGTGGATCGTAGCCATCCTTCCGTTATTGGTCATGCTATATATTGCATTGTATCAGGAGGTAGTTTGATACGTTCGCCTTCTCCAGCGTACAATTTTGAATACACGCCGCTAGTCGTATACCGTTATAAAAGGTAAAATTTCGTTCGTACCTCTTCGCGGAGTTCCTTAGTCTTGCATTCGTCAACCAACCTCTTTGGGTTCTAGCGCGCCAGTCCGGCTCGCATTGCTAGTGTCAGTCGCGGGCTAGTTATTTCCGAGTAAAGGTGTTTATGCCGGTGCCATATACGCGTTTCCGTTTTAATGATGCCATAAGTAGCCGATACAACTTTACGATTCTCAAGACGCTTTGTTTATTAACGGATAATCAAAACTTCTACAGTGTTTAAGCCCTAGGGATTCCGTTTTTCGTTAATTAAGTTACCGTTGGATCCCGAAGAGCGGTTCTCATTTCCGCATCTTTCCATACCACCAGACAAAACTGAGACGTTGTGAAATATTCTTGCTTTATCCAAACCGTCAGTTAGTTATTTCCGCTGGGCCATATCCTTCCCGATAATATAGCCCAAATATTTAAATCCATCAATTTGTATTGGCATATCGTCAGCGCTAAACATACAAAACTTTGTTACAGAATTCACGAGTAGATAGAGTTTTGCTTACAATACATTTTAAAATAATTTAAAATCGTTTAATATTTTAATACACAAGAAAACTTAAGTTAATGCAAAACCACTCAGACTTATGCAACACAATATTTAAATTTAAATTAATTTTAATATTTGATTGGCCAGCTTCGTTCTTGATAACCAAATCACACATTTTTTGGCATGAAATTTGCAATATTTCTAAGAGTTTTCTTGAAATATAGCGAAACTATGCATTGCTCACAGATTCGTCCTTTCATCAATTATATTTTGTATAATTATGAAGTCCTTTGTCGTACGTTCTCAAACGGATTTAAATCAGGAGATTCTAGGAAGTAGTCCATCATGTCATGTCGATATATTGATAATTATTCAAAATTTAACACCTTTGCTCTATAACCACAGTTTAACAAAATCATTCTATAAACAAGCTGTTCTCCTAGCTTTGCTTATATAACAGCCAGGAGTAAGTATTATAATGAATGTGGACTTGAATTCTATTTTTTTAAATGTATATTTTTGCAGTCACTCAAAATGCTTATATAAATATAAGGTTGAAATTTACTTGAATAACAAAGTAATCTGCCATTTATGTTAATCGTAAGATATTTATATTATTTTACTAGTACGCTAGAACAGGAATAGCTCAATCAGGTTCGGTTTCTACACTTGAGTATTATAATAATTTGATTAAATTGACATTAAATCCAATGCAATACTGGTTAAATAATATTGCTGCATAAGCGTTGTTTACACTTTGAAATAACCTCAATTATATGTTTTCTATTGAATAAAGCAACTAATTACAATTTGCTTATTCAGGTAAGTTATATCGTCTTGTACTTTATTTGCATGTAATATAGGAATATTAGTTTTGGGCAGTACCTTACTTTGGCTGTTGACTTTTACCACATCAATACTTCCAACTGTACCCCCTATGACCTGTAGACGAAAATCAAGCAATGCAGTAAAGTGTACTCCTTGGACAGCAGCACCTTCTGTACTTCGATGGCTCTGCAGATGACCTCTTCCAATGCAACTGGACTCCGCTCGGTGAACATGGCAGAATTCGATTAAGGCATTGTAGAAATTAACCGCTGGATTAGGCGTATGTAGCATAATCGATTTGGCCACATTTTCGACCCTAAACCATGCAAACCATTTGTTGTGTAAGCACATTTTTGGTGTGAGTCTTCGGGCATAATTTTCTAGTAAGGCGTTTTTATCCTCGTTTATTCAAATTGTTAATTTGGTGTATATATACTTAGCCTCCAAGCTACGGGCTAAAGGTGCCCAATTAAAGCAGAGGCCTACAACAGTGCCGAGTGATTTGCAGTTTCGTCTCCGTTTATTCCCACTGGCCCCTGCAACTTTCAAGCAGACCCAAGGAAGCCTCCTGTGTTTGGCAGTAACTGCTAGGAGCTATCACCACCTTCACCTTGTGCTGGATGGGTTTGAACTTAACAGATATTTTGTTTTTTGGTGATCTAATAATTGACATTCTATTGAATTCCTAACGGCCTTGTCCCGTTTATTATTTTAATTTAGTAGTTCATATATATGGCTTAAACCTTAAAGCGCCTTCACCGCTGTTGCAGTTAACTGTAATTCAGGTGTGTTGAGCGTCAGTTTCAAGCTAAGTTAGTTCAGTTATAATTAACGTAGCTATGCCTGCTAATAAATTAGCTGAGCGAATGGTAAATCTACGTACGTTTGTGCCTTAGTAATTAAGTTCGCTGGAGGGAAAACTACCCCAGCAGGTTATTTGATATACCACTAAGCATACAGATATCTGAATGTGTGAGTAGTCGCGAGGGCCAATTTAACACATTAAAGGTGGAACGCAGTACCGCTGTGTCATTCACTCAGTATTTGGGATGTTACTAAATTACCTGTTTTGGCTAACTTACAGTTTAAAGTGATTAATTTTGGAAATTAACTTTTACATTTCCTCAGCGAAGGCTGCGTTTTCAGACGCACACTGTGTCAGGTTTTGTTCGACTAAGATTGTGATATTTACATATGTGATATATTTATTTTTGTGATAGTATTGTTATTGTCCGTTAATGCCAGTAATTACAAATCGACTTTTATTCCCCCTGTTATTAATCCATGATCTATTTGAAACAGTATACGATTTATCGAACTGTGAGTTTTCTTTGTTTATGTTGTATTGTTACCTTGAGCAATTTAATGGTTTGTTCGCTCAAATGAATTAGGGAACATGGGCTTGAAACCATTTGACGCCCCTATAATTTTGACCGGTTAGTTTTGAAGGTAAGTTACCTACGCCCTTCCACTGAGCTAGTACGAGTGCATGTTCCGATTCGACATGAGCAATTATTAATGTAACAAATGAACCAAACGCTTAATACAGATGGCGGTTGATATAGACGTGCTAGATTCATCGTGTGGTGTTTGTGGTGAAAAAACTGCTGTTAAGCGTGTAATTTGCGTGATTTGGAGAACTTACTACCATTACAAGTGTGTTACAAAGCTACAGAAATATGAAGTAACCGATGATAAATCCATTATCTGCTATGGTACATTCTGCTGTAGACAAGGTCAGTCTATTAAATATCTGAAAATCATCATCATCAAAGCCAATCCATCCATCGTCGGATGTAGGCCTCCCCAAGTCGTTTCCATTCTGTTCTGTTGTGAGCTATTTGTATCCAGTTTCCGCCTACATGTCTCTTTATGTCGTCTGTCCACCTGGTTTGTGGGCGTCCTATTCCTCTTTTGTGGTGTCGAGGTCTCCATTCTATTATTTTCTTAGTCCATCTATTGTCATTTAATCTGGCAATGTGTCCAGCCCAGTTCCACTTTCGTTTGCATGTTCTGTATATCACGTCCGTTACTTTCGATCTTTTTCTTATTTCTACGTTTTCTATATGGTCTCGGAGTGTTATGCCTATCATGCGCCTTTCCATTGCTCTTTGAGTAATCCGTAGTCTAGTCACAATCGTTTTATTTAAAGCCCAGGTCTCCGTTCCATACGTCAAAACAGGCAATACGTATTGGTCAAACACTCTGGCTTTAATTGTGTTTGGTAGTGTTGATGTTAATGTTTTTTGAAGTTTTCCGAAACTGGCCCACGCGAGTGATATTCTTCGTTTTAGATCCGCCTTAAGATTTGCTTTTGTTACTTCTACTGTTTGACCTAGGTATATATATGAATCCACTCTCTCTAATATTTGGTTTTGTATTGTCATTTCTGTGTTGTTTCCCATGTTTGTTTGGTTAGTGATATATTTAGTCTTGGCAATATTTATTTTTAGACCGACTTTTTGTGAAATTATTTGGAGTTCATTTATCATTTCCTGCAGCTCTTCTGGGGACTCACTAAATATTGCAACATCATCCGCAAAGCGGAGATGGTTGAGCCTTTCACCGTCAACTAGGATACCTTTCTGTTCCCAATTAAGTTCTTTAAAGAGATCCTCCAAGACCAGCGTAAACAATTTTGGTGACATAGAGTCTCCCTGGCGGACTCCTCTCCTCACCCGTATTTTATTTGTTTTTTCTTCTTCGAGCAAGACTTGGAAGGTGGCATTTTCATACACATTTTTTATAATTTTAGTGTATCTTTCGTCTATTCTACAGTTGCTTAATGCATTCAAGACCGACCATATTTCAATGGTGTCGAACGCCTTTTCGTAGTCTATGAAGGCTATCCATAGTTCTATATTATATTCATTTGCCTTCTCTATTAGCGTTCTTACTACCTGTAGATGATCCATGGTGCTATATCCACTTCTAAATCCCGCCTGCTCACGGGGTTGGTAGCAGTCGAGTTTGTTAGATAGTCGTTCAGTTAGTATTCTAGTAAATAATTTATGTAACACAGAAAGGAGGCTTATAGGTCTATAGTTTGCTAATAATTCCTTGTTTCCTTTCTTGAATATCATTACCACCAGTGCATTATTCCAATCTTCCGGTATTCGGCCTTCAGTCAAGCATTTCTCGTACAGTTGTTGTAGTAGTTTTAGTGCTGGAAGGCCTCCATGTTTCAGCATTTCCACCACTATTTCGTCTTCTCCCGGCGATTTTCTGTTTTTCGTTTTATTTAGTGCATGTTGTATCTCATCTACGGTTATGCTAGGAATGTCTTCTGATCCTACATTCTGAATTTTAATTCTATTTTCTTCTTTCTTGTTTGGTGGTGGATCTACTTGCGTATCGTATAATTTTCCATAGTATTTTTGCACTGTTTCTTTTAACTGTTCTTTTTCTGTTATTATTTCATTGTTTTCATTTTGAAGTTTTGTTATTTGACTTTTGCCTTCTGACATAGATTTCAAGGTTTGTTTTAGGCTTTTCCCCTCTTCTAGTGTAGTTTTTATTTTTTCCATTTCGTAACTCCTAATATCCTGTCTAATTTTTTGTTTTATTGTTTTATTTATTGAGATCATATCTCCCCTGTCATCTGTGTTTTGTTTCCTCATTTGCTTCCGTTTATCTATTAGATTTATTGTTTCTTGTCTTAATTTTTGTTCTTTATTTCTTTTACTCTTTGATAGTGTTTGGGATATTTCGATAATATTTTTTGTTAGACTTCTGTTGTATTCATCAAGGGACTCGATGTTGGTTATAGATGTAGAGCGTTCTTGTAAGATTTCTTGGTATTGGGTCGCTTTTGTTTTTAGTTGGTCTGTTTCGATATTTTTATGTGTGTTTATTAATTTTCGTCTTTCCTGTTTAGTGTTTATGTATATTTTGGCTCTTATCATACGATGATCGCTTCCCACATTTATGGAGTTGATGACTCCTGTGTCAAGGATTATATTTTTGTTGTTACTTATGATGAAGTCGATCTCGTTTTTTGTCCTGCCATCTGGACTCTGCCAAGTCCATCGTCTTCCAAGAGGTTTTTTAAAATAGGTGTTCATTATATGTAAGCTGTTTTCATTTGCAAAGTTCACAAGAACGTCTCCTTTTTCATTTCTTGTCCCTAGACCAAATGGTCCTAGGAATGTCTCTTCTTCGTTATTCTTTATTCCAATTTTCGCGTTGAAATCTCCCATTAATATTATGTAATTTGGGGGTTTCTCATGAAGTGCGATGTTGATTTCTTCATAGAATTCTTCTATTTCCTCGTCGTCGTGGTCTTTTGTTGGAGCGTAGACCTGGATTACTCTACATTTATCTCTCTTATTAATGTGAATGTCTATGAATATTATTCTTTCTGATATACTTCTTTGTTGAATTACTCTGTGTTTTATGTTTTTGTTTATTAGTATCGCAACACCTCCGATTCTTTTGCCTTCTTTTCCTTTGTAGAATAATTTATGACCTGTTTTCAATGTTATACATCCTTCTCCTAGTCTTCTTGCCTCGGATATACCTATAATATTCCACTTTATGTTTTCTATTTCATTTTCAAGTTCGGTTAGTTTGTCTTGTGTTGACATGGTTCGTATGTTGAATGTGGCTACAAATAGCATTTTTTTCTTCTTTTGTTTTCTGTTGTTCTGTTTGTTCGACTTCTTGCTCCCCCCATATTCCTTGGAGCAGACTGACAATTTCTTGTCAGTGCGGGATTCCGAGCGTCTCGCTCGACCCGCCTGGGGATTGTTTTCGGAAATCGACATTTTCATTAAAGGGGGGTTTTGGCCATACTCTACCACGCTGGCCTGTGCGGGTTGGTAGAGGGTAAGGGTATAGGAAGGGTGGATTAAAGTGTAGATGGGTATTACAGGTTAGGACATGATCTCCCCCGGGTTTTGGGAGGTGGGAAAGAAACATGGCTCGCGTAGGCAGGGGCGCTTCCCTGAAATAGACCTGTCTTCTATCGGGATCATAGAGGAGTGTCTACCCGCTACCATCTGAAAATGGGATGATAAATTACAATATTTGAAAACTATTATTGGCGTCAAAAACGTCTTGATTAAAGAATTGTATGACAAGATTAACTTGCTAAATGATAAGTTAAGGCTGATAGAAGATAAGGCGAAGAATAATCACGTATTACTGGATAAGCTTATTAATTGCTTGTCCACTACCACAAAAAATAACTTTAATACTAAGAAAACGAAAATTAAGTCTATAAGCACAATGCCAGATATTGACTTTAAGATAAACAATTCGGAGTCCATATTAACGCCACCCAGCGCTTTGAAAAGAACAGAGTTAAAAACTTCTTACTCGAAAAAGTGTGCAGAAAACACATGTGCGAAGGATGAGGTAAAAGTTATTACTGCGCCAGAAAAATCTAATCCGCAAGAGAATGAAAGTAAATGGACTGAAATATAAAGACGAAAACCAAAAGTGAACAAAAAATTGGATACAACTTGTGGTACAAATGACAGGTGCAAAATTAGGGGTGTGCCACAACCATTTTCTTTATATGTTAGCCGAATCGATCCGGATATAAATAAGGAAAAATTAAAAAGTTGTCTAACTAATGACGGCATTCTACTTCTTAAATGCTTAAAAATGATATCTAAGTATCCGACCATATATTCTTCGTTTAAAATTACAATTCCTAAAAGTAAAGTCGAACTTACGAAAACTACCAAATTATGGCCAACAGGGGCAATAATAAATCCTTTTTTATTTCATCTTTCAAAACTGAAAGTGAAAACGAAATAAAAAATTCAGTAATATCTCGACCTGTTGAACCAACCACTAAAAACGATAATTCAGACCTGCTATTTACTAACTCCTCAAACACCATCAAAATTTATCACCATCTGCAGAAAGCAAAATAATGGTGGAGGTGTTGCAATTTACGTAAAGGAAGAATACATTACCAAACCTATAAAGCTAATAAACAATCTAACGCAAGAACTACTGATTGAGATTGCAGCTATCTATGTTCCTAAATTAAATTCTGTTGTAATAGAAATATATCGCATTCCAACAAGTGTAATTGAGAAGACAAATACATTTTTCGATAAAATGCAAGACGTTCTTGAAATAACTTTATCGACTTATCCATATGCAAATATTATTGTTGCCGGAGATTTTAATTTTTTGGAGAACCTGAGTTTTACAAATAAACTCAAGCCTTTTTGCGTCCTACGGTCTTCAACCTGCTATCAACGAAGCAACTAGAAAATGTGCAGGTTTGGATAATATTTTTATAAATAAACACAATTATGAAGCCAAAGTTCTTAAATCGGAAATATCGGACCACGACGTAGCATTTTTACAGTACCATGTGAAATATTGTAAATCGGCATTTGAGAACAGCAGTAAACATTATCGAAAATTTTCAGAAGGGAATCTAAACTACTTTAAATATTTACTACATAAGGAAGACTGAAATTATGCCTTGAATAAAAAATCCAGTCGAAACATGTTTACTATATTTCACGATATTTTTACATATTATTTTGAACTCGCTTTTCCGTGGACAACTACTGCAATCAAAAGAAAAACACGGACGCTTAGTCGACCCTCTCCCGTACTACAAGAGGCCAAAAACAAATTATTATTTCTTCATAAATTGTCCAAGGAGTACCAATATAACGCTATTAAGGACCTATACAAATAACAGAGACATAAATACCACAAGTTACTATCTGAACTTAAAAAACAGGAAACTGAACAATTTATTTATCGAGCGCCAAATAAAATTAGAGCCACATGATCAATTATTAATAATGAATTGGGTAGAGAAAACAGAAAATCCAACCTTGATCATGTGTCCGCTAGCAAAATGAACATTTTTTTTCATAAGAAGTATCTTCGAAATAATCTGCAACATTCTAATCTATCAGCATGTTACACCAACATCGCAATAATCCTAATAGCGTACTTCTTTATAGGACGGACGCAAACGAAATTACATCCATTATTGAGGAATTTAAAAATAAGCGAACTTGCGACTTATATAATATGTCAGTATACATTCTGAAATTTGTGGCTTCTGAAATAGCTTATCCACTGGCTGTATAGAAGATGGGTATTTCCCAGAAGAACTTAAAAAAGCTAAAATCTTGCCTGTGTTTAAAAAAGGCGATAATACTGATCGTTCGAACTACCATCCGATAGCAATCCTCCCGACTTTCTCCAAAGTGTTCGAAAAGATCCTCGTTAACAAATTAACTTCATTTATAGATAAGAACAGCATTATTTCAACCCAGCAATTTGGTTTCAGGAAGAACCGTTCTCCGACAGATGCTGTACTGTCACTCATAGAAAACATAAACCACGCTTTTTAAAATAAAATCTGCATGAATAGCATCTTTCTTGATTTATCTCGTGCTTTCGACATGGTATGTCACGAAATACTAATTAACAAGTGCGAGCATTGCGACATTAGAGGTAAAGCTCTACCGTATTGCGTTCTATCTAGAAAATCGAACGCAAGTAGTATGCCTTAACAATGACCTGAGCATAGAAACTACCGTTGTCCATGGAATACCCCAAGGTTCTATCCTTGGACCACTCTTATTTTTGTTATACATAAATGACTTGCCAGATGCCGCCGGTACTGCCTCCGTAATAATCTTTGCAGATGACACCACCCTCTCAGTTACTGGAAGTGATAGTAGTGAAGTGGTTCAATCTCAAGATGAAGTGATAAACAAATCAAAGATGTGGTTCAGTGCAAATAAACTAATTTTAAACGACACGAAAACTGAACATAATATGAAATTCTCACTTAATATGACTAATTCTGAATGCAGTCATGTTAAATTTTTAGGCGTTAGACAACAAACTCTCTTGGAAAGGTCATCTTAATCATATCCGCGCTAAACTTTCAAATAGTATCTTTGCGATACGTAGAATTAACATTGTAGCATCTAAGGAAGTGGCTGTACAAGTACATTACGCTGTGTTTCATTCAGCACTGTCGTATAGACTTCTTGCTTGGAGTACTTCGAGTATCTAAATGAAATACTCGTGTTGCAAAAAATGGCTGTTCGTAGTATTATGGGTAAGAAAAAGACTGAACATGCTAAACCTCTATTTATTACGCTGGGTATTCTTTCTTTGTTTTCTTTAATTGCATTTCAAAACCTTTGTTATGTGAAGAAAAATTTAAAAAATGTCCGTACCCACACTGAAAATCATGATTACGAAACTATGTAAATATAGATCTGACTTAATATTACCTCAACATAGATTAAAGAGTCGAGAAAAATGATGGTAGGAATTAAAATGTATAATGCTTTGCCCCATTCCGTGCGCATATTGAACATACACCAGTTCAAAAAACATATAAAAAATGTATTAAAGTGCAATAATTTTTTATATTCACTTGACGAGTTTTTTACAATAAGTTGGCGTTAATAATTGTACAATTTAAATGTGTTGTTATTTATATTATTGTATTTGTATGACGATTCCATAAATTTATATATTTAATGGATAATAAAATATTATATTATATTATATTTGCCTTCTTTTTCTGGTCATTTATGGATTAGGTCGTTGATCATTTTTTTACCTCTTTCTGAGTCTTCCCAAGCTGGCTATACCATTTACTCTATATTTACTTATGTGCTTTCTTGGAACATTCCATCTAGGTTTTCTCTCCATTTCGCCCCATTATTTAACACTTATTTGAGTACATTTCTAGCTGTTCTCTTACTACTTAATTGCAAAATTTATCTTCTATTATTATCACCATCAACTGCCTTAAAAATTTCTTCTCCGCTATTTGCATGTGTGACATTTTTTTACCATAAAGACAAAAGTATTGTCATCGTACTATAATATTTTCTTTGCAAAAAAAGATTTTCAACAATGTTGATGGAAATACATAGCTAAACATATTTTTCTAAATGTAAAAACAGTGTGGGTCGTGGACTAGACGTTAACGATTTCATTCATCTATGGAAAATTGCGTATGTTATTATAGCATACATGCATGTTACAGTACAGTATCACACAATTTATATTCATAAAGTATGCTGTAGTTCATTTATTATATAATAACAACAGATCAGCCATTTTTTTGTTCACAAAACTCGCAGAAAGTGTTTTTTTTATGTACTCGTCTAATTTCCGCTCTCAGCTTGCGTTTCATGCGTCAAATTCCCACTCATATAAAATTCTATGTAATATGCTATAGTCCGAGGTGGGTAAA
The DNA here is from genome assembly GCA_940337035.1 of Agriotes lineatus. Lineage (NCBI taxonomy): Eukaryota > Metazoa > Arthropoda > Insecta > Coleoptera > Elateridae > Agriotes > Agriotes lineatus. Next base: position 118,994,997 of record OW679200.1, on the reverse strand, counting down.
ATAATTCCCACACATTTTCTAATATGCAAAATACAAAGCAATTTCACATCATAATTTGCTGTCTAGTTGGTTGTAAGATGTTTATAGCATGACACAGCCTGCAATAGAGTAGATATCGCATAAGGAACTCTACCTCCAAGTTTAACACCTCGTGCGAGACAAATTATCAAGGTTGTGCATCGCAAATTTGGCTTTTCGGCCTGCAGTCAGGTTTTACAATTGCAGGAAGCATGTAGTGTTTTGACTCCCTAGCCGCCGTGAGGTGGCTTGGCTCATATCGAAATTGGTGTCAGCTGCAGTGCGTAAGAGAAATTCGTTAGTTGCGTGATATTGGGACCCTCTTTACGTGAAGTGTATCATCATCAACGTCGGATTAATTCTGAGGCTCCTTATCCATATAATTCCAAATAACAAAAAGTAAATATCGTGACAAAGTGCTCAAGATACTTTGGTCTCGATTTTATGTTTCACCCCACCCCTCCTCCTTGATGTGTGAACAACGCCACCTGCAACGAGGATGACTTTTGCGCTCAACAAGGAACACTCTGCCATCAGTTCAGGTAGATGTACTTGTAAATGCATAAATTACCTATATTGTGTAGTGGAAAAGTGCGCCTAATTACGAAATATTTCGAGTATTTACTTTAACTTCTGCTTTTTCATTGGCTTCATGTGCTCTAGTTTAATACAAATCATTAGTCTCTTCCAGGCATTTCTTGTTTGCCTGTTTTATAGTTAAATACTCCGACATTGGCCGAAGATAATTATAGATAGTTTGTATAGACGATGACGTCTTCTAGGAGTCAGGGTTAACATTGTTATCTACATGTCATTTTGTCTATTGAATTATTCAATCGATAGCTCGTTAAAGATAGCAACTTTGTTTTACTGTATACTTTGTTATTATTTATTGAACACCAGGCGTATTGAGAATCAACAAATATAGATTCCCGTTGACGAGGGGCTGGTGTACACAGCAACCTGAAACAATGTTTAATTTTTTTCCTGTTTCGAATTCTGAAGGGGTTAAATGTAGTTGACTAAAAACTCGTGACGCTAACCCAAGTAACAATTTTAAACCACTTTAAATTTATTTAGGTTTTAAAAGTGCTTTAATATATTCAATAAAACGATATTGCTTTAAAGTTACCTTAAAATAGACTAAAAGTTCTTAAAAACCACTTCCTCTTATGCAAAGAATTTAATGCACTCTTTAAATTAAAATAAAAAAACTATTTGCTCTTAATGACCTATTGATCTTATACTGGTTTTATAATACTCTTGACATTGGCTATTTTAAAACTAATTTGCTATTTTAAAGAATTAAATAGCAAGTTGGTTTTAAAACAATCCATTTTGGAACAAATAGTTTTAATGTAGTTTTATGGAGTACCCTTAATGTATTCATTATAACCCATTAAGAAAACTATTTTATCTTAAGCCTATATACTCAATAAAATTCCACATTAAATCCAAAAACATAATTTTTACCTTTTAAAGAGTACATTAAGAATATGTTAAAGCTTAAAGGTTTTAATTTAGTCAATTTGGTTAAAAAAAATGCCCTTTGGATTTTGACGACTTTATTAAAACTAATTCTACCCCCTCCACATTCGGAGCAAGCGCAATCTTCTCAATAAGCTAATTTAGTGAACCAGTGCAGTCGGCGTGTACCTACTTTATACGTGGTGCCCATGTGTGCGCATTTGTTATAAATGCGATTAATATAACGAAATGTAACAGTAATATGCAAAACTTACCTGTTGTTTAATTAAATTAGGAACATAAAGATGAAAATGCACTAAATGCAGCAATCACAAAACCGGCAACATTTGTGAGGTTAGGATTTCATTCGTGCGCAAGACCACTTTAAATTAGTAAGGCCGCACGAGTTTGAACATATTAAAGCAACTTGGTTTTACAATGAAGTGTAAACAAACGTCTGCGAAAGTAATTGTACTTAAAGTGGTAAATAAGACGCTGTTTTAATTCTTGTAAGATTTAAATTGCTCTATAAATTTGCAGTCAGTTTTAATCTAGATCACCCCATGTTTTATATGAAATACAGACTCCGCCATGATGGACATTTTCAATAGCCAAAGAAACAAATATTATTATTGAAATATATGCTGAAGAACGGTGTGTCCAAACATGGAATTTAATAAAAAAATGCATTTAGGTATTTAGATGCAAAATAAAATTTGACGATATTTTTTAAATATTTATTAAATAATAAAAAAACACATTAAATGGATGGCGCTCAAGTTATGTAGAAGTATTTTATTATTATTTTTTGTCAGAAAAGTGTCATTCGTCGGTAAGTTATTTACCAGAATAGTTTGCATTTGAATATTATTTTAAGATCTGCTTTATATACTTATGCGTTCCATTTCAAATATTACCACTCTGCCATTATAGAGACTTACAAAAGTTGTCCGACAAGTAAACAAAATAAAACTCTTTCAGCACTCAAGGTAATTTAGTCTGCCGCAAATATATTTTAAATTCAAAATGTCAATTAATAAGTTTTAACACATAAATTACCCCGAAGAACTCTTTATGAATATAAAATTAAAACTAAATGGTTTTAATATAGTTTTAAAATTTAGTCTTGAAGGCTCTTTTAGGATGGGCTCTTTTTGGATAGAAGCTGCTTTATGGTGGTCTAACGCCTGTCTTGAAGATCATTTGGTTTTATTCGAAATTTTATTGTATAGTTTTAAAGCGACCTTGAAGATCGTATTAAGATCATTAGTGTTACTTAGGAAGGCAATAATATCTTTCGTACTAATTATCTACCCTCAACATATCGCTTCCGCAAATCCTCCCTTTGTCTCGAATGTTGCGGTGATATTTTTGTGCAAGGCCAAAGAACATCGCGTTGCATAAGTGTGACTGTTCAAGGAATGGTTTATCCGAATTGATACCCCACTCAGAGAATTTTATATATGCAAGTTTCAGTAAAGTGACAACTTAGCGCTTCCTTCGGGTGGCTTTTGTTGGTATTGCCCCGTAAATGTGCTTGCCCCGTAACAATCAATTTAAAATTCAAAATGAAAAAACGAAAACGGAATTACCGTGAGAATTTAATATTAAAATAGCAACTACCTATTGTAAATAAGTTTTTACATAAAAAAGTTTTTTAACTGTATGTGCCACCCTTGAGTGTAAGGCGACCACAGCCCTGGCTAGCTCAAACCCTCGGTAAATTATTGGCGTGGATAAGGACTAGGCGGCGGTTCTTAAGGTTAGGAAAATGTATAAAGTAATTTTTTAAAAACAAGCGGGGGGCAGTCGCTAACCGCGACCAAAAACTACAGATCTAGCTAACAGTCAAACCTACCTTTCATGATTTCTCGCTTAACAATCCTAAACTCAAAAACAAATGAGCAGGTATGTGTTAGTAGCAATAACAAGATGCTTTAAAAAAGTTAAAAATATATCACAAGGCAATATTAATAACGTCACAATTAAGTCTGGAGTGCTAACACACAGATAATAAAACGTGCTCCAAATTACGAAACAATATCAAAAATATAAGAATGTTACACAGAGTTAACACAAAAAAATATATTACAATTGGATCGCAAAGCAAACGCCCAACAAGACTGCATTTTTAAGCAAAAGAAACGTTGGACATGACCAGAATGCAAGCTAAATTTAGGAAATTGCACAAATTAAAAAATTGACCTAAAAATGTTAACACGCGAGCAACACAGAGACAAACATAATTTACTTACAGGTCCTAGTGGACGTGGCAAATTAAATTACCAGCAGAGACCCTAACTGAAGCAGTTATCGCTGTTTAAACAAAATCTAATCTTTTATCTTAAACCGTGTGCGATTAATCCGAAACCGCCATGTGTTTAAACGTCGTATTATAATGTAGCAAAACATGCCAATTATAATTACAGAAGATCCTCTGATATAAAGCTAGAGAGGGGCATGTGTTAGTACTCACAAAAACGTTGGGTATATAATCAACTGGTCTAAATCCAGCGCAGCGCTCCGCGCAAATGGAACGCTCTCAAAGCCATCGCTAGCGGTTCAAGAGATTGGGAAATCCGTAAACGCTCGATAATAGCTCCTGAACCACATGGGAATGCCTTCGGCAGTCTAGCGGAAAAAACCTCGTCGCGAAGGTGAACAGGGCTTGGACCACGTCGAGGGCAGCTATGCGGGTCTCCAGGAAAAAAATTGACCCCACTCTGTACCAGAGTTCGCATGCGGAGAGCGGGCTTAATGCCATATAGATTAGCACTCAAAGATCGAGGAGAAATACAATTGTGCTCACCTTACTCTAGATAACAGCCCAAGGAACACGTGCAGCTTAAAAATTATTGCTTGCACTAAACCTGGAGAATATAGACGAAGTTTCCATTGCTTTTTAAAGAAAGCTGAAATGTCTCCAACTGGATGTTCATAGGATAAACGTCCGAACCGACCGCACTAATGCAGACCTCGTTCCTTCACGAGGCCAGACGGAAGAGCACCCGTCAAAACGAACTCAGCGCTCGCTGAGCTTATCAACTGGAATGCAAACTTAACAATTGAATTCCCCCAAAATGCATCGAGCAGGCTTATATGCCGCAAATGGCACTGTAAGTCTATGTCAAATTCGAGGTTAGCAGGTTAGGTTTTGCGTCAGTCTGTATCAAAACTGACAGTAAACCTAACCAGATAACCTCGAATTTGACATAGCCATTTATTTGTTGGTGGCACTGTAAGTCTATGTCAAATTCGAGGTTATCAGGTTAGGTTTACTGTCAGTTTTGACACAGACTGACGCAAAACCTAACCTGCTAACCTCGAATTTGACATAGACTTACAGTGCCACCAACATAAATAAATGGCGCCAAAATAATGACCATTCAAAAACGTTCAATCATTTCTGAGGGCACTCTAGAAGTACGTAAGTATTTCAAAGCTAAAATACAAAATATCTATTTTAAAGAACTGTTTCAAATAGATTAATTTCAAATGTTCATCCCCCTCTGACTACACGACTTCAGTATAAATTTCATGTAGGTATAATTAGTTATTATTATCTAGAATAAAATTTTGAAAATTGTACACGACACACTTATGTCAGCTTAGAGACCCAAATTTGGGTCGTGATCCAATGAAAACTGCAGAAAATCCGGGCCACATTCCCCTGCTATTGTTAATATTAATTATTATTAAGACCAGCCCGTGCTATCCCCACTCCCAGATTCTACGTTAGCAAAGAATAGAATCACTTTACTATTCAGAAGTTTACCGATAGGTGGCGCGAGCATTCCGCTTCAAGGCTTCACTGCGCATACATTCTTATGCGATAAATCACCAGCTTGATTCTTTCAACGTGCTTTGAAGTTTTATTTACAAGTAACTATACTCTGCCTGTTACGAATCCGCGCGAGTTTGCAGCTGCTGTTAGTCAGGCGCGTAGAAGCGTTTTCTAGACTGCGGGGGCCATTCTATTTTCAATAAAGACTTATACTTCTAACTTGATCCATTAATACGAGCTATAATATTTCTGATTTCCTGATTATCAATTTTTAGTTTAATACTATAATAGTATATTGTAGTCACTGGTTACTTAGTAAGTGCTATTTTATTTTTAAAAAAAGTGGACGTGACTACCTCCCTGGACTTTCCCATACTGGAAACTGTTCATATCGTCTTTATTCAACAGTCTTTACAACATATCAAAATTTCAACTCGATGACTCACGTCTTCACCGTGATAAGCGTTTACACTTTCACGTAAATTGCGGGTAAATATAAAAGAATGTGTAGTTCAAAACGTGACCACCGAGCTTCTGTAGATGGCGCCAAGTGGACAAGCCGCCACTGTGCTAGTTTATGTATTATTTTCCTCAAAACGGCTGTAGCACCGAGGTGAAATTTTCTAAGTACCTGGAAATTATATTTTCTAGGGCATACAAAATCGATTTTTTTATTTTCGCGGAAAAAGATTCTTGACGCAAACATATAACAACCGTTAGAATAAAAAAATTATTTTTCAAAAATAGAGGGGGGAGGGGGCCGGTGCGCTTACATATATCCACGAGTGTAATATTTTTTTGCATATTCATATGCTCCATTATGCACTGAACAATTCAGTGAAAACCCCAGCTACCTATCTTGTTTTGTTTATTAATTAAAGGGGTTTAAATTTTCAAACTTCAAAGCTTCGTAGAGGGCGCCACAGATAATTCATGAGATTCTTTAAAAACAGATCGATAGCCCTTTTCCGGGTCTATCAGTGTATGAAGTTTAAACAAATTCCTGTGGGCAGTTTTTGAGAAATGATTTTTAGAAAATTTCCAAAATTTTGAAAATTTGTAATTTAGGCCCCTTAATATTTTTCAAAACACTTTTTATATCACCTCATGTTAGCCTTCATATACTATTCAGAAAACAAAAATGAATTGAATCGATTCATCCGTTTTTGAGTAATAGGGCGTTAAACTCAAAATTTTCAAAAAATCATAGCGCCCTTCATTTTAAACCTAGCGAGTTCGGAAAAAAACTAACAGATTTGTCTTATGACCCTCTATCGTTATCCGCGATAAAATTTTCAAAATTTTAATCACGAAAACAGTGATACCAAAAAAACATGCGTAACTTCCGCTTCCGGTTTCGGATTTTTTTGAAAAGCTTATTTTGTCGATGAATTTTCGATACACCCCCGCATTCCAAAGCGCATCAAAATCGGAGCAATACTTTCGGCTGTAGGAGCGTCACCCACCCACACACACATCCACACACACACCCACACACACACCCACACACAGACAGACATTTTTTAAAAACCACTTTTTTGGGTGCCTAGAGGCCCAAAACGGATATTTCTGTGAAAATCTCGATTTCCAAAATTTTCATGATTCCAAGACTTCCCTATACCTATGGGTATGGGAAAGTAAAAACACTACCATAAAAAAATTAATTAAACAATAAACAATGTTTATTATCAGATTTTCACATAAGCAAAGAATACACATGAATAAGCAAACTTAAATAAATATAGAAACGAGTTTTCAAAAAATAAAAAGGGTGCAAATAAAGATTAAAAACAAAAAAACACAAATACAAAAATAAATTCAATTAAGAAACTATCATTTAGAAACCTGTACCACAAACAGAAATTCTATTTGGTAAAGCACCTACTAAATCGTTTACAAATTCGTCTAGAGTCTACAATCTAGATCTACTTGTTCTACCTCCTCTATATAAGTACCGGGTGTCTTAAAATGAATTACATCTAGTATGCTTTGAATTTCCCATAATGCAGTCTAAAATGTTACTTAGAATTGGCAAGACTGTAAGTCTATGTCAAATTCGAGGTTAGCAGGTTAGGTTTTGCGTCAGTTTTGACACAAATTGACTTAAAACAGAACCTGATAATCTCGAATTTGACATAGACTTACAGTCTTGCCAATTTCAAGTAAAACTTTAGATTGCATTATGGGAAATTCAAAACATACTAGATGTAATTCATTTTAAGACACCCGGTATTTAATACACATACCGGGTGACAATGAGAACAAAGCCATGCTTTTATCTTCTTCATTTATGAATGGATTTAGATAAAATTTTATATGAAGATAGTAGAGATAATTTCCGATTGACCGATACATATAATCAAAATGGCCAACTTCCGGTTTCACCGGAAATGATACCAACTTTGATTTTTTAAATCGATCGCCCTGTATATTTTATGTTTTTCGGAATCTACAAGTCGGCTTCGTTTCATAATTTTCATGTCTCGTGCATAAACGTCGACTTTTAGCACTTGTTGCATAAATAGCTATTTTGAGAGCATTTCGTGCGACATGCTGGCCCTGGTGAAAAGCTGTATTTAATTGTAAAGTAATAGACGTTTTTCCAAATTGAAACAATTTTAGAGTAGCTGCTTAGTGAATACTACTACTTTCGTGCATTATGAACCTTTCTATGCCTTTCTTCTAATTACTGAATCCAGATTTTACGAAACTAGTCTCATGCGAAAAAGTAACCAGATTCAGCATACTAGCTTTAGGACAGGAATGACAAACAACTTTTTTTTTTTTTTTTTTTAATTTATTTGAACCAGCTCGACATTTTGCATGTCATACATGGTTGTGTTCACATATTCTTATTTTGGCTACACTTGCTAAACGGAATTTATATTACAATACTATAAAAATTTATACTTATCTTACATTATCTTATATTATTATAAATATTATACAGTTCTGCGATATTACTATCATTAGCCGTCATCACTGCTATTGCCCGATGATGGATAGGCGTCCTGTGGTAACCGTCTTTTTAATCGGGTATGTATATTTTTCTTTCCTAGCGAGTAATGAGGGCTACTTTGGCAAGAGTTTATATTACTGAAGAATTTTTTGTTCACCTTTTTAATATATTGCTCTATAGTCGGTATTTCAAGTTCATAATGTAACTGACTATTTCTAACATACCAGGGGGCATTGGCAGCTATTCTTAATATTTTATTTTGCATAACTTGTATTTTATTTAGCTGCATTTTTGAGGCTGCTCCCCATATAGCGCATGCATACATAAGGACAGGACGCAATAGCGATTTATATAATAACATTGCACAGTTAATCTTAAGTGATGATTTTTTGTTTAGCAACGGGTATAGTTGAGATAATCTTGCATAACACTCACTAACCTTTTTGTTTATATGGATGCCCCAAGTTAGTCTTCTGTCTAGATGCACTCCTAAGTATTTTACACTTGAATCGTTAGGGTTCCAGTTTACTTCACAACCGTTAATAATAATTTTTGTGGGATCTGCTGGTCTGCGTAATGTAAATATTTTAACTTCACACTTATTTTGGTTAATCGTTATACACCAGTGATTACACCATTCACTTATTTGATTTACCGCATGTTGAAGTATGTTGCTTGCTGCTTGAATGTTTTCATGTTGCACTGTTATTGTTGTGTCGTCCGCAAACATAGCGATAGCTGAATTAGTTGGCTCCGGTATATCGCTGGTAAAAATGTTAAATAATATGGGCCCCAAAATAGACCCCTGTGGTACCCCTGCTTGAACGTGGTGTGTTGTCGATGTGCACCTGTTAATTTTGACTGCAAATGTTCTTTCTTTTAGGAATGATGATATTATGTTAATTAGATACGGTGATATTTGAATTTGAAGCATTTTGTGGATTAGGCCATCTATCCAAACTTTGTCAAATGCCTGCTGAATGTCAATAAATGCTACAACGGTATGTTTCTTACTTTCATATCCTTGTTCTATTAGCTGTGTTAGCCTAAGTAACTGGTGGTTAGTGGAGAATTTTTCTCTAAAGCCAAATTGGAATTTAGGAATGATTTGCAGTTGTTCAATTTCTTCACTTAGTCTTCGCTTGATTATTTTTTCAAATAACTTGGAAATTGTTGGCAATAGACTAATTGGTCTATAACTTGTAAGTTGATTGGCTTTTTTCCCCGGTTTATGGAAAAGTAGTATTATCGCGTGTGTTACAGTTTTAATTCCTCAGATCGACATTGATCAAGAGCACTGTCAAAAATCGGGTACAAACTACAGGGTTCGCCGGCTTTACTATAAAGGACACAGATCTTAATGTGCTGGAGTAGATTTTGTTTCTCCGGTTACCTGCGCTTAGCTCAGACGGGAAGGCGTGGTTCGAGAGTACAAAGAAAAACCGGCGGCACTTACCCTAAAGCTTGCTTAAAAGAAAAAGAAATGCCTGAGCGCCACTTGGTTCTAGTTAGGGGTGGCTGACGTGTCTAGAACCAAGAACAATACACGTAGCCTATGGGGAAGTCCTCCACGTAACTGCACTCCACTACAGCGTCCCCTCCGCCAAGCTTCTTCGGGCCTGTTGGTGTATACACGGTGTGGCCTTGCAACAAATGACTTACCTTGATGACCACACCCTCTAGAGCAATAAAAGAAAACACTGACAAGCCCAAATCTAGGGCGTTCTTACTTGAAGAGCAGGCTTTGGGTTCACATTTAATTACATCAGGCTTTTGCCGTAATTAACTAATGACTAAAGGGTTCAGCAACAACAAATAACTAGACTGACATTAGCAAAGGTTTATGTTTAATAGCCCACCCAGTGGTGAGTTTAAATTTATTACAAAGGGTACATCCTAACTGGAATTTCGGGGTCCCCTAGCAAAAGTTAACTTAATCTAAGTATCATTAACAAATAAGCAGAACAAAACCACAGGAGAGACGCCCCTGCATATAATAATTAATTTGAACAATTCGAGTAAACGGGTGTACGCAATGTCCAATATAAACTTCAATAGCGCACGACAGATGGTCGATATCACTTCACACGGCACATAATTAAACAAAGCGAAAACACATATTTACTGTAAACAATTTTACCTTAGCCCCAAGGCGTGCTTTTTGGCGGGAGCGGTGAACGAGGTCCTGGTGAAGTCACCTGGCAAGGAGAGCTGCAGTGCAGACGGAGTTGTTGGGACGAGAGTTTAGGGACTCCCCGGTAATCAGGAACAAGAGATGACGGCCTTCGATGAAGCTCAGGTGCAGCGTAACGAGGTGTTACGAAAAATCCCTCAATGGTTGTGGGAAAAATGACAGCAAAAAAACTACACTATTGCGCGGCGGGCTTCCAAAAATTACAAACAGCAGGGCGTTGATACACGAATTTGCAAACAGCAATGGTTTTTCCCCACTTAACAGGGAAAAGTTAGTTACGGCTTAAAGATGTCGTCTCTAGTCGAATGTGCAAATAATGCAAATATCTTTCCCCGGAAAGTACACTATAGGAGACGAATCGGCCATTCGTATCAACGCCCGCACACGCAATCCCAAAACACACCCAACAATCAAACGCTTCGAAGGTTTGAGCTTCACTGACTTAAAAATTCTAACCCCGCTTAACAATCACAGAGTTAATCCCCTCGTCGCTGTGCAACCGTCTCTCTCTCTCCAATGCGGACGGGCATGTTCCATCTCAAGATTACACCATTCCTTACCGCGTTGTGAAATATAAGGAAATTTTACTACGTAAGCTTAATTGGGCAGAAAGGGGCCTTGAGTCCTGAACAAAGAATTTTGTGGTATAGCGAATTCCAAAGTATCGGGTTACTACGAAAAGTCCCCGGATTGATATGGACCGAAATAACATTTGAAATCTCATTTCTTTATCGCGTAAGACAAAGGGAGCTTAAGTTTAAAATGCGCTGGCTGCACAGAGTTCCGAGAATTTTGTATTGAAGGCGCCTGGGTGTCGAAATAAACACATTAGCGTGCGAAGCGAAAATGTTTATAAAGAAATATTCCATTGGGGTGATTATTTTTGATTTGAGTTCAACCGGACTTTGGATATAACTGGAAGCCCCAAGGCTACAAAACGAACCAAACAATTTGAACGTGGCACCGAAGTGCTTACGGAGAATTTCCGTCAATGGTTTGTATCTTAAAATGTGACCTAAATAAATCGGTAACAGCTTTTAGAAATACAGGGCCGGCTCTCGGGATTTTTAGATTGAAATTGAATTTTGTGTAAAACGGGTTCGACTAATTTTTGATGACAACCCATAATTGGATTAATCGCGTGAATCGCTTAGTGACGTCGAGTCATCTAACACCCCCCCTTACTAGAGGTCAATTTCCTAAATTGATCCTGAGCGCAACTGAAGAAGTTGCTAAAAGAATAGCTTAACCTAGGGTGCGGATTGAGATAGCCGTCACTACTCGGGATCCCAATCACGCGATGACGGATAGCGTCAATGGACAGAGTGAGAAGGAAGGAGAATTTGCCAAAAAGACCGGTTACGCCGGTGGAAATTACGAAAAAACCTCAATCAGGTACTGACGGTTCGGTGAAGCCTAGAACACCCCTCCCCGGACCAGGGAATCGGGCGACGAATGCAAAACATAAGTGTCCCAACAGGAGGGTACTCCGCCAGGGGTCCCATTCGACTTGGCGATCGAAAATCAACGTCTCAAAAACATCATAAAACACGGACCACTCCACCCCGGTAAAGGGTGGTGCCCACATCAACAAAAGAATCCGACCACGGCCGAGCGGCCATGGCACGCGTCCATGGGGTGTCGGGTAAGCAAGGCGACCGGACCCACTGCCTACTCACTATCCGGCCCCATGACACGGTTTAAAGGGAAAAGTGCCAAAGGCAAAACGGGTGAGGACAATGACAGGTGTCGCCGGACACACGGTAAAGGGAGGATAGAACGAAAGAAGAAAGATGAGAGAGAAGAGTTGATATCCCACCTGGGATTTGGGTTTTGCTCTTGAATGAGCTTGTCATTAGGGTATTAGTCATCACTGTGCACTCTTCCGTCCAACCTACCGATCGAACACAGGGTTACGAAGCCCCAAGGTTCGCGACCTAACTCCCGAAGACCCGTTGAAGAGGGCACGCGAGGCGTCACGGGATCAGCCTCTTGTGTTTGTCCCACAGCAACAAACGATCAAAGAAAGGGGTAGCCACGAACGACAGGAGTCTCGAAGGCCTTTAAGGCCGCCTAGCCTAAACTAACCTATCCTATGCTAATAATGCGAACAATTATATACAACAGTATGTCACCCATGGTTAACCCATTGTGACTTAGGGATAATTAAAGACAAACGACTTAATTGTCATCTGGACCGGGTTTCAAGTCCTTTGCGTGCCAAATGCCCTTAGAAGCTCCACTCTGATCTGATAACTCATAGGTGGCCAACGAGACTTTTCTCGAGATGTAAAAGGGGCCTACAAACTTAGGTGCAAGCTTTGCATTGAAATGCTTGGCTGCATCAGAGAGGACATAATTCCGGCGCCATACAGTGTCACCGACAGCAAAAAGAGCGGGGCGCCGCCTCAAATCATAAGTGGCCTTAGAGGTCCTATAGGCGGATTCTAACCGCTTTACAATATCTTCATAAAGAGGCTTAAAGGCAGGTGCACGACGCAAAAGATGATCACGGTTAGCCATCTGGACATTACCCACATCTATTTCCTCATCGGGAGCCTCAGCTTCATTACCTTCCAGCTGAATTTCCCTTCCAAAATTAGCAAAATACGGGGACATTCCAATGACTTCATGAATGGCAGTCCGTACTGCACATGCGACCTTAGATAGATACTTGTCCCAGTCACGGTGATTGTCTTTAACGTAAGAAGCCAACATAGTCTTTAAAACCCTATTCACCCTTTCAACGGGATTTGCTTGCGCATGGTAATATGCGTTGAAGATGATTTTGGATTTATAGTTATCTGCCAAGGTGCGGAATTCTTTACTACGAAATTGGACACCGTTGTCCACTAAAATATATTGGGGTGCTCCAAAGAGCAAGATGACGTCATTCTCAATCCTTTGAGAAACCGCGGCAGCGGTAGCTGCTCGTAATGGAAAGAAAAGGGTAAATTTAGTGAAGCAATCAGAGACAGAGAGAATGTAGACATAGCCCTGCTTAGAGCGTGGCAACGGGCCTACTATATCAATGGAGATCATTTGCCAAGGTTTGTTTACTACTGGATGGCGAGCCATCAGTCCGGCAGGTCGCTTTTGTTCCGGTTTATGTGAAACGCAAGTTGTACAACGATTAACATAGCGCGCGACGTATGCCTTCATTTTTGGCCAATAGTATTTTTGCGCGACTCGTCCGTACGTTTTGAAAATACCTAAGTGACCCGCGGTGGGTTCATCATGCGCCTTGCGTAAAATCTCACTACGTTGGCCAGTTGGTGCCACTTTTCTCCAATTGTCTCCGTCATTCAACTCTGGGTACTTGTTTCTAACATGTTTGAACAGCTGTCCGTCCACGATCCTCCAATTTGGATAGGCTAAAGGTTTCTCAGTAATGCGTCGGCGCATCCGCTCATACCAACGATCGGTTTTCACCTGGTCATTAGTGACATCAGCAGGGTCCACTTGATCCGTCTCAGGGGCCTCTACAACGTCCGCTACAGGTATAGCGCGAGATAGCGCGTCCGGGACAACGTGATCCTTTCCCTTGCGGTGCTGAATAGTGAAATCGTACTGTTGTACGCGAACAGCCCAACGGGCAAGTCGACCCGTAGGTTCCTTCAAGTTATTAAGCCATAATAGCGAATGGTGGTCGGTTATGATCGTAAAATGAGTACCTTCAAGATACGGTCGGAGCTTTTCTATGGCCCATAAGACTGCTAAACACTCTCGTTCGGTGACTGAGTAATTTCTCTCGGCCTTGGATAGTGTTCGGCTGATGTAGCAAATAACACGTTCCTCCCCATCTATGGTTTGAGTAAGTACTGCGCCTACTCCCACATTGGAGGCGTCTGTTTGTACCGTAAAGGGTACTGAAAAATCGGGGCAAGTCAAAATAGGTGCGGACACCAGACAGTTCTTGATGGTTGAGAATGATTCTTCACAGTTGCTGTCCCACTCGAACCGTTTTGATTTCCTTAGCAATGACGTCATTGGTGCGATGATTGATGAGAAATTAGGTATAAACCGTCGATACCAAGAGGCCATGCCTATTATTCGTCGGATCTCGGCGACGTTTGTGGGTTGGGGTAAATTCATGATGGCGGTTACCTTTTCAGGGTCCACCAGCAGACCTTGTGCGTTGACAACATATCCAAGATATTTTAACTCGGGTTGGCAAAAATGGCACTTGTCTCGTCCAAGTGTTAAACCTGCTTCTCGTAGGCGTCTCAAAACCTCTCCCAAGACCTCTAAATGTTTTTCGAAAGTCGGGGCGCAAATTATCACGTCATCTAAGTACACGAAAACGTAGGGTTCTAATTCTGGACCTAAGACCTGGTCAACAAAACGCTGCCACGTGGCAGCCGCATTATGGAGCCCAAACGGCATGCGATTAAATTCATACAAGCCACGTCCTGGGACTGTAAAGGCTGTCAGCTCCTTAGATTCTTCACTCATCTTGATTTGCCAGTAGGCCGACTTAATATCTAATGATGTGATAAAGCGCGCGTCGCGTAAGCGATCTAAAATTGATGATACATATGGTAAGGGGTAAGCGTCCTTTTCAGTAACACTGTTTACCTTGCGAAAGTCCACGCAGAATCGGTAAGATCCGTCTTTCTTCTTAACCAATAGAATTGGGCTGGACCACGCTGATCGTGAGCGTTGAATGACCCCAGCTTTAAGCATTTTGTCTAACTCGGTGTCAATATGCGCTTGCATGGCAGGTGAGACTGGATAATACCTTTGCTTGATGGGTGCAGAGTTTGTTATGATGCGATGTTCAATATGCTTGGCACAACCAAGCTCATTACTACTGTCGGAGAAATGTTGGTCAAGTACTTCCTTCAGTTGGTTTCGTTGGGTCATGGTCAAGTCGAATTCAGATTGCAAAGTGCCTGTAGGAGTACTGATGGTGGCTACGTCGGGTTTAGAGAACTCCCACTCGCCTCGGAACACATCAGGGACTATGCCCACCATTTTCCAGAAGTCTATTCCCAAAATCATGGTATGGGGTACGTCAGGTACAATTAAAACGTCAAGAGTAGTGACTTTATTATTTAACTTAATCGGCAAAAACACGGTGCCTAGACTTTCTACTGTTTGTCCATTAGCTACTGCGCATACTGGGCGTAATTCCTTATTGACACGAAGGCCTAATGTTTTCAAAGCTTCCCATCCCTTACCTCCAATAATAGTGCGGTTGGCACCAGAGTCCAACAAAGCTAAAATTTTAAGACCCATGGTCTCAATAGTGACATAAGGACGACGATCGTCCGATGATCTTTCCAAAACATAATCTAAAATGACTTTGTTCTTTACAAATTTTTCCTCACGTTCGTTAATAAGTTGTTGAATATACCTAGTCGAGTTAACAAAAGTTCGCGAAGACACCGCTCGACCCTTCAGCGTTTCGCCGGGCCGTTTCCCGAACCTCGATTTCCGTGACTACAATTTGGGCAATTCCTAACAGTTACTTCGGGCTTGCCGCAATAATAACAAAACTTCTTATCACGCGGGCGTTTGCACGCGACGGCCCTGTGGCCTGCTTCTTGACAGTTCCAACATTTAATTCCCGAACCCGAAGCTGAATTTCTAACGTTTTTCGAAGAGCTCGGTCTTACCGGCGCTTGAGCGATTGCTACAGGTGTTTGTACCGTATTCACGATAGGTGTCTCCTCTAGAGGTGCGGCCTCGACATAGGCCAAGTCGGTCTCCAAATCAGTTCGACGTCTTGATGGTGGTACATAAGTCTCGACAGCATAATGGCGTTCCTCAATCTTGCGTCCATATTGAAGTAGTTGCTCGATTGAACGAATCTCTACCAGTCCCAACTGGGTTTGGTACATTGGTGCGACGTTACGCAAAATGATTCTTAGCTGCTTTGCTTCAGTCAATGGTTCGACCAATCTCGCGAACATGTTTTGCAAAATTGCAATGTAAATGCCCATGGACTCCGAAGGTCCTTGAGTTCTTCTCTTAATTTCCTCCAGAAGGCGCTCATCGTAATCCGCAGGTTGGAATTGCTGACGTAAAAGAGAAACTAATTGTTGCCAATTGACAGGCTTAGCTCTATTAGCGCGGTACCATAATAGTGCGTTACCGGTAAATAAGTCGATAGCTTGCGCGAATAATTCGTCCTCGGGCAAGTTTCTGGCTATTCTTAATTCGTTGACGCGTTCGATAAAAGCATTAACCGAAAGTCCTCTAGGGTCTCCCGAAAATTGCAAACTCCATTGTGCTACAGGTATAGCTTTAAACGAAATCGTCCTCATGGCTGGTGTGCTAGCGCTTAAACTCGTAGTTGGGGTCGTAACTGCCGATGAAACACTGCTCGGAGCTATAGTTGACACCGGAGTCGAAGGTGCCTGGTGAGTCTCAGGTGCTTCAGTGGTTGATGCTACCATTAACTGCGTAACCTCGAAGGTAGAACGCATGACTGCTACTTTCGCGAATAATTCCGCTCGTTTCGTTTCCTCTTCATCATTAGCCGGTTTGCTATTACTAATCCTCCTTAATGCGCAATAAAATTTTGTTTCTATTACTGCAGCACGATCCCTATCGGGTGTTACAGCGTATTCGTCAGTTTTTTGTACAATGGCCGCGACCAAATCAGAAACCGCATTATAGTCTTCTTCGAAAGAATATGGATGCGCTGGGCGCGCTGTCGCCGCCTCACGACCTTCATCCCTTAACGCGTCTCGTAAGCGTGTACGCAAAACCGATACCACACCGGTGCTATCTATTCCTCTAATGTTTAATTCGTATTCCAGATCTGCCTTGAGTAGGCGGTCGATATGCCATTTCAGTACCATTGTGTTATTTAAGAATAATAAAAATACAAAATACTAGAAAAAAAAAACGATGCTTGTTCCCTACTTAGGGTTAACTTGAAGCCTTTCAACACAAAAAATTATTTTATACGAAGCAAATTAAATTTTCAAACTTTCAAAAATTTCCGAATTTTCAGAAAAACTACCAATGAATTAAAAAAACACGAATGCCTAATAGTTATTGCTAAAAGCAAACGATAGCTCCACAAAGAATGGCTCCAAAATATGCCCTAGCATGGAAAAGAAAATGTTGAAATATTGAACACGAAAAAACACAAAAATCCCGCGAAAAATCCCGGGAAAAACAATGTTTGGTTTATCGAAGGGATGGCAAGGAACTCATTTGATAAAAGAAAACATATAGGATACGCGTCCTGATATGAAAAAAACACGTTTCCAAATTTCAAAGTCCTAAAAAGTCAAGTTTTCATGAAAAATAGTGGAAAAAACTATATGACGTTAATGCCAAACACTAAAATAAAGCTGTATGACAAGAAAAGAAACACAAAAACAATGCCCTAAAGGCGTTATCGACAAAAACAAGCCACACGTTGGGATAGCCACTTAGATCTGTTACAGTTTTAGTTCCTCAGATCGACATTGATCAAGAGCACTGTCAAAAATCGGGTACAAACTACAGGGTTCGCCGGCTTTACTATAAAGGACACAGATCTTAAAGTGCTGGAGTAGATTTGTTTCTCCGGTTACCTGCACTTAGCTCAGACGGGAAGGCGTGGTTCGAGAGTACAAAGAAAAACCGGCGGCACTTACCCTAAAGCTTGCTTAAAAGAAAAAGAAATGCCTGAGCGCCACTTGGTTCTAGTTAGGGGTGGCTGACGTGTCTAGAACCAAGAACAATACACGTAGCCTATGGGGAAGTCCTCCACGTAACTGCACTCCACTACAGCGTCCCCTCCGCCAAGCTTCTTCGGGCCTGTTGGTGTATACACGGTGTGGCCTTGCAACAAATGACTTACCTTGATGACCACACCCTCTAGAGCAATAAAAGAAAACACTGACAAACCCAAATCTAGGGCGTTCTTACTTGAAGAGCAGGCTTTGGGTTCACATTTAATTACATCAGGCTTTTGCCGTAATTAACTAATGACTAAAGGGTTCAGCAACAACAAATAACTAGACTGACATTAGCAAAGGTTTATGTTTAATAGCCCACCCAGTGGTGAGTTTAAATTTATTACAAAGGGTACATCCTAACTGGAATTTCGGGGTCCCCTAGCAAAAGTTAACTTAATCTAAGTATCGTTAACAAATAAGCAGAACAAAATCACAGGAGAGACGCCCCTGCATATAATAATTAATTTGAACAATTCGAGTAAACGGGTGTACGCAATGTCCAATATAAACTTCAATAGCGCACGACAGATGGTCGATATCACTTCACACGGCACATAATTAAACAAAGCGAAAACACATATTTACTGTAAACAATTTTACCTTAGCCCCAAGGCGTGCTTTTTGGCGGGAGCGGTGAACGAGGTCCTGGTGAAGTCACCTGGCAAGGAGAGCTGCAGTGCAGACGGAGTTGTTGGGACGAGAGTTTAGGGACTCCCCGGTAATCAGGAACAAGAGATGACGGCCTTCGATGAAGCTCAGGTGCAGCGTAACGAGGTGTTACGAAAAATCCCTCAATGGTTGTGGGAAAAATGACAGCAAAAAAACTACACTATTGCGCGGCGGGCTTCCAAAAATTACAAACAGCAGGGCGTTGATACACGAATTTGCAAACAGCAATGGTTTTTCCCCACTTAACAGGGAAAAGTTAGTTACGGCTTAAAGATGTCGTCTCTAGTCGAATGTGCAAATAATGCAAATATCTTTCCCCGGAAAGTACACTATAGGAGACGAATCGGCCATTCGTATCAACGCCCGCACACGCAATCCCAAAACACACCCAACAATCAAACGCTTCGAAGGTTTGAGCTTCACTGACTTAAAAATTCTAACCCCGCTTAACAATCACAGAGTTAATCCCCTCGTCGCTGTGCAACCGTCTCTCTCTCTCCAATGCGGACGGGCATGTTCCATCTCAAGATTACACCATTCCTTACCGCGTTGTGAAATATAAGGAAATTTTACTACGTAAGCTTAATTGGGCAGAAAGGGGCCTTGAGTCCTGAACAAAGAATTTTGTGGTATAGCGAATTCCAAAGTATCGGGTTACTACGAAAAGTCCCCGGATTGATATGGACCGAAATAACATTTGAAATCTCATTTCTTTATCGCGTAAGACAAAGGGAGCTTAAGTTTAAAATGCGCTGGCTGCACAGAGTTCCGAGAATTTTGTATTGAAGGCGCCTGGGTGTCGAAATAAACACATTAGCGTGCGAAGCGAAAATGTTTATAAAGAAATATTCCATTGGGGTGATTATTTTTGATTTGAGTTCAACCGGACTTTGGATATAACTGGAAGCCCCAAGGCTACAAAACGAACCAAACAATTTGAACGTGGCACCGAAGTGCTTACGGAGAATTTCCGTCAATGGTTTGTATCTTAAAATGTGACCTAAATAAATCGGTAACAGCTTTTAGAAATACAGGGCCGGCTCTCGGGATTTTTAGATTGAAATTGAATTTTGTGTAAAACGGGTTCGACTAATTTTTGATGACAACCCATAATTGGATTAATCGCGTGAATCGCTTAGTGACGTCGAGTCATCTAACACGTGCTTCCAGTTTTTTGGGAAGTATCCCAGTCTTAGACGTCCATTGAATAGAGTTGCTAAATATGCGTAGATCTTATTCGGGAAATTTTTTATGACAACATTTGGTATCAAATCATGGCCGGGAGCCTTTCTGATTGGAAGGCTCGTTGCTAGGTCTTTAATTTCTTGTGGAGTCGTAGGTTCTATGTTGTTTGGCATTAAAGGAATCTGTGTGGTAACTATACGATGAATTTCAGCTGAAAATTCCATGTTGTCTTGTTCTGGTATGGTTGTAAAATTGTCCTGTAGGTGTTCCGCGAACACGTTACACTTTTGTTCGTCTGTAGTATAATCGTGGTTGTTGTGGGTTATTGTCGGTATTACTGGTGTTTGCCGTAGTATTTTCTTGGTTGCGCGCCACAAAGATGGATCTCCTGGTTCCAGATCACTAATGTACTTGCGATAGGTTTCTATTTTATAATTGTCCAGTTGCCATTTGAGTTGATGTGTTAAGCGGTTAAGTTCTGTTTTCGCTATAGGGTCTCTTGTTGTTTGCCATAGTCGTCGCTGCTTATGCTTTTGTTTTATTAGTTTTACTATGAGATTTGGGGGTTGTGAAATATTTCGAAAAAAAATTTTGTGTTGTATTACTGTTGCATAATCGATAGATTCTTTGATTTTGTTTGCAAGTTGTGTTATTGCTTCGTCTATTTGTGTCTCTTTTGTTATGTTTGACGGGCATCTTGTATTGCTACTTATATAATCTCTGAAGATTTCCCAGTCTACAATTCCCTTGATTAGTTTCGGCGAGGGAGTTATTAGTTAAGGTTCTATTTGAAAGTTGATGATTACTGGGAGGTGATCTGAATCCATTTCTGGAACTACTGTTTGATAGATGGGGAAGTTGAAATTCTTTTGCACTATTATGTCTAATATATCTGGATTGTGGTCGCTTCTATATGGGAAATACGTATAGTCCGGCGGTGCTGTGACTTGTGCAGCTGCCGCAGCCGTGTAATTAAAGAGCCTTACTCCATCAGGGTTGTTAACTCGGCATCCCCATGCGGTATTCTTGCTATTGAGGTCTCCTATTATTAGAGTTGGTACGTTTTCATTTAGTAATGTTTGCAATTCTTGTTCTATTAACCGCTTGTTGGGCTGTTTGTACACACAAATAAGTTTTAGATTATTGTTGTTCTTTATTGTTAATGATGCTGCTACGGCTTCCAGGTTGCTTAAATGTAATTCCGTGTGGAGTGATATCTCGAGAGATTTTTTTGCAATAATTGCTACTCCTCCTGCTGCTATTGGTGCATCTCTGTCTTTTCGGATCACATGGTAACCTGGTATGCGAAACGTTTCCGAATTTACTAGATGCGTCTCGCTGACACATGCTATATCTACATTTTGTCTGGTTAGAAAGTTAATAAATATATTTTTTTGCGATTTTAAGCCATTGGCATTCCAATTAACTATTGTTAAATTATGTATGAGATGTTTATTATTTGGATCCATGTTGTACTAGGCCTGGGATTAATGTTGTTAGATACGGAATAATTTTGTCAAGGTGTGGTATCAGTAACTCAATAACTTTGTGTATTAATGTGCTTATTATATCGGTTGATTCTGCAGATTCTTGGCTGTTTATTGTAGCTTGGTTACTTGTATTCTTCTGAAATAATTTCGAAAAGTTTCCATTAAAGGGTTGTCGGTTTGTTTGGTTATTTATTATTCTATTTGTTTGTCTTCTTTCTTGATTGTTTTCTTCAGTTTTTCGGGTAATTTTTATGTAATAGCTGCAACCCCTGTAGTTGGCCGGATGATTTTGTTCGCAGTTTACACATTGTGGTGGGTCATTTGGTCGTTTGGGACAATCTGTGTACAAATGCTTACCTGTGCATTTAACACATCGTGGTTCTCCTTGGCAATAGTTACAGGTATGTCCAAATTGTTGACATTTTTTACACTGCGGTAAATCGTTAACTTTTCTTCTATGTTCTATTTCTATTATGCTGTACATTATTTTGGTTAATTTAAAAATAGATTTTCCTTCATCATTATTGGTTAAGTCAATGGCACATAGTGGTATCGGGTATTTAGCTTTATTATATAAGCGGGCTACTTTAATTACTGGGTATTTGAGTTGTTCTAATTCTGTATATAATTCTTTTTCTGTGATTGATACTGGTACATTACGCATAATCACAGATAAGTGATTATCCTCTGGGTTTCTGTATGTATGGTACTTGAGTTCGTTGTCTTTGTAATGTTTGGTTATTGTTCGATAATCTTCAATGGTGTTCAAATTTATTCTTAATTGGTTACCTCTATGTACTACTGTAAATTCTCCTTTAGTAAGCTCTTTCAGGTCTTTGGTTATTTCTTGATATTTTAGTGCAAGGGCATTATGTAGGTAAATTGGAGGAATTTTAATTTTTACATTTTCTGTGTTTTGCATATCTTGCGTAATATTTTCAGTAGCTTGTTGTTGTTCGGTAGATTGTTCTTCAGATGTATCCATTTGATTTAAGTACTGCCGCAGCACACTTGCCTTGATATATTATGTTTTGCGCTGTTTGAATGTTGGTTTGTGATAAATAATATTTGTTGGTGGCGATAAGTTTTGCTGGTTCGAAAAGATAACGTTTATTTGTTTCGCTAGCTGGGGGTGAAAGTTCGGCACTATCGCGCTTACCCATTATTGTTAAGCACTGAACCCCCCCGCGGGGGTTCAATTTTTGAATGTTTTTAAGTTAACTAATAATTAATCGAATTAGTATGTTCGAATCGTTTCGTACAGTTTGATAACATGAAGTTATACACTATCACTAAATTTTGCCGTAGGCGGCCTTGCACGTTAACACTCCACTTTCTTGCGTTCGGACCGGCGATAATGCGTCTTTACGCTTCAAAAGTCGTTTCGCGAATAAACAACTTTTGATATACCAGAATCATAGGGTAATGGATTCACGGACATGTTTGAAACCATTCGTAATTAAATTTACGTTCTCTATTTGTAATAATTTGGCTAGGCATGTCTCCAGGTTGAAAAGGTTTATCAGGCAACTTGCTTAAATCTACAAAAGCTGTAGAATCTTTTAGTTCTACGCCACTGGATTTTTCACTTTGGCAAGTAGACTCAGTAGACTGCATACTACACGTATTCACGCATGCACTTGCAGACTTGCACTACTCGTACTTGCTTCAGAATCATCGTTTACTAAAATAATTAAGTTAGTTTTAACTACAGAAAGACAGAATTCCCCAATAAAGTTTACCTTTCCTCATTGTATTACGAATTTGAGTTAAAAACTCGAATATCTTTTTCTGTGTCATAATTGATTTCTTTTAAGCTACAAATAATGCACTAGTCACCAGTATACTAATGAAGTAAGATAAAGCCGGTATCTTTCTTTATTAGACAGGTACAGACTACAGATCTGAGCACACACGCGAATGAGGCAGATCGAGGAGAGCAGAGCTGGATTAAGGATATGTGAGGCCCAGGGCTAAATTTTTTTAGAGGCCCCATTCCCATTTATGCAAAGGGTACAAAGGGATCTAAATGATTAGAAACCGCACTACATTATAACCTTTGAATCTTTTCGAGGCCCCCCAAATTCGGTGGCCCGGGGCTGCAGCCCCCTTAGCCCCCCCACCCCTTAATCCGGCTCTGGAGGAGAGGTGACAAAACTTTATATTGCACTCGAGTGACATGCATATTATCACTATTCGTCCAAGTAGCTATTATTTTAAGCAGGTAGACATAAGACGTGTTAATGTTCCACATAATAAATTAATAAATGTATTTTATTAGACCCCCGCCAATCGGTTGTTCAAAAATGCGGTTAAAATCTTAATAGTAGGCTTCTTTCGGAAACAAACCTTGCAGTTGCACGGCAAATTAGCCGATAAGAAAAGTGTTAGTATAGTAATTTCAATTATATCCGACCACACCGATTACTTTCTGGAGTAGTGAAACTTAATATCTCTCACTCGACGGCAATAAAAAATAAGGCGATTTACGCGGGTTTTAATTACAATTCAAGTTCATATATGTTCATGTTAGTGGTTGCAAGAAATACGTAAAATTATAAATTATGATGAAACCAGAAAAAGATATTTTTGACGGGATCAGGCCCCTCTAAAAATTATTTAGGGGGCCATTAGCCCCCGTGGCCCCGCGGCTCCTACGCGCCTGCTGTTAGTATTTTGCTTTACATCGTATTTTTATTTCTTCACGATCTTCACGTACGTGTTTGATTGCCAAAACGAGGCGGTCAGCCGAGTTTTGTGGCAACCAAACGAGTCTCGTTAAGATGCTCATAAGCAATCGTGTGTTTTTCAATATTTTATCTTCATCAATAAATCAGGCATTTGCCAGTACATTGCAAAGCTTCAATTTCCCGCCATCGTGCTCTGCATGCTCATACGAAACTTCTAACTTGATAATGAGTTTTAGGTAGCACTGTGTCCCCATTCCTTCATCATAAGCCAAACGCATTTCAGTTTTACCGCTGTTTCAATTCAAATTTTGCGATAGACGCCCAAAATTTTGCCGCTAAAACGATTCCATTTACATTCTATGGTGCTGCCATCTTATAGAAAAAAGTGCAGCGGTCCCCGTCTTAAATTTTCCTGCATTTTTTATTTGTGCGCCATCTCTTAGATAACCGCTGAACTTTTACACATAAATTCTTTCAACAAACATGGCGGATGCCGTTTAAAAAAACTTATTTTCTGGTTTTTGTATTTCTTACTTGCAATAACGGTGTTATATTTTAGAAGAACGTACTGAACTACAAGGTGAATAGATTCCATTATGTTAGAATCTAATATATTACCAATAATTTTACGATTCTAGATGCCAATAACGGAAAAAATCATGAACAAATCATAAATCCAACTAGTAGAATCTATTGAATAATGTCTTCTCTTTAAGAAAATAAATGTAGGTTTCCTTACTTTGCTATATTTTGGATAAAAATCAGAAAATAAAATAGCTTATGTGGCGCCCTCTTATAATGCGCCTTAAACTAAGATTTCGCAGTGCGTCGCCTGCGTACATATTCAAAGCCTGCCAGCTAACCTGTTTTGACATTTATTGCAATAGTTCACATTTTGCCCATTGGCGCTAGTTGACACAATTTGACGTTTCAGATGTGAAAACTAGTGTTTGGTTAAAACATTTTTGAAATTGTCTTGTATTCCTTCGTGTGGAAATAGGGATAAGAAAAATTTCTCCTATCACGAATTTCCATCAAATATGGAAGATTTTTGTAGCTGGATAAAGGCTATCACGCAAGGGGAAAATATGAAAGGTACCAGTGATGTGGTGGATAAAAATCCTGCATAAACATTTCGAGAAATTTCCATTGCTAATTATGTTAACAGCGGCTAGTTATAATTTTCAAATTTCGTGCCAAATAGGCTTCGATTTAAAATTAATGCGATTCCAAAAATTTCAAAGAAACAGGTAAGATATGCACGATAAAACCATGCTTTTACTAAATTTATATTTTAATGTAGATCTAATGCCCCCTCCTGTTTCCGTTCCACATGCTCCTGTGCTTATTCCAAGCAATGAATCTCGAATGGTAAACAATTAGATCTAGGTGTATGTTTTAGTTTTGAATCCCCATTTCTCATTGTAACAGAACCTTAAGGTCCCTTGTGAAAGTCATTACTTAATAACCAAAAATCAGGAACTTACCTTACTGTGTAACAAGTATAAAGCTGAAATTAAATGGTTAAATAATCAGTTACAGTCAATCGGTAAATATTTCTTTATTATTATTAAATACATACATCAGTAACTTAGTTTTATAGAAAAATGATGTTGCAGTACAAGTTAATGTTCAATGTGGTGAGACAACACAGTTGCAGAAAGAAAATGCATTACTGCTGAGAAAGAATGAAATAATAATTAATGAGAATATTCAAAATGTACAGTTTTTTTGACAGTTATATAAATGTTTCGAAGAAATTAGAAACCCTTCAATATTATGCAAACAATAATAATCCTAGGGCTATATTCGTTTTAGATCAAATACACAATTATGGCCTTAAATCTCCAAGATGGTCAGAACTGACCATACGAATGTGTGTTGCTTGGAGGTTCTTATATCCGAAAGGCTACGAATTGGGCAGACAATATTTGATTCGAGCCGCTTATCGTTCTACTATACAAAAATTTGTTTGCAGTCCTATTCATATACTAATCACATTTTTCATTAATAAAGGACAGTGTTCACAATCGCTATCTATGTAAACAGTTACGAAGAAAGAAATGTTATTATCAAATTGATTTAAGATATTGATAATTATAAAACTAATACTATATGATGAACAGTATTAGTTTACCTTTGTGATGTCATCCAATTAAAAATTACAGCCTTCAACCTTCAACAGACATAGGCCTCTCCACGCTTTTTCCAGGCAGTTTCTGCCAAGAGCTTCCTTTATATCGTCTATCCAACATCTACGTGGACACCCCACGGTTCTCTTGTGATTGCGGTCCCCACTACACGATGCGTTTAGTCCACCTATCGTTTCCTTCTCTTGCTATGTGCCTCACCCAATTCCATTTCAAATTCGCAATTCATTGTATTACATCCTCTACATTCATTCTTCTTCATGTCGTATGTGGTCCCGTAAGCTTACTCTTAACATAGCCCTTTCAAACGCTCTTTGTGTTGTTCTCAGCTAATTAGGCCATCAAAATCTCCTAAAATTATATTTGTAAGAAACTACACAATAATCATGTATCTTACTTGCAGCAATTTTTAATTAGTTCGCTACTATATTCACCGTCGCCGGCGATGATCGTACCCATAATTTAAAACACTGAACTCAGACATAGATTACGCCATAATAAAGCTTTTTAGGTGGATTTGCTATCATTCTCTTGAAGATTTTTAATTGACACATATTTATAACCAATCTACGTTTGTGATCTGTCAAACGGTGTCAACCAGCGCCAATTTTATGAAGTGGCAATAATTTGCATATTACCGACATGCGGCTAGCTGGCAGGCTTCACTAAGACGCAGTTTTTGTTAATCAACGCAGGCGACGTCGCAGTGCGCACGTTTCTCTAGTAACTATAACCAAAATTATAAGGGAAGCAAGTAAAAGGAGGGGAATTTGCTCCGGATTCTGCAGTTTAGTCCTGAGAAAATTTGCAGGTTTGCCAGAATTTTATTAATCGTTGTCGGTTCAATAGACACTTCCACTTTAAATTTTTGACAGAAGTCAAACACAAACACTTCTGTTTGACAGTATTGGCGCTATTAAAGGTTGTTAGTTACCGTTAAATGAATTTATTAATTTATTGTGAAAAGTAACAATCCAGCCTACCTGCGAGATGTCGACAACTTTCCCAAATTTTTCCGCAATCACATTTTTGCCACCCGGTCAGCGAGCAAGCACTTCGGGAGAGAAAACAGACTTAAGCAAGTTCTTCACTGCAATTGTAAACTGTGAAAAACTGGAAATAGACGAACAGGACTTTGAGCACATCTTCTGTGGCGACTTAACAATCGACACACAGAAACTGGACAGGCAACTCATATGTGTCTTGGGTGAAGCACTACTGTATTACATGACTGTGTGGCCCGGATGGCGCCGAAGCAGCGAGTACTTCAGTGGCCAGTTGCAGTGCAAGGAGTGGTTTGAGAGATTTAGGCAGTATTTGATTTTTAAGAGCAACTTTATCATCAAAAATGCTTCGAGGTTTAATGACGATACAACTGTTACTGTTCAGGACGCTACTGTTCAGACAGATCCTAGTGACGAACCTGCTCAGAAAGGCCTTGCACCGTACACACTTGTCATTGGGGGGCCACCTGCTGTCTTAAATAATGTTGTATTTTTGGAGAATAAAGGTATGTTTGATGTATTTTGAAAAATAACACTAATTAGGCCTTCTGTAGGTAATGTTTTGATTAAACAACATATTGAAAAACCATGGAAGGATTTAGAGATGACAGAGCTTTTAAATTGGCCACATGTGTCTGTCGAAGTTAAACTGCCCGATATATCGATCTCACGAACTAATATCCATCAATGCCAACGTTTTATCGCCTTTAGCAGTGATTGTACATCTATTCCTGAGTGCAGTAGTATTGACCACATAAAACGAACATCTGACAATGCAAATTGTGAGCTGCAACCCTATACGTATGACTACATCAATGGCTATGTCCAACAATTGAATAAACTTTTACTGCAGGTTCCTGATGTAATACTAATACAGGTAATGTATGAATGTGTTGGAGTTTTAAAGATGTTGCATTACAGATTACCGAAGATCGTAGGGTGGAGTTGCAAGCAATTTTTACTGAATTTCTAGCTGATATAAAGGAAGTAGGTGTATATAACACAACTATGTGTTCAAATATTTCAGTAGGTTATCATATTGGCAAAAGTAAATATATTCGTAATAAAAAAATGGTTAGCAGCAATCCTGACAAGTAAGGCAGTCAATTTTGTTGGTTTTCGTGTGAACAAATCCATTTTTTCAGGACATCCACTGAACTTAATGCTATTAACTTCTACGAAGTAATAATACCACAGATTGACTTCAGCTTGCACTACTTCAAAACAGTACAGGACACGGCCCATAAGAGTGGTGTATCATTTCGGACTCTCAACAAATTATTCTACAAGTTGCTGCTGGAAAAGACGCATCAAGAAATTGATGATTTCAGGTTCCTCGTTAATAACACTTGTGTTGTATACAACTGCACACTATGCGTGAAGAACTTTTCAGGCCCCCATGCGCATTTCAATTTGACAAAACACTTCGCTCAGCATCATAAGGCCGAACAGTCGCTGCTGTGTCACAAATGTCGCAAACAGTTCGATGTTAAGATGTTGGCAGGCAAGCGATGGACTCACAGCTGTAACTAGTGTAAAAAGTAAGATTTTATGTATTACCTTTAAGGTTGTTCTTCTTGAAGTGTTTTATGCTTTATTTACATTTTATTACATTAACGTTTATAATCAAGTTATTATAGTATTTTTCCAGTAGAGACCTAAACCTATATTGGTTTGTACTGCTGCTGCTGCTCTGTGGTAGATGACGTTGACGGTAAATGTAAATAATACAGCACTTTGACGATTTCCACCCTTCCATGGGCTCAAATCGGCGGCATCGTGTTGGTATCCTGTTGCCTTCCACGATTGTTTTCAAGCTCGAGAAGTACATAAATGGTCCTGGCGAGATTCAAACCTAGCCAGCTAGAGATATCCAACGAGCTAAGCCACTGAGCCACACTAGCACCCTAAGGTTAATTTGTATCAGGAATTTGTGTACGTAAAGGTAGAACTTATAAACTATAGATTGAAGTATAATGATATAAAAGCAACTAAAAAGAGTTGTCAATCAATATCCTTACAAGAAGTTATAAGAAAAATTTTAATAAATAAAACTTGTATAACTGTGACGTGTTTTTTAATTGCAGTTGAACCTACTTTAGTTGAAGTTTATGGAAAAATTTCAGTGTAAGTGTATACTCCATTTTAGTGGAGACATCAGGAAATAATATAAAAAATTAAACTGTGAGGGCTGCTGTGTTAACTGATAGTTAGAGAAAATAAAAATATGCTCGAATGTTAAGACTGGGTTACCCCTCTAAATACGTTAAATACTATTAAGGTTGAGATTGGAGAAAAATCAGCTGAAATTGTTTTTTAAGTAAGTTACTAAATTAAATTTTTAAAGGTATTTTTCAAAAAGAAGTTAGTATTAGTCAATTTAACACATTAAAAAAAAAAGTGACGTACACAAAATGGTTGACTAATGTCAACGTAAAAATTCCGCTTGAACACTGCTAATTTTCTTTGAAAATAAAAATATATCAACCATGATCACCCGCCTTAACTTTAATGAAAAGTAACAAAATCCCAGATACAAAAATGTTAAGGAAATTATAATAAACGAAAACCGGTATGAACGTGTTGGAAATTTCAAATACTTAGGCTCTATAATTAACGAAAGAAACGACATAGAAGAGGAACTAAAGGCCAGAATTTAGGCTGGGAATAGATGTTACTTCGTGCTAAGGGATATAATAACCTCGAAAACTCTATCAACTAAAAATAAAATAAGTGTTCAAAACTGCGATAAAACCGGTAGTGACTTATGGGGTGGAATCTTGGTGTCTAACACAGAGCGAGCGTAAACAGCTAGACACGTGGGAATGTAAAATATTAAGAAAGATATACGGGCCAGTGTATGAGAACGGTTTGTGGCGCGTCCTAACAAACTGTGAAATCAGGACACGGTGCAGTGAAGCAAGCATATCTAACGAGATTAAAAGCATAAGGGTAAGGTGCTGGGACATGTTGAGCGAATGCAACAAACAAGAGGACCAAAGAAGATACTGCAAAGCAAACCGGAAGGCAGGAGAAGCAAGGGTAGACCGAGACTAAGATGGATGGAAGAAGTAGACAAAGACCTAAGAAAAGCTGGAGTTACCCAATGAAAGCAGAAAGCAGCTAACAGAAAAGAGTGGAGGAAAATTATATCCGATGTCAAGAATGGAGAAGATTAAAACCGCCCCTTTGGCAATCACGCCAAAGGTTAAGGCGCAAGTGACGACCGCATCTTGTAAAACAGCAGTCTAGAAACCCTTTCGGAAGGCCATGGCACCTTGAGGTCCGTAGCGCCAAGGAGTAAGTCAGTAAGTAACAAAATCCCAAACAAATGTGTTCTTTGAAGGTCAAAAACCACGCTGTTTCTTGAATTCTAACCTATTTTCCAGCGTTATTTGAATAAAAGAATAATTATAACCTAAAAATAATGTTTACATTTTATGGGAAAAGTTTCGACTAGTTACCTAACACATACAAGATAGCTAATAATGAAAGATAATCAAGACGCACAAAAGATTACACGATTGATTTTTACGTCGGACAAGAAGTCAAACCACAATAATAAAAGTTTTAAAATACCTTAGGAAACAAAACCCTTACGAGATGCTTTAAAGACACTGCTAATATATATAAACCACCTATCAACCACTACATGGGAAAACTTTAATTATAATAATAAAATTTTATTTAGCAAAAGCTAATACAACCAACAAAATTAAATAAAATACAAAAACTAAATTAAAGGTTCCAACAATAATGCCCAACTTATTTAACAAAATGTAATAAATGAATAATAGATAACTAAATAAATAAATACATACCAAAATAAAAATGTCATTAACATAAATAAAATTCATTACCATAAATAGAATTCAATATAAACAAAAATTATTAACATAAACTCTTTTTTAACCTCTGCTTAAAGAATGTACAATTCTTGCACAATTACAGTATAATTACGACCATAAAAAATTGCAAATTAAGGTTATGCCGGATATCTATCCTTTCAACCCTTCACACCTTTATAGGGAAAAAAAATATATACATATATTAAAAACAAAAAAAACTGATCAATAATCCAAACCCTATAACACTCACAATTACTTTACCAAGATTTGAATTAAATGGGGAAAGGAAAACGTTACCATTTTAATTAAAAAAAAATTAATGTGTTAAATTGACTAATACAAACTTTCTTTTTGAAAAATACCTTTCAAAAATTTAATTTAATAACTTACTTAAAAAACAATTTGAGCTGATTTTTCTCCAATCTCAACCTTTAATATACCGAGTGTTCTATTTAAAATAGGACTTAATAAGAAAAAAAAACAAACAAAAGATACCTATTTTAGAGGTATTCAAGTGGAAAATCATCAATCTCATATCAATACACATTATAAATGTGAAGTTTGAACAAAAATCGTTAGAGCCGTTTTTGAAAAAATCGACAAAAATTGAAAAATTACAAGAGTAAACACCATACTTCCGGTTATGCGATTTTCTTCAAAATCTTGCTGTCGCATCTACATAGTACACAGAACTTATATATGAAGTTTCAACGCCATACCTCTTCATTTTTGAGATATTCTTTTCACAGACGGACCAATGAACAAAAAAAATTTTTTTTTTAATCAGGGGACTCTAAAATGTGAAAATCTGTTGAAAACTCAATTACGAATTTTTGGGGTGAATCCAATACTTCCTTTATTGTAAAAGGAAGTAAAAAAAAACACTATATAAAAATACTGAAAATAAAATGCTGAAGGGGAGTTGCTAAACCTTACGAAGATCATGAGAGAATAGAACATAGACGTTTTGACAATACAAGAAACAAAGCTGAAGGGAGATAGCACAAATCAATTAAGAGACCTTATATTTTTCAATAGGGGGGACGATAGCAGAATGCTGGGTACAGGCTTTCTAATGAGCAACAGGATGAAGAAAGAGGTGGTAGAATTTAAGCCAGTATTGAGTAGAATGTGTATGTTAAGAATTAGAAACAGATACAAAAAAATTAGCTTTAAAAATGCACACTATCTGAGGAAAAAAAGGCTGAAATTAAAGATTAATTTTATGGAAATCTAGATCAACTGTTGTTACGTGCTAAAAGCATTTTGGCACTATACTAGTAGTTTACGTTATATAATTAGAGAATAAAAGATCAAGTGGGATTAATGCGATAAAAGCTCATAACAAATTAATATTAGATTGGCGATGGTCGTTACTAGAGGGGGAAAATAAACAACGGGTTTTGTTTTGAAAAAAAACGTGTGACAGCATTTGAACGTGCAAGAAGTTTCGTGGGTTATTTGGTGATAATCTCGCCATTTCAAATGGTTTGGTTATAGTAGGGAATATTACTGGCCAACCGTCCTGGTAGGAGATTTTAGAAACGAGTATCACTTTTCCGACGAATATAAATTCGAGCTTAGAAGCGATTTAGGAAACCAGGGACTAACGTTTGCATAGTTATTGCCTGTTAACAGGGTACGTATAGTTATTTTGGCGTCTGCCTCATTTTAACTTGAAATTCGAATTATAGCAACTAGTATTGGGTGGGAAAACCTACAGAAAGTTTAGTCTGCTGAGAGTCATCAGGCAGTTTTGGGGCCTACTTGCCGCATGTGACAGCTGACGATTTGGGGCTGTCAAGCTGACATTTAATAGGAGTCATTAGATGCATTAAACGTCTAAAAGTGTAACCACAAACAGAGAAGTGATTTCTGATGATATTTTGCATATAAAAACGCTGTGAAAACATTAAACATATTAGTGGTTTAAGTTAAGTGGCTAGTGTGAACCCCTTTCAAATAGTAGAGCCGAATTGAATAATGGCCAACGTTTGAGTAACAATAAAGCTAGTTAAAGGTATTACTCTCTTTCATTTTAATTTAAATCATTGAGTTCGATAATTGTTTCATTAGATATAAAGTGAAATTACAAGTTTCTTGACCTATATCGGTGTACCTGAGTATAACTTGTTGGCGCTCCCTTTAACATCTTAATCAAAGAATTCGCGACGTCTTCACTGTTGCTAGAGAGGGGTCTCAAGTACACTTTTATGGTGATCAATTGTTGAGTTAAAAATATAGAATGCCGACCTAAAGGTAAGTAAAAAGCTAACACTGTATAATGGGAATGGAAGATGTGTACAAACCGATAATAGGAAACCACAGTAAACATGAGACCAACGCGAACGAAAGAAAATTAATAGAGTTTGCGACGGAAAAAGGAATGAGAACAGCAACAACATATTTCTAACATAGAGAGATACATAAGGGTACATGGATAATTCGAAGTACCGGAGATACTAACAAGATAGATCATATACTCATTGAAAATAAACACGAGAAATATAATAGACGCCAGAAGCCATAGGGGAGCCGACGCAAATAGCGACCATATATTAGTTAGAGCCAAAATGAAAAGCAGACAGCCACCAAAAGAAAGAAGAAACAATAAACCAAGAAGTAAATTTAAAACTGAAAGACTACAGCAAGATGAGGTAAAATTAAAGTACCAACAGGCTATTAATAAGAGTAGGCAAGAAAGGGACCAAGGAAATGGCGTTGGAAAAAAAATGGAATGATGTCAAGGAGTTAATAAAAGGGAAAGTATAGTTCGATGAAGAATGTGAGAAGCAAGTAAGGGAAAGAAAACTTACTAGAATGAAATGGCTAAAGCGGAATTCAACGGAAAACAAAAGAATGATCAAAG
Organism: Agriotes lineatus; assembly: GCA_940337035.1. Lineage (NCBI taxonomy): Eukaryota > Metazoa > Arthropoda > Insecta > Coleoptera > Elateridae > Agriotes > Agriotes lineatus. Next base: position 118,960,985 of record OW679200.1, on the reverse strand, counting down.
AAGCAAAGAAAGTCTGTAGACAAAAAAATAGAGAATTTAAGGTAGTATGACCCTTATAATGATTCCAGTGATTTGCCCTTCAAACTTATTTTAAATGAAAGTTGAAATTGTTTCCGTTCAAAAAGTCAAGTACAGTTTTAAGTAACCGTCACTGTACTAAATTTTGATAAATTATATTTTAAAATTGTGCATACTTATATAGGAATGGCCTCGCGGACCCACATATACCGAAACTGTTACTAATGTGGCGGTGACAGTACTTAAAAAGTTTATCACAAACATCATAAATTAAATGTGGAATCCGAATGTATTGGAATTTGCATGCCTTACAAGGCATTTCAAAGAACAATGAGGCGAAAACTGTTACCAAAAATGTGACAAACGTATGCGGCAGCTATTACCCTTTGCGATCAAGCCGCCGTCAACAGCACTCTTCCCTTCGGCCGTAGTCGGAAAATCCGCGAAGTTCAAATTATTGTACCCAAGTATATGAGTTGATGAGTGTGAACATTTAAAATTGATATTTAAGAAACTAGGACGCACATTTTAGCAAAAATATACGAATTGCTTCTCCTGTTTTAAGAAAACGACCGTTTTTGGCTCGATGCGAGTCATTTCAAAATTGTCAGTCAAAACTGTCGCAACGTGTGACGGCGGCGCCACCTGGCAGACTCGAAGTTGCCCGAATAGAGTTAGGTGTTGAATGTTAGAGTCATACGAATGTCAACGTTTCATAATAAACTTAATTTTTTTATAGAACAATTTGAGAAACCTGATTCAAATATTTAAAAACAATTTTTTAAATAATTCGTTAAATTTTAATATCACTTAAAGTGTTTTATAAATATTTTTAATGGTCGAATATTTGACTAGCGTCTGGGACGGCCATACTACCTTAAAAAGATCCAATAACAAACATCGAGACGAAGTATACAAAAAAACAAGCAAGAAAATTCTACCAGGATATCAGAAGTCAGAAGCAAAAATATCAAAAGAAAACAATATTTTTTAAAGATGGGGAAGGAGATCTGATTGGAGGAACAAGGGAAAAACTAGAGCACTGGAAGAATTATTTCAGGAAGGTTACTTACTTAATCCTAATGTCTTTCTACCCTTTCGGGTGTAAGACGTGGGTGGCGTTGAGTTATTGCCTAGGTTCTCGTTTCCAAATTTCTTTCCAGGCTTTCCTGTCTTGCGCCCTTTGCTTCATTTCGTTCCACTGTACGTCTCTCCTTTCTGCTGCTTCCCTTATTACTTCTAACCATGTTCTTCTGGGTCTTCCCCTCGTTTTCTTTCTCATGGGTTTGGCTTCTGCTACTCGTTTGACTATTTTATCGTCTTTTCTTCTTATGACATGTCCATACCATCTTAGGTTTCCTTCTTCAATTGATTGTAGTACAGGCTTTGTTTTTAAGTTTTTCCTGAAGGTTGAGTTCTTAATTTTGTCTATCTTTGTTTTTCCCTCGATTTTTCTGAGAAACCTCATTTCCGCACTTTGGATTCTGCTTTTCTGGCTTTGTGTAAGCGTCCATGTTTCGGAACCGTAGGTAAGGATCGGTGTTGCTATTTTTTTAAACACTTCTGTTTTAGCCGATTTTGGGATTTCTTTTTTCGCCAAGAATTTGCTCTTTATCGCATTAAATAGCCTTCCTGCTGATGCTGTTCTCTCGTTTACTTCTTCATCTAGTCTCCCGTCCTGCGTTATTGTCGAGCCAAGGTATTTGAAGCTTGGTACCTGTTCTAATTGTATTTCTCCTATCTTTATTTCATGCTTTTTGTCTTTCCTACTGGCTATCATCGTTTTCGTTTTTTGTTTATTTATTGTCATATTGAAAGTTTCTAAGTTGTTTTTATATCTTTCTAAGTTCTTGTTGAGCGTTTTTTCGTCTTTTGCTACTACTACCATATCATCTGCGTATAAGAGTTCTGAGATTTGTATATTCTCCATTTTCCAGTAGCCCACTGGGTAAGGTATTACCTCGCTTTTCGCTTGTTTAACCCCTTCATCTAACACTAAGGTAAATAGCAGAGGGCTTAGAATGCAACCTTGTCTTACACCTTTAGTAGTTTCAAACATTTGTGACCTTTCCTGCCTGACCCTTACGAAGTTTTTGGTCCGTGAGTATAATGCCTTGACTCCATTAATCAGTTTTTCTTCTACTCCTCGTTTTTCTAATATTCTCCAAATGTCTTCTCTGTTAACTTTATCGAAGGCTTTCTCAAAGTCGATGAAACAAAGGTGTACCTCTCCGTCTTCTCTGAGGGCTTTTTCTATTATTTGTCGGATTATAAATATTGCATCCATTGTACCTCTGTTCTTCCTAAATCCCTGCTGCGTGTCTTCGATAGTTTCCTCTAAAGTTTCTCTCAATCTTCTCTCTAAAATCCTTGCGTATAGTTTGCCTACTGTACTTAGTAGCGTAATACCCCTATAGTTATTGCAGTTCTTCCTGTCCCCTTTCTTGTATATTGGGGTTATTATCCCGATTTTCCAGTCTTCTGGAGCTTCCCCAATGTTTATTACCTTGTTCATTAGGGTTTTTAATATTTCAAGTATTTGCGCTTCTCCTGCCTTTATCATGTCTCCAGTTAGTTCATCATATCCTGGCGCTTTGCCTATTTTCATTTTCTTTATTGCCTCTTCAATTTCTTCTTTAGTTATGTCTTGTTCTGATGTTTGCCTTACTATTTCTGTAGGGTTATTGCTTTCCCGCATGTTTTCTTCCGTGTTAATGTCATCTGCACCCTCTAATAAATCCCTAAAATATCGTCTCCATCTCTCCATTATTTTTTGCTCCTCTGTGATTATTTCATCTTCTTCGTCTTTGATGTTCATGAGTGTGTCTCCTGTGCTTTTCCTTGCATTTTTTATTGCCCCGAAGAAAAGCTTTTGGTTTTCGTTATATGCCTTCTCCATTTTTTCTCCAAATTTTACCCAGGCTTTTTGTTTTTCTTCTTTCACTAATCTTTTGACCTCTCCTCTCTCTCTTTTATAGCGATCATAATTTGTTTGCGTTTTTGTGTTTAAGTATTTTTTCCAACTTAATTTTTTCTTTTTAATAGCTTCTTTGACCTCCTTAGTCCACCAGTGTGTTCTTTTTGTCTGAGTATTTACTATATTTGTAGTTCCACATATCTCTTCTGCTGTGCTTAGAATCGCTTCTTTCAATATAGTCCATATCTCCTCAGTAGTACCGTGTGTTGGGATGTTTTTACACTTTTGTTCTAGTTTCTCTTGGTATCTAATTTTGTATTGGTTCTCTCTTAGTTTGTGACATCTAATCTTTCTGTTTACTATCTTTCTTTTCCTGTCTTTTATAGTTCTGTCGTTACCCATGTCTAATTTCATCACTAGTAGGTAGTGGTCGCTTCCAATTTCCGAACCTCTTTTGACTTTTACGTCTCTGACTTTGTTCCACTTATTTTTACTAACCAGGAAATAATCTATTATAGATCTTTCGTTTCTATTTTTGGCTTCCCTTGTGATTTTATGGATTTCTTTATGCTGGAAATGGGAGTTGGTAATTACTAGTTCATTGTCCAGACACAAATTTATTATTCTTTCTCCGTTTGAGTTCTTTATTTTTTCACCTTGTTTTCCTAGACACCATTCTATTCCTGTGTTGTTATTTCCAACTATTTCAGGAAGGTACTAAATAGATATGAACGAGGGGAAGAGTTAATAATAGAGAGAGCACAAGAGGAAGCACAACAATTACCTAGTCTAGATGAAGCCAAAGAAGTTATAAAAAATCGGAAGAGCAATAGAGCACCAGGAGAAAATGGAATCACAGTGAACATGTTAAAAGGAGGTGAAATCTGCAATAATTATAGAGGGATTGCACTACTAGACATAACATATAAGGTACTGGCAATATTAATAAAATCCAGAATAGAAAATGTATCAGATAAAAACATAGGCGATTACCACTGCGGATTCCGGAGCAATAGATCAACTATAGAACAAATTTTCACAATAAAGCAGACTCAAGATAACAGTTATGAACACAACTTACCGCTTAAAGTAATATTTATAGACTTTAAGCAAACCTATGACTCTGTGAAACGATATAAACTGTACGAGGCACTGAAAGAATTGAGGATATCGACAAAACTGGTAAGGTTAATAAAAATAATATTAACAGAAACAGATGGTAAAATAACAGCAGACGGTTACATTTCCGAAAGTTTCAATATAAATAAAAAAATAAAGGCAAGGCGACCCGCTGTCTAGCACTTTAATATAGAACTTGAGAAGGTAATGGTAGAGAGTGAGTTGAGAAGGTAGGAAACGTTATATAATCAAAAGAACCAGTGCCTGATGACAAGAACAAAAGAAAACTTAACAGATGCACTGTCCGAGCTAGAGCATGCAGCTAAAGATCAGGGACCGAGGATTAATGAACGCAGGACAAAATAACGAGTAACGAATTGCGATTTAAATCTGAGGATGGAACTGAATACAAGTTCGAAAAAGTAGAGAACTTTAACTACCTAAGAGTGACCATTAATAGCAACGCTGAGGACAAAATTGAGATTCAAGAAAGAATTGCTAAAGAATCAAGATGTGTAGGAATATTAAGACAGGTATGAGAATGGATAAACATTTCTCGGAATGCGAAAGTAAGGATATACCGAACTATTATACAATCAACAGTAATATATTGTTACGATTTAAGTTTTGGGCTATTAAAAATTATACGCCGCTTCTTGCTTTAAGCATTTATTTACAGCAATTTCTCTTAACTAATTACAAAATACAAGAACTATTGAGGCCACAAATTATTTATAAACAGGAACTATTTCTAACAACAAATACACTTTATTTAGTTACCCGCGACTTCGACATGAATGATTTATATGGCTAGATTTATTTGTTATATACGCGTTATTTATCTCGCAGCTTGAGCACTCCAAGCTGAAGTCGGGACTCGGACTTCGACTGTCTTGTTATTTCCGCTTGCGCGTATTTATATCTCAACGAATGAGTCATTCCGGAAACTTCGCGGCCTCGCTCGATCATTCCAGCAACGCTGACGTGTTGGCGCGCATAAGTCACCAAGGTCGTTTCTCGAAGTCTGGAAGGCTGTGACTCATCCGTCCACACGTGAACCGGCTCAAGGTCGTTACACTGCCCCTGCCTTAGATTAGAACAGGTCTAAAGCCACAAATAACTGGGAGAACTATCACAAGGCTCTCACAGACTATGGCAAAATGATCAAGGCAGCTAAGATAGCAGCCTGGAAAAAGTTTTGCCAGGAGGTGGAGACCACGCGATCCACAGCTAGACTCCACAAAATCATCTCAAAGCAAGCCATGAACCCAGTAGGCACTCTTAAAAAAGAAAGCGGAGAATACACTACAACGGAAGAGGAGACTTTATCTCTTTTGATAAAAACTCACCTACCCGGAGCAGTGGAACAACCTACTCTGGCTGAACCCAATCATACCCCTAGGAGGGAAGACTGGGAAACAGCTAAGAGAATAGTCAGCAAAGAAAGGATTAGATGGGCAACTAGCCTCTTCAGCCCTTTCAAATCTGCTGGAAACGACGGCATACAACCCGTAATGCTGCAGAAAGGGATAGATATACTGCTGAACCCACTCAAAGACATGTTCCAAGCAAGTCTTGCCTTAGGCTACATTCCCCAAGCCTGGAGAGTGACTAAAGTAGTATTTATCCCTAAGCCTGGTAAGAGCAGCTATACAGAAGCTAAATCTTACAGACCTATCAGCCTAACGTCATTCCTCCTTAAAACGTTGGAAAGATTAGTAGACAGATACTGGAGGGAGGAAGCCCTAACTTCACTCCCGATTCACAAATATCAACATGCTTACCAAACAGGAAAGTCATGTGAAACCGCCCTACACCAACTAGTGGGGAAAATTGAGAGAACCTTGGAGTACAAGGAGTACGCAGTCGGAGCATTTCTAGACATAGAAGGTGCCTTCGACAACACCTCCTACCACTCTATTGAAAGAGCAATGACAAATCATCAGATCGATAACACCACGACAAGATGGACTATGGCAATGCTCAACACTAGAGTTGTAAAAGTCAAGTTATTTGACAAGGAAAAGTGCAGGCGACAAGGGGATGTCCACAGGGAGGAGTTCTTTCTCCACTCCTGTGGTGCCTCACAGTTGATGAACTGCTGATCCAACTCAATAACAAAGGCTACTACACTCAAGGATACGCTGATGACATTGTCATACTGATTCAAGGTAAATACCAAAGAACCGTAGACAATGTAATGAAATCAGCACTAAAGATAACCGAAGAGTGGTGTCTAGAGAATAATCTTAGAATTAATCCCAGCAAAGCCACTCTCGTTGCTTTCACTCGTAGAAAGAACATCACGAACAGAATCAACATAAAACTGTTTGAGACAAATGTCAACTGGGAGAACGAGGTTAAGTACTTAGGTTTAACCATCGATTCCAAACTAACTTGGAACTCCCACTTAGACAAAACAATCACCAGGTGCATACAAACATTAGTAATTGGGAAAAGAGCCATAGGTAGTACGTGGGGGCTCAAACCGGAACTGACCCTCTGGCTGTACAAAACCATGGTTCGACCAATAATTTCATATGGAATAATCGCCTGGTGGCCCAAAATAAAACAAGCAACTGCAATCCACAAAATCAGCAGAATACAATATCTAGCTAATCGGTGCATCACTGGAGCCTTTAAAGGCACTTCAGGACAAGCACTGAATGCTATTTTAAATCTGCCACCATTGCACATCTTCTTGGAAGGTGAAGCCAGAATGGCAGCCTACAGATTACAAAGTACTGGTCACTGGATGACCACAGCTAATAATCTAGGACATGACAAGATCATGTCACACATCAACAACCCAATATTAGAAATGGGTTCTGATCTTATAATCAAAGCCTATGACTTTGAAAAGAATTTTACTGTACACACAAGTTGGAATCCGGACCAACTACCAACTCCAACAAATAAGAACATCATTTTTTACACTGATGGATCTAAGTTTGAAGGGGGTACAGGCTCCGGTGTGTACAGTACCAATCCTAGAACCAACGAAAAAGTCAGTCTAGGAAAGTTTTGTAACATCTTTCAGGCTGAAGTACAAGCTATTAACGTATGCGCAAACATCAGCATAGAAAAGAAGCTATTCAATCGAGACATACACATTCTCTCAGACAGTCAGGCAGCACTGAAAGCGCTAAACGCTTTCAGTACTTCATCGAGACTGGTCAAGGAATGCAAATCTAAACTTCAAACCTTAAGCCAGGGAAATATAGTAAAATTATGCTGGATCCCAGGTCACCAAGGTATTGAAGGAAACGAAAAGGCGGACAAGCTTGCAAAAGAAGCAGCCCGTAATGCAATGACCGGCCCAGAACCTGGTCTAAGCATTCAGAAAAACCAAGCCCGCTCAGCCATTAATGAGTGGGTCAATACCGCACACCAACTAAGGTGGAGAAACTACAATCAAGCAACACACTGCAAAAGATTGCTAAAAACTCCGAATCCACAAACCACCAAAACTCTGTTGAGACTGAACAGAACTCGAATCAAGCAAGTAGTCAGTCTACTAACAGGCACTGGAGCATTCAGAGAATTTATGCACAGAATCAATATCTATAGAGATGAACCTGTTTGCAGACTATGCCAAGAGGATGATGAAACAGCCTATCATATCCTCTTTGAATGCCCAGCATTAGAGCGTAAAAGACACCAACTCGATTGGAGCCTTAACTCTATTGACAACCGCAAGCTAGTAGGGGACATTGCAAGTCTAGTAAAAGATACGGATGTCGGCCTGCTAACTTGAAAACTCCCGACAGTACAAAAAGCCCAAAGGGCTGACGTGCGCATGCCAGCAAAAGGCAGTCGTGAAATCTAATCTAATCTAAGCCCCTGCCTTAGGTCGTTCTCGAATGATCGGGACGCTGACCCATTTGTCTGCAACGGCCCGGCTCCAAGGTCGTTACAATATGAAGTGAGCTCTGGAAATTGAATCAAAAAGAAAAAGAAACTTTGGAAATACGGGAGAGGAAAGTATTATGGAAGATATACAGAGGACAAAAAGTGGGGGACTTTTGGAGAAGAAGAACCAATCAAGAACTGATGGAGATGTATAAGCAGCCAAAAATAACAAACGTAATAAGTGCACAAAGGATAAGATGGATTGGTCATGTGTATAGATTTTCAGCAGAAAGAGGCGGCTAGACAAGTACCAACAGGTGTCTTAGAGGGAACGCGAAGAAGGGGAAGACCCAGGACCAAATGGATAGAAGCAGCAGAATGGGATTTGATAGAATTAGGAATAAGAAAGTAGAAACAGATAGCTGGAAATAGAAATAGATGGAGAAGGATTTGTTTAGAAGCCATGGCTCAACTAGGCCTGGAGAACTGATATTGCTATGAACACATTTTAAGCGTCTATGATTATTATAGCAATTAATATTTCATGCATATCAAATAATATTTTATAAAGTATTCCAAAAATGTGCTAGTTTAATTTTTATAAATAGTATAAAATAGCATTGGTTTTCATAATTGTAAAACTGTATTAAAAATTGTGTTAGCCTTCATTTAAACAAAATATAATCAGCGTAGGCTTCGAAATAATGTAAAACAATTCAGTACCGAAGACAAACAATTGGGGGAGGAAGCCACGCTGAAAGGTGTTGCTATTTTAGCTTCCTCAATAAATAGTTGTAAAATTGTGAATAAATACCCTTTTCCTAATTAAGTGAGTTTAAAAATTGATTGAATGTCCCATGGGTGTGCTGTAGTGGAGTGCATTCACCTTCGTGGAGAACAGTGCAGCCCTAGGTGTGAGTAACGGGGACAGCTGGAAGCAGTTTTTGGAGTCACAGCTACAGAAATTATTCTGCGGCGGCGTTTAGAGGCTGGCTAATGGACAAAGAAGGGGCCAAGCATCGTGGGACTCGCTAGGAGCTTGAGTTGAGCCCTAATTCCATTCCAAAGGCAACAAAAAGGTCAGAAAACTTCACCCTAAAAGATTGAATTTAGCAAATTTCGTGGTCGAATCAGTTTTATAAGCATCCTTTGAGTGTGTTTTGTTTTGTGACGTGTATTTACTTACAGCATTTGTTATCTAAGGTCACTAGTTTAATACACTAAAGAAAGTGTAAGGTACCGCCATTAGTAATTTTTTTATATCCTTGTTGCACAGTTTTCTCCAACTACACATTCCTGACTTTACAGCAGTGCCATTACATTTAAAAAAATCCCCAAAAAACTAGTGTCTTCCCTATTGCACTTGGGGAATTTGTATTTGTTATCTTTATCTCACAATTTTCTCATATTCTCACACAAGGAATGGAATGGCGGTATTAATCTAGTGACCTTATTGTTATCACCTAGGCAACGCTTTCATTACGTAATCACAGACAATTGTCGTTTAGTAGCGGACTTGTTTTTGCGATTTGTAAGGTTGGAACACCATATTTAAATTTGTTCCCTTTAGTTAAATATCTTGCTCTCCCGTTAGTTAAATCACCATTACACAAAGTATTTACTTTTAAATTATTAAAAATAATACCACGATAATTGATTTGATGGCAAATGTATTTCTTGTAATTCATTACTACTTGTCTGGATGTAGCGACCCGACTCATTTATTTCATTTAGAATAACCAAATCAACAAAATAATACATAGTATTATATAGGGTGTCGATTAAATCTAATATACCTTAGTACAAAGTCCCTCCAGTAAGAAGTTATAGGGCCTTGAAGTTCAATTTTTTCTTTTTATTTTAATTTCTACAAATGTAGATACCAATTTGAATTTTGGTATACATGCACACTACTATGTACTGCAATAGTAAAAAATCACTTTAAGAGGCACTTTACCTATATCTGAAAACTCTTTTTAGCTATAACTTTGTTACTTATAACATTTATTTAAATTTTAGGTTATTATCCGAAAGATAATTAAAAAGCGTAAAAATAAAGTACTCTTAGTTCATAAACGTGAAAGAAACCGTTTACCTTCAAATGCCCATAAACAGTTTTTGGTCGTCATTAAAAAGTGTAATTATCGAGTAGCCATGATCACAAAAACAATGGGTAATGATTGTGATCTAGTAAACAACAATAATACATCAATTAATGAGGTCGTGACGGATAATAACTTAAAGTTTAATTAAATGTTACAAAGTTATAGCTAAATAGTTTTCAGATATAGGTATAAGGAATCTATGACCAATCGGTGGGGAGGCAGTTCTGGGACACCATGTATATATCGATGGGACTAAAATTATATACAGAGTAATTATAAATTATTTTCCATCAAGTTCCCTTTGAAATATTTGTTGTATGAATAATATGTTGGTGGCACTATAAGTCTATGTCAAATTTGAGGTTAGCAGGTTAGGTCTTGACACATACTGACGCAAAACCTAACCTGCTAACCTCGAATTTAACACAGACTTACAGTGCCACCAACATGTTATTCATTCATACAACAAATATTTCAAAGGGAACTTGATGAAAAAGCATTTATAATCACCCGCTATATAATTATGGCACCATCAGCATATCGAGCTGTGTTGTCTGCAAAATCCGGCCTATTCAGGTGGTTTGTATAGATCGAGTTTGTTTTTATGCAGTCTTTTATTATTCGTGATAGCAGTTTATACACTTGTGACAATAAACTGACGGGCCTATAGTTTTTTAGCTTTATCGTATCACCTTTCTTACATAGTAAGACTATAATCGCGTTGCTCCAGCATTTTGGAATTCTCCTCTCGTAAATACATTTATTTAGCAGTATCCTTATTTTTTTCAATTAAATTTTAATGTTAAAAAAAAATTAAATTTGATTTCCTATGTTGCGCAGTCAGCGTATACACGTGGTATAACCGAGTTCCAAAATTATATTGAAAACTGAAAAGTAACAGGGGTAGAAAAAAATTAAAACCGAGAATTACAAATAGTATAACTGCATCAATTAAATGAGATAAAATAAATAAACAATTCTTACATAATTTTACACAGGAAAAACAATTAATTTCAAAATTATAATAGGAATAACTTGAACTTACAGTAAACACCAAAAATAATTACTACAAAGGCAAAATAACTTAAAGTATACCAAAATATATCGGAGGCAACAAATTTAAGTAAATTAATGTCAAAATAGGAAAAATTAAATAATAGATGTAACTGTGCCTCATGATAAACTTATGAACGTTTTCAATTGTAATGGCATCATTGGTGTATTATTGAAAATTTTCGAGTGCTAATTACCAAGAAGGATGTAGTTTGTAAATAATAACCCAAGTGAAACTAAAGAAATAAAACTAGGACTTCCACAAGGCACTATCCTAGGGCCCATATTGATCAGGTACATAAATTCACTGACAAAAAGTAATATCAATGCTAATATGATATCATATGCAGTCGATACAGTTCTTATATTTTACGGTAAATTCTGGAAAAAAATAAAGGGCATTGGTTGGAATTAACAGAGTAAAAAATTGGCTATTCTTTTAAACTTTCATTAAATAACAAAAAAATAAAATATAGCATTTTTGTTAACAATGGCAAATCATTCTCTATTTAATCACATTTGAATGGATAATTCAAGAGAAAGCATTAAGGAAGTTTCAAATATAGAGTATCTTGGTATATACATAGATCAGCACCTTAAATGTCCCCTTATATTTAACAAAAAAGGTACGATCCCAAATGCACAATTTCTTAATTTTAAATAAAGATTTACGTAATTAATTGAAACAATTCTTTGCAATGGGATTATTACATACAGCAAAGCACAGAATATACATTTAAAACCATTAAAAGAGCTACAAAGCTCTGTAGTAGAAGTTATAGTACATAAAAACAACAGACACTCTACAGCATTACTTTATTCTGAATAAAAGAAAATATTCGTACGCTATATACATACCTACTTGAAATCTGTTCCTATCACAGCAAAAACATGCACATTTATGCAAGTCATGGATATGAAAGGAGAAGCAAAATTAATGAAAATGTAGTAACACCTAAAGTAACAACACATCAAATCAGAATACCTTCATGGATTTAGAACCTAAAAGCTGGTCTTATAAAGACCACTAATCTGACGTTAACTTTAATTCGCTGTTAAAACAAACAAAAGCGCATCAAAACATTAGTGCTTATGACATTTTATTCATCAGTAAACAAATTTTGATGCGCTTTTGTTTATTTTAACAGCGAATTAAAGTTAATGTCAGATTAGTGGCCTTTATAAGACTGGCTGTAAATGTTACAATATAATAGCAAACACAATCAAACAAAATCAACAACTAAAACAATTTATGGTCAAAGGAAAAAAATACATATGTAGTAATATTCAACTATTTATGAACATACTTTAACCCTCAGTAAGGCGCGCACCGCAACGTAACGCGCTTAGTCGCGCTACGCCCGGTGGACATAAAGCTAGAGATCACACGTTTTGTCGATTATTTCTATGGAGTTATGATTGAATGTGCTTATAGTGATTACTATGAAGGTTACTATGCCTATCACTTATAATAATGCAGAAGACTAAAAGCCGTGTTTACACAACTAAAAGTACTATGGTTGCGTTCCACCATTTCTATTTTCGGGTTTTTGTAAACAAACTTCCCTTAACTTTTAATAGCGATATTATCAGAGAAAACATTTATTTATCTACTCCTACTGTACAATGACCATTCATAATTCACAGTTTGCAGCCAATCATAAAACTCTATTTTCATTATTCAATAGTTTGCAAGTTGCAACCAATCAGAAAATTATATTTTCATTACTCAATAGGTTGTAGCCAATCACAAAATTCATTCTTATTATTAAACGACTTTTGAAGTTAACAGCTGTTACAAATGTCATAATTGGGAAATATTATATCCCCTATATTTACATATAGTAGCGACAACGATTGATGTTGCCGCTGGGGCAAAATCACGTTGGTATCCCTTAAGTCCCCAGCATATTTAAAAATCGCCTAGGAAGTTGCATAATGAAATTAAAATGTGACATTGACAGTTGTCGTGTTTTTCTCTTCGGGGGCTAATTTGAAGTCGAGGACGTGGAAATGCTAGGGTGTTGTGTCGATAAGTGTAAAAATAGTGGCAGAAAAGGATTTCAGGTATTCAGATCTGTTATTTTTTCACTGTTTACACTGAAATTTACCGTTTAGTAACTTTTTGTATTTTCATGTTTGCATCAGGTTTGCCCCATGATGTCGCTACTATTTGTAATAGAGGGGCTATAGGAAATATGAACACAAGACTCCTATTGCATTGGAGTAGATAAAATATCGTATTATATTCGCGATTATGGCCATTATTCACTCAGATGACTTGCACCACGTGCCTTCGGCTTGTGGCGCAAATGTCATCTTCGTGAATAATGGCTGTCATAATCGCTCATATAATAATATACTATTATTATGCCTATTTCTTGTGTTTTTTAAAACTATTGACTCAGCTTCGAAGGCAAGTCCACTTTGGTTAATTTTCATATCTGCTCATTGAACGGTCCCAAACTTGAAGCCGCACGCACGCGCTAAAAAGGCGTGTCTTTAAAGATTAGGTTAGATAACCTACAAATTTTCAGATTTGGTTACGTTTTACAAAGTTGTGGTGTTGTGTAGTTAACGGCCAAGTTTACGATACATTCCTTGAAGCTGCCAAAGAAGCCGGCAGGTATTTTACCTCGCAAAACTTTGAACAATTACAAAATATTACATTTTAGGAGATGACAAGTTACTAACTGCAGAAGACGTAGACAGAATTGTAACATCTCAGCTGTCATTTGATGATTTGAAAACCATTAATGGCCAAGTTCAAATGTTCAAATACACTGAGCGACAAAAGTCTGGGTTCACGAATAATTTTTCCAATTTTACATACTGAAAATGGTTTCTGGCGCTTAAAATCTGATGTCAATGTTTACGTATCAACAAACTTCAGGTGGATACGCAAGAACACTTTATCAATTGCATGCATCGTGTTGGTAGATACAGCCTGGAAAGACACGTCCAATCATTGTGAGTTTTTCGAGTTACAGATATCGGCAGGCAGTCTACTCTAAAAATCTCTCTTGAAGAATACCAGGGTTGTGATTAAGGAAGACTTGACGAGGGCAAATCTACAGCTGTTACAAGAATCCCAAAAAATTGTAGGAAAGGGGAAGGCGTGGACACGCGATGGAAGAGTTTACGTGAACGTAAACAATTCAGTTAAAGTAATTAACATTTAACTTTCATCAAGTTATAAGGGAACCTACTAGAGTTGGTTTAAATAAAATGTCTTTGTTGGATGTGATTATTACATCGTCTTTAGCGTTAATTATGGAGTCGGGTGTGAAAAACGTAGAATTATCAGATCACGAACTTGTGTACTGCCACATTAACATGAAACTTCCTAAGTATGCCCCTGTGGCTCATGTATTTACAAGTTTTAAGCATTTTAATTTGAGTAAATTTAACGCAGATTTAGAAATGCTACCATTGCATAAGATATATTACATGCATGATGTTAACGATAAGGTTGAATTTTTTAACAATCAATTAATTAATCTTTTTAACGAGCATGCTCCATGGCAATCCATTACCTTTAAATATAAACCTGCCCCATGGCTGACAGATAACATTAAATTGTTAATGAAATTAAGAGATCGAGCGAAAAGTAAGTATATAAAACAACGAAATGAGAGTGCTTGGGATTATTACAAGCTGCTCCGTAATTATACAAACTTAGCAATTAAAAATTAAAAACAAGCTTACTTTCAATTTAAAGCTACTCATAGCAGCAGTAAAGAAATGTGGAATGAACTGAAAAGGTTGAATGTGGGTAGCTCAAATTCTAATAAAAATAAAAACAATACTGATATCCCGAATGTAGATGAAATTCATAAGTATTATATAAATAGTATACCTAACTTGCCAGTTGATGAAGATTTATATAATTTTTACTCAAATAATGTATTAGTAGAAGCATTTTTGGAATTTGAACCTGTGGCCACTGAGGAAATTATAAAAATAATTAATTCATTAAAAAGCAATTCAGTAGGACCAGATGGATTAAATGCTAAAATGTTGAAGCTGTGTTGCCCTCACATTGGTCAATACCTGGCTCACATTATTAATACTTGCATTAGGCAAAATGCATATCCTAATTTATGGAAATCTGCATTTGTAGTTCCCTTGCCTAAAGTTGAACGTGCTGTTGAACTAAAAGATTTCAGCATTCTGCCCAAAATTTTCGAAAAAATATATAATACGCAATTACGTTACCACTTACAAAAATATAAATTATTACCTGAATGCCAGTCAGGATTTCGACCAGCTCATAGTTGTACAACAGCTTTACTGCATGTAACTGATGATGTACTCAAGTCATATGATAATGGTAAATTCTATCTATGTAAAATAATTCAAATTCTGTTAGGAATCTGTAATTTTGTTGTTGTACAGTATGGAATAAATTTATATTATTCTTTATATTATTATTATTATAACCAAATTTAGTGCTATAGTGGGCTAACTCATAACCATACAATTGTTGAAATATTGCGATTTTGTTTCTGTCGTACATTATTCAAGTTTTTGATGTTTTGTTAAGAATCGGGTTGGCGTTGTCAGGGATATGTTTACAGCATGTCAATTGTTTCCGATAACTGTCAGTATTAACTGTTAATTCTCACTTCCGTGCCAAAATGCTGATATCTCCAGTAAGATGTGCAAAAATAGTCGCTCACATTGAAGAAGGACATAGCCAGAGAGATGCAGGACGTAGGTACGGAGTATCGCAAAACGGGGTTCGAAGAATTTGGCAGAGGTATGAAGCAGATGGTTTACTAACAGCCAGACCACGATCAGGAAGACCAAGGAAAACTAACGCTCAAGATGATCGATTTATGTTGTTACAATCTTTAAGAAATCTCACTGCAACAGCTACAATTACTGCTAATGAACTGGCTGCTGTCAGAAATCGGAAACCATATCGGGCTGCCATTGGTCCAAAACTTTCAGTACGCCACAAAAATAATCGACTAAATTTTGCTAGAACTTACCAGAACTGGGGGGATCCTGAATGGAGATGCGTATTATGGACAGATGAGTCTCGATTTACTTTGGATGCTCCAGATGGTCGTTCATGGGTATGGAGAAGACCAGGAGAACGCTATGCTGCTTGTGCTATGGCCACAACTTCATATTTTTTTGGAGGTTCGGTAATGGTATGGGGAGGGATTTCTTCAGATGCTTGCACAGAGCTTCACATCTATGATAGAGCAGCCCTCAACGCAGATAGGTACATTAGGAACATTCTTGAGGAATAGGTTGTTCCGTTTAGTCATTTTGTTGGTGACAACTTTCGTTTAATGCAAAATAATGGACGGCCACACGTAGCCAACATTACTCTGCAATATCTAAACGAAGTTGGAATTACACTTTTGGATTGGCCAGCCTGCTCACCAGACCTGAACCAGATAGAACATGTGTGGGATCAACTGGGAAGAGCAATTCGCACTCGCCCTAATTGGCCTCAGACATTAGGATAGGTTACCACAAGAAAATCTTGCACGATTGATTAGCAATATGCCTAGACGTTTAGAATGTGTAATTAGAGCTCGTGGCGTAGAATTAACAGTTAATACTGACAGTTATCGGAAACAATTGACATGCTATAAACATATCCCTGACAACGCCAACCTGATTCTTAACAAAACTTTATCAAAAACTTGAATAATGTACGACAGAAACAAAATCGAAATATTTCAACAATTGTATGGTTATGAGTTAGCCCACTATAGCACTAAATTTGTTCATAATAGTAATGAGTAAATTAATTCAAAACACAAGGGAAAGAACAAAACAACTACAAACACTAATAGGGTATCGAAATCTAGAGCCGGTAAAAGTAGATACACTAATGTACGCAGACGATATAGTGCTAATAGCAGACACAAGAAATAAGATGCAGAAACTAGTGAACATATGGACAGAAGAAATAGAACGAATGAAAATGGAAATAAATACAGAGAAAAGTAAGATAATGGTGATAAATAAGAAGCATGAAGACAAAACAACAGTAAAGTGCAAGGGCACAACATTGGAGGAAGTGACAACCTATGAATATTTAGGGAGTCTAATAACAAATGATTGCAACATAGACGCAGAATTAGCTTGAGCTTTATAAAAAAAATGCATGCTGTAAACTGCATGTCTGCCGTTCTCTATTCACAAACAGAACTGCTCTATGGCTTTTCTCCTGTATGATTCTTCAGATGTCGAACTAAATGACTTTTCCGTGCCACTCTGTAGTCACAGGTAGAACAACCGTATGGCTTACCTCATGTATGAGTCTTCACATCTGTAACTAAATGACTTTCCTGTGCTGTTCTGTAGTCACAGATAGAACAACTGTATGGCTTATCTCCTGTATGAATCTTCAGATGTTTAACTAAATTACTTTTTTGTGCTGTTCAGTAGTCACAGATAGAACAACCGTATGGCTTATCTCCTGTATGGGTCTTCATATGTGTAACTAAATGACTTTTCCGTGCTGCTCTGTAGTCACAAGTAGAACAACCGTATGGCTTATCTCCTGTATGGGTCTTCATATGTGTAACTAAATAACTTTTCTGTGCTGTTCTGTGGTCACAGATAGAACAACCCTATAGATTATCTCCTGTATGGGTCTTCATATGTGTAACTAAATGACTTTTCCGTGCCACTCTGTAGTCACAGGTAGAACAACCGTATGGCTTACCTCATGTATGAGTCTTCACATGTTTAACTAAATTACTTTTATCTGCTGTTCTGTAATCACAGATAGAATAACCGTATGGCTTATCTCCTGTATGGGTCTTCATATCTGTAACTAAATAACTTTCCTGTGCTGTTCTGTAGTCACAGATAGAACAACTGTATGGCTTATCTCCTGTATGAATCTTCAGATGTTTAACTAAATTACTTTTTTGTGCTGTTCAGTAGTCACAGATAGAACAACCGTATGGCGTATCTCCTGTATGGGTCTTCATATGTGTAACTAAATGACTTTTCTGTGCTGTTCTGTGGTCACAGATAGAACAACCCTATAGATTATCTCCTGTATGGGTCTTCATATGTGTAACTAAATGACTTTTCCGTGCTGCTCTGTAGTCACAGGTAGAACAACCGTATGGCTTATCTCCTGTGATGGTCTTCATATGTGTAACTAAATTACTTTTCCCTGCTGCTCTGTAGTCACAGGTAGAACAACCATATGGCTTATCTCCTGTATGAGTCTTCACATGTTTAACTAAATTACTTTTCTCTGCTGTTCTGTAGTCACAGATAGAACAACCGTATGGCTTATCTCCTGTATGAGTCTTCATATGTCTAACTAAATGACATTTCTGTGCTGCTCTGTAGTCACAGGTAGAACAACCGTATGGCTTATCTCCTGTATGAGTCTTCACATGTTTAACTAAATTACTTTTATCTGCTGTTCTGTAGTCACAGATAGAACAACCGTATGGCTTATCTCCTGTATGGGTCTTCATATGTGTAGCAAAATGACTTTTCTGTGCTGTTCTGTAGTCACAGATAGAACAACCAAATGGCTTAGCGCCTGTATGGGTCTTCAGATGTTTAACTAAATTACTTTTTTGTGCTGTTCAGTAGTCACAGATAGAACAACCGTATGGCTTATCTCCTGTATGGGTCTTCATATGTGTAACTAAATGACTTTTCTGTGCTGTTCTGTAGTCACAGATAGAACAACCCTATAGATTATCTCCTGTATGGGTCTTCATATATGTAACTAAATGACTTTTCCGTGCTGCTCTGTAGTCACAAGTAGAACAACCGTATGGCTTATCTCCTGTATGGGTCTTCATATGTGTAACTAAATGACTTTTCTGTGCTGTTCTTTGGTCACAGATAGAACAACCCTATAGATTATCTCCTGTATGGGTCTTCATATGTGTAACTAAATGACTTTTCCGTGCTGCTCTGTAGTCACAGGTAGAACAACCGTATGGCTTATCTCCTGTATGAGTCTTCATATGTGTAACTAAATTACTTTTCCCTGCTGCTCTGTAGTCACAGGTAGAACAACCATATGGCTTATCTCCTGTATGAGTCTTCACATGTTTAACTAAATTACTTTTCTCTGCTGTTCTGTAGTCACAGATAGAACAACCGTATGGCTTATCTCCTGTATGAGTCTTCATATGTCTAACTAAATGACATTTCTGTGCTGCTCTGTAGTCACAGGTAGAACAACCGTATGGCTTATCTCCTGTATGAGTCTTCACATGTTTAACTAAATTACTTTTATCTGCTGTTCTGTAGTCACAGATAGAACAACCGTATGGCTTATCTCCTGTATGGGTCTTCATATGTGTAGCAAAATGACTTTTCTGTGCTGTTCTGTAGTCACAGATAGAACAACCAAATGGCTTAGCGCCTGTGTGGGTCTTCATATGTGAAACTAAATGACTTTTCTGTGCTGTTCTGTAGTCACAGATAGAACATCCGTATGGCTTATCTCCTGTATGATTTTTCAGATGTCTAACTAAATTGCTTTTTTGTGTCGTTCTGTAGTCACAGATAGAACAACCGTATGGCTTATCTCCTGTATGATTGTTCAGATGTGTAACTAAATTAATTTTCCGTGATGTTTTGTATTCACTGATAGAACGACTGTATGGCTTTTCTCCTGTTTGTAGGCTTCTTTTATGTTTTGGGGGCTTCTCACCCGTGTGAATTTTCATATAATGTTTTAAATTACTCTTATTGTTTCTGCAGTCACAAGAAATACTTGACTTTCTTTTTAAGGCAATCCCACTGTTTCCCTGTGAGATATTTGTGTTTTCAAATTTATTAGAGGGGGCTTTGGCGTAATCTCTAGATTGTATTCCAGTTGTATTTAAATAAGCAAGAGCTGGTCTGAAAGCACCATTTGTCATGCAAGCTTTTCGCGCTGAATTCTCATTATTAGAAGTTGCTATTGTATTGTTAGTAGTCCTACACGCTTTATCTACCTTTCCATATTTTTTATGAATCTGCGAAGAGCCACTTTTACGACCAGTATAAATGTGACGATAATCATTTTTTGTGCAATGATTCCTTACATGTTTACCAAAGTGCGGTTTATATTTAGTGATAAAGGTACACATACGGCATTTGTAAATAATGTTAATTTTAAAGGCACTGCGTTTGACGTTAAATTGTTTCAAAGCTGCTTCTTTTTTACTTGATTTATTGAGGTGTAACTGAGTTTTATCTGTAGTACTTGGTAAATATGTTTTAGACATAGATTGCTTATTTATATTCTGTTCAACCGAATCGTCTTCCGTTGTACTTTCTGTATGTTGCTCTGTTCTGCGCTCATTAGGGAATTCCTGTACAAGATCTATTGTAGCTACACTAAAGTGTACTTGCTGTAAATATTTCTGGATTTGTAGTTCAGACTGATGGCACAACATTTTAAATTCGTATGATGAATTAATAGCACGAAAGCAAGAGCTGCAGACTATTGCATCTGGTGTAACGGTTAAATTCTGAAAACAAAACATTAACAGGAAATTATTAGCTTCCTTTGAAGTAAGTTAATGGGATACTCACAAGTTCTGGAACGCAGCTTTCAAGTTTTTGTCGAAGTGAAGGGTCAGTGTTCGGTTCCAATTCATCCAAACCATAATGTAAGGATTTACTTGTAATCTCTTTGAAACAAGTTCGACAAAGTCGATGTGTTTCTTCGAAGTTATTAACCATGGTGACTCAAAACATTAAATTTTATTCCATGCTGCAAAACAAAATTTTGGTTACAGATAGACTTCACAGGACACAAACAAATCAAAATTAGTACTAGCCCAAATGATTGTATTTAGTTTGATGGTGAATTAGTCAATGCTCGTCAGAGGCAAATGCATTGTTGGAACTAATTTCTTTAAATAACAATGTTACTGGTATATGGCTGTCGAGGGTATGTTACACATTTCCACATTGAGAAATATCCAGCAGTTTTGATATCAAAAATTGCTACTTGTAGGGGAATTATTCGTGTGTTTAAAGCGCCACATCTGAAGAAAAACTAAATTGTTGTAACATAGGTGAAGGTCTCAAAGGTAACTTTCATTTTCTGATACGTGCTATGACGAGGAACCCGAGAAAAATTCTGCCGATCTCATTAGGTCATTGAAAAAAAGTTATTGATTGTTATAATTGTCAGTTTTGGTAGTTGTGCCTGTAAGTTTCATAAAGTTTCATTTATTAACTACTGATTGATGAAACTAATATAACAGGGAATCAAAAATGAAAAAAATCCAGTACTACACTGCAATAAAATTTCTCGCAAAAGAGGGAATTCACTTCACATACCATTCGGAACGTTTAAAAAATGTATACTGGGAGTCTGCACATTCAGAATCTACAGTTAGATATTGGTCAATAGAATTGAAACATGGATAAAAGAAGTGAGCGCCCTGCAACTGCTCAAAATGAAGAAATGGTGGCAAAAGTGCAAAAGTTAGTTATGAAGGACAGAAGAATTATGATGGTTGAGTTAATAAGTACAAACGTTAGCAGCCGAATTAGGTTTTCCAATACTGCCACATCCACAATATTCACCTGATTTGGCATTCTCTGATTACCATTTATTTAGGAACTTAAAGAGTCATTTACATGGAACGCATTTTACAGATGATGAAAGTGATAAAAGTGCAGTTACCCAGTGGCAGCAGGAGCAAAATGCAGACTTCTATACAGACGGGATTTGAAAGTTGAATCATCGGTGGCAGAAATGTGTGGATTTGCAAGGAGACTATGTAGAAAAGGTTAAAATTGTATAAAACGTTTCAAAATAAAAAGTTCATCTTTGAAGAAGGCAAAATTTTTCTCGGTTCCATCATACAGCAGGTGAGGCGAAAATTGAATGAGGGTCATATTATTGCTGAAAAATGTGAAATAATTTTGTTTCCTTGTTGTTTGATCACAAAGTTTCCGTTTCAGCACCAGACTATTAGAGACATGACAAAAAACTCAGTTAAAAAATACCATGTGCAGAATTTTAAAATTATTTACTATTTCCGCATATTCTATTAACAAAAACTACAGGACGAAAATTAAATAATTTACAACCAATTCTCAAAAAATTACCTTGACCGGGACACACGGTTGGGAGCGAAAAATGAATGAATTATATGCTTGTAAAAAGTTCGGATTATTTTGAATGTTTTTAACTGTTAATTAATATTAAATGTCAACTGTTTACATCCTGTAAATAAATCATGGCCTGCTTTTGTTACAACATCTAGAAATTTAAATCACATGTGGAAACTTTTAGGTGTAATAACTCGGAAACAAATCACTTCTGGCAAAAACAAAATGGCTCAGTTTTCTACTGCAGGGAATCACATTAGTATTTAAGACAGATGTTTTTCAATCAAGAATCTTTAAAATTTTGAAATAATATTGATATACATACAGTGAAATCTCTCATAACGGACACTCCATTAAGGGAACTCCTCTATTGAGCGGAAATTTTTCTTGGCACCGTCGGGAACCTATGTAATTTAAATGCAAGGGCATCTCCGTTAAGCGGACTTTCTGTTAACAGGACGCGGACAGAAAAATTATGGAAATTTTTAAATATTTCCCTCTTTTAAGCGGACATGTTACTAAATTATTATGTGCTTAAATGCTAGGGAATTAGGGGAATTACATGTTTTCATATGTGTAGTATGGGATGCCTTATAAATTGCGTGTTCAGATGCTAGCTAGGAAACTACCTCTTTTCATATGCGCCCTTTGAAGTTCCGGTACAAGAAGTTACAAGTATGGTGAAACCAATTGAGCGGCGGGACTTTGAGTTTTGTATCTCTGAATATGTTTTGAATGATGTGCTAACCACTGTTGTCTGTATTTACAGGTCACCCACTGGTAATCTTCTCACTTTTTTTCAATGTCTCACAGATCTTTTGCATGACTTATATACTAATGCAAAACTGTTATTAATTGGAGGAGACTTTAATCTCAATTTTCAATTACTGAATGACAGTAATGTATTAATATTACTTAATCTATTTCATAGCTTTGGCCTCAAGCCACATGTCAACGGAAATACTCGAGTCAGCCCTAACAGTGTTTCACAAATTGACAATATTTTCTCTAATGTACACAATAATAATATCATAAGTTCTGAAATAATTATCTCGCATATATCTGATCACTATGGTCAAACATTCACTTTTAAACACTATAGAAAAGAAAAAATGCCTGTGTTTGTCAAAAAAAGATGTTTTAATAGTGAAAATCTTATTAAATTTAAAACATACTTGGAAAAAGAGTCTTGGGATGAAGTCTATTCATCTCAAGGATCGGAAGACAAATACTCTACTTTCTTTGCAATCTTATTTTATCATTTCAGCATTTCTTTTCCTGTATGTACTTCTAGGATAAAAAATGGTAAGCCCTCCTGGCTGAATACCGAAATTCGTAGATATTCAAATTACATAAAAGACCTATATGTAGCTTATAAACAAACTAATAACAGAAACACTTACGAAACATACAAAATTGAAAAGAAAAACTACAAAAAATATTTATCTGAATATCAGAGGTCAATCAATGGCAGTAAAATAGTAAATTCAACCAACAAAACTAAATCAGCATGGAAAATCGTAAATTCAATGAGCAATAAAAATAAGAGTAGCTCTGATATTTCTCTAAAAGTGGGTGAGTTGTTAGTAACCAAACCTGAGACTTTAGCGGCTTTATTTGCTAATCATTTTGATTTGCCATTTTCACCTCTTAATAACTATGAGACTAAAATAAATTAAAATTATCCTACAATTTTCCTTGTGCCAGTTTTACCTGATGAGGTATTTCGAGTGATTATGTCTTTGCCAAATAAATTTTCTGCAGGATTAGATGAAATTCCAGTATATGTAATTAAATTTGCTGCACAATATTTGGCCAAACCATTGTCAGATATTATAAATGAAACTTTTCTCACGCAGGTTTTCCCAGATACCCTTAAGTTTGCGAAGGTAGTTCCTGTTTTTAAGAAGGGGAATCAACAAGATATAAATAATTATCGTCCAGTTTCATTGCTTCCTTCTGTGTCAAAGGTTTTTGAAAAGGTTATCTATGTTCGAATAATGAGTCACCTTATTAAATATAATACTCTTAACAAACATCAGTCTGGTTTTATTCATGGCAGATCTACCGAGATGACAATCTTTGACGCTATAGCTTACATAATGGACCGATTGGACAAAAACCATAAATTGGCAGGTCTATATTTCGATTTGTCAAAGGCTTTTGACACGGTTGACCACACCCTTTTGCTACATATCTTGGAGAGATATGGCGTGAGAGGGGCCGCCTTAAATCTGATAAGATCATACTTGTCGAATAGGTGGCAAACCGTGCAGGTGTCATCTGGGGGTCTTAGTGCTTGTTCCAGGTCCATGATCATCAAACAAGGGGTCCCACAGGGATCTATTTTAGGCCCTGTTCTGTTTTTGGTGTATGCCAACAGCTTGCCAAGTGAATTTTTTCCAGATTTAGTGTGTCAATTTGCCGACGACACATCAGTGATCGTTTCGGATTTTTCCGTCAATGTCCTGTCAACTGGTTGCTCTAGGGCTGCTGATTTGATGAGGGACTGGTGTATTAATCATAATCTGAGACTCAATTGAAACAAAACGGGTCTGTTGGTTTTCACAAAGTCTGCAAATAACTCCGAATCTTTACTTGTTCGTTTTGACGATAAAACTATACCTGTTACAGACCATATCAAATTTTTGGGGCTTCATTTGGATCCCACCTTGAACTGGGACTATCATATATATGCTCTGCAATCCAGATTAAGCAGCGTATGCTATCTTATCAGACGCATGCGAGAGGTTGTGTCAATTGATATAATTAGACTGTTCTACTTTGCACAAGTCCAATCTATATTAAACTATGGGATTATATTTTGGGGTTCTGCTAGAAAGGCCTCAGATATATTTATATTGCAAAAACGCATCATACGGTGTATTCTTGGACTGCACCCTAGAACCTCATGCAAGCCATATTTCTTCCAATTGGGTGTATTAACTGTCCCGTCACTTTACTTTGCTGCCTTAGTGGTGTTTGTGAAGAAGAACCCACAATTGTTTCTTGAAAATCATGCCTTCTATAACGACACCATGACTATTGTCACCAGACACAGGGCTGACTTAAGCATTCCATCTCATAAATCATCCTTTTTCAAAAGAGGTCCACTCTATATGTGTATTAAGGCATACAGAATGCTACCTATGAATATTAGGGACATTAATCATATAAACAATTTCAAAAAAAAGCTGAACCAGTGGTTGCACCAAAAATGTTTCTACTCATTTAATTTTTTATCGTGAATTATAGTTTCATTAGTTTTGTAATTGCTATCATTGTAGTGTAAAATTATTATTGTTTATAGTTAAATTAGGAAGCCTTCTGCTTGTTCCATCAATTTGTGACGTTGCTTTGTCGTGTTTTTCGATATTGTTGGCAATAAAGGATATTATTATTATTATATTATATTATTATGTTTTCCAACCTTAAACCTCAGTTATGTACCTGAATTTCGGAAGCGAATGAAGTGTTCTGCGAAAACGATTTTATTTATTTATAGCAAAATGCTCTTTGTTTATAGCTGCATTTGATTAAAAACAGGTGGGTTTTCCTCATTACAGGCTCCAGTTGATATGTATATACTTAAGCTACTTTTTCACAGTAATGTCATAATGAAAAGCAAACGTAGAACTGTATGTATTTAAAAATGTATGTAGTCTTTGTCATTCTATATTCAAATAAAGATTAAACAAAAAAAAATTGAAAATTAAAGCACTTCTATTAAGAGGACACCTCCATTAAGCGGGCAAAAATTGTGGCACCACGGTGTCCGCTTATGAGAGATTTCACTGTACGCATCACACAATGTGTAAATACTTTTTTTAAATCAATATATGAAAAGTAATTTTATTGAAGAATAAGCATCGCAAAATAACAACAGTAGGGATGAAACTTGTAAACGTTTATAAATAAATATAGGTATAGAAAAATTTGTTTACGTGTAATCAACCTGCTTTACAAAATTCTTCTTTTTTGTTAACACGACCACTGCTCTTCGAGTATTCCGTATTCCGTTTTATGCTAGAGGTTTCGATCCAATTGTACATGAATACAGGAAGTACTAAAGAATTATTACTCCCTAATTTAGCATATCTGCCAAAATGTTGTTTTGTTTACACGTTACACATTTAAAACAAATAACTGATGTGAACATGAAATAGCTCGCATACTTGCTGTAAACTGAAGTCTGTACAATTTGGTCAACAGAATTCTTTCCTCCCTAGAGTACATTATTTTTTTAACTATTTAGTGATGTTTCTATATTGCATTTTAAAATAATAGTAGTTTGTATACCAAGGCACTGAAGTTTAGCTTTTTATCACGAATATAGATTTAGTTGCCGAGGCCCATAGGGGCAAGGCAAATAAACCACATGAGGTATAAAAAGGAACTTCAGCGCCAAGGATTACATTATGTTTTTTTTTAAATCCAGAAATCGTGAAATTACAACATTTTAACCAACTTTTCTAGGTTATGTTAATGTTGTTTGACGTTTATCTGTTGCCTCGCCGCCTACAAAAAAGTCATAAAACAATGGATTACTTCACTGCGATTTCTCATATTTTAATGACAATTTCGAGGTACTTCACTGCCGATTTCAAAAAAACATTTACACAGTGTTTGGTGTGTCCTTGGAAACTAGTAGGTAACAATCAAATCCCCATGGAAATGACATTATGCTGTTCAGGGTGGAGGTTATAGTGGACTGTATGATTTTAATTTGGACAATTGCAGGATACGTCTTAAGAGGTGCAGAAATTAAAAAGGGTTGCAAACCAACGGTCTCGTGCAGTCTCACACGAGATGATGTAATAATAGACTTAGTTCCGTTGTTGCAGAGGTTCGGTGAATACAGACAGATGTTAAAACTGTATTGTTTATTGACTAGAAAAGTTCCTATTTATATACATAATACTATGACGTAAATTACAAGGTTCAGATTATTTGCCCCAGTTCAGCTCGCATATGCACTTGCGTTTTTAATTTCATAACAGATAGCAAGTTTGCATATTTGCAGTTTGTTCACCGGGTCATTCGACCAATGCTGACAGTTTTATTGCACATTTCCGCATGTAACAGCCAACTTACGAAATGTATGCATTTTTAATTTTAAAAGTTAAAA
Organism: Agriotes lineatus; assembly: GCA_940337035.1. NCBI lineage: Eukaryota > Metazoa > Arthropoda > Insecta > Coleoptera > Elateridae > Agriotes > Agriotes lineatus. The sequence continues at coordinate 118,933,717 of OW679200.1, read as the reverse complement.
TTATGTTTTGATTCCTAAACAATGCATTAAAAAATACACTGCATATCAAAAATGTGCAGTAACCTTTACGTTAATATTATCTTTTCTAATGTTGCTTATAAATTGGTTAATTGTAATTCTTAAAATAACTGGTTAATACTTAGCTAATTAATCTACGTGTTCCACTCTTGGTAAACATTGCTGAATTTGATGACTTATTGATTTGATACAGCACATACCTATTTTGTTTTGGAAATATTTTTTCTCAAATCTAAATAAACTGGTAACTCATAATAATATACTCTGTTCATGCGCATAATTAAACAGTTATTTAAAACAATACAAGGTGCCTCAAAAAGAGTGGTAACTTTTCCAAATTGTCTCAACAGTTGTCGCTTTATCTAAAGTAAAAAAACGGCGAGGTCTAACTGTACATGGAAGACAAGCGCCAAATAAGAATTCGATTTTTAAATCAAATGAATAAATTTGAAAGAACTAATAAACTAACAAATCAATGCAGGAATTACAGTAGGTTTTTGAATTGGTGGTTTTGTTGTTCAATGCAAAGTCCAACACGATCTTCTACGCATCTTGTACACATTTCTGGTGTGAACGTTTCAAACGCCTGCCGTATAAATTCCATTAATGTTAGAATGTCTGGATGAATCGTTCCATAATATACCAAGTCACGAATGGTGTTGTTAAATCACAACTACCTGGTGGCCATTTTAGTAGTCCTCTTCGTCCAATTCAAGCAAGAGGAAACTGCTCGTTTAAAAACACAAGCACATATATCGCATAGTGGGGGGCGCCGTCCTGTTCGAAAATCACATCCCAGCGTTCCCAAATTGAGGGCAAAATTTGTTTTTGTAGTAGCGTTAAATAAAGATCCCGTAATGCTTTCCTCAATAAAAAAAAGCCCAATAATCCCTCTTCTGAAAATACATGCCCAAACGTTAATACCAAATCAGCAAAAGTTTCTCTCAATGGTAGATGTTTTTTACCTGACTGTGGACTTCGTACCGGCAAAATAAGATCGAATCTGAGTTTAGCATTCCTATCAATTGAATAAATGCAATCATGAATATTATTTATTTAAACGATTATAACCAAATTACCATACTACAATATAATATATTATCTAATAAAACTTAATTTTAACTTTTCTTGATTATTTAATTCCATGCCTTTCTATCTCTTGTCAGGTTCCTTAATTCTCTCCACTGTATGTCCCTGATTTCTGCTGCCTTCTGTACCTGTTCCTCCCATTTCCTTCTTGGTCTACCTATTTTGTTCTTTCCCTTTGTTCTTGCGTCATATACTCTTTTCGCTATCCTATTGTCATTCATTTGGAGAAGGTGCCCCATCCATCCCAGTTGCCTCTCTTCTCCAGTTGCCTCTCTTCTATCAGTTTCTTTATGGGTGTCACTTTCAATTGTTGCGTTATACTTTCATTTCTCACTCTATCCAATCTTGTGATTCCCTTAATTTTTCTAAGATATCTCATCTCCATTGCCGTGATTTTACTCTCATTTCTTCTGTTGATTGTCCAAGATTCGCTGCCATAGATTAAAGAAGGTCTTACCACTTTTTTATACACTTCAGATTTTATTTGTTCCGGGATTTCTTTTTTCCCGAGGAACGTGTTTTTTAGTATATTATATATTTTTCCCGCCTTTCCTATTCTTTCCATTATTTCACTGTCTATTTCCGCCTTGTTTTCTATTGTTGTACCCAAATATTTGCAACTTGCTACCTGTTCTAGTACTTGACCTTCTATATTGATATTGTGGTGTAAGTCCTTCCATGCAATAACCACAGTTTTTATTTTTTCTATGTTTATTTCCATATTTATTTTTCAGAGTTCGCGATGGTAAATGTTAACATTTTTTTTGTAGTTTATCCGCTGATTCTGCTACTAACACCATATCATCTGCGAATAGTAATTCCTGTATTATTATTCTATTCGGTCTTCATTTTCCCACTTCCATATTATTACATTCCATTTTTTCACAATATCATCCATAAGTACTGAAAATAGAAGTGGACTAAGAACGCACCCTTGTTTCAATCCTAGTTTTGTTTCAAATTGGTCTGACTCATCGTTGTGTGTCCTTACTTTATTCCTGTTGTCTCTGTATAATGCTTTAATGACATCTATCAATTCTTTTTCCACTCCTCTTCTTTCCAAGCTTTCCCAGACATCCTTTCTCCTTACCCTGTCAAAGGCCTTTTTAAGGTCTATGAAGCAGATATGTATTTCCTTCTTTTTCCTTATCATTTTTTCTCCCAGTTGTCTAACTGTGAAAATTAGATCCTGTGTACTTCTGCCTCTACGGAATCCATGTTGCGACTCTTCTAACGAAGTTTCAATTTTCTCTCTCAGTCTCTTCTCTATTATTCTGGTTAGTACTTTGCCGGGTATGCTCATTAATGTAGTTCCTCTATAGTTTGTGCAATTTTTTGGATCTCCTTTTTTATCAAGTGGTAGTATTATTCCTAAGTTCCAGTCCGTGGGTATTACTTTATGAGTTATGATATCATTTAACAAATCACGAAGTTCCTCTGTAGCTTTGTTCCCCATGTCTTAACATTTCTCCTGCGATTTCATCTTCCCCTGGTGCTTTTCCTAGTTTAAGTTTGTTAATTGCTTCGGTGATTTCCTCTCTTGAAATTTTATGTACATTTTCGGATTCCCCATGAACTGTCCTTGTTTCCTCCCTCACTTGTTCTTCATCACTACCTGCTTCTGTTAATTCTTCAAAATATTCCTTCAATCTTTGCATTATTACCTTATCCTCAGATATCACATTCCCATTCTTGTCTTTTATATTTCTTAGTTTGGGCGGTTTCTTTTGGTTTAACTGCTTTAAGGTATTGTAGAATAGTTTTTGATTTTCTAAATAGTTTTCTTTCATCCTATTTCCGAACTCTTCCCATGATTTTTCCTTTGCTTCCTTTATAAGTAATCTTCTTTGTTTCTGTTCTTGCTTTCTTGTATGTGTTATAGTCTTCCTCATTTCCCGTTAATATAAACTTTTTCCATTTTTTCCTTCTTTTCTTTGACTTTTTGTTGAATCTCTGTTGACCACCATCTACTTCCCTTCCTGGATGTATTCACAATTTTGTTTACTCCACAGCTAGTTCTTGCAGCTTCTAGGATGTTTTCTTTAAAATGACTCCATTTAATTTCTATATCTTTACTTTTTATATTGCTTTGCTCAATTTTCTTCTCTAAGATTTCTTGGAAAATTTTTTGCGTTTTATTCTCCTTTAGTCTATAGCTTTTAATTGTTTGTTTGACTATTTTCTTCCTTTTTATCTCTTGTTTGTCCTTTGTGTTTATCCAGAGTTCCAACCTTAGTAAATAATGGTCACTTCCTATTTGCATTTCTTTTTACCCTTACATCCTTCACTCTCTTCCAATTCTCTGTATTTATAATAAAATAGTCGATAATTGACTTCTCATTCCTGGAGCGGACTTCCCTGGTGTATTTTGTATGTCTTTGTGCATGAATTTCGTGTTGGCAATCACAAAATCGTTCCCTACACATAGGTCTATTAACCTCATACCATTATCATTTTTAGTGTTTTCTCCATGCGATCCCATATATCTTTCAATGCCTGCATTGATATTGCCTACTCTGCCATTCATATCCCCCATAACAATTACATTTCTTTCTCCTTTATCAATTTCCATTTGCAGCAATTAGTAGAACTGCTCTTTCTCCTCCTTTCTCGCGTTGTCATTAGGCGCATACGCTACTATTATCGTCCAGGTTTTTTCATTATCTATTTTAATGTCTAGTGCTAATAATCTTTTTGCACTCCTGGAACTAAACAACCTACTTTAGGCGTCATTTTGAGAGACCAAAATGTCACTTTTAATCCCTGAGGGTTTACATTTTTATTTAATCCTTCAGGGATCAAAAGTGGAACTTTGGTTCTTAAAAATTACATTATTTACAACATTACCTTAGTTACTCATTTACATTTCCTAAGCCATCCAATTTTCCGAATCGGAACGTATAAATTTTAAAACCAGCAAAATCAGATTTATTTCATGATTTGTAATCCGGGAATGCAAAAAATAGCGTATATACTGGGGGCCAAAGTGCCTTTAATCCCTTGAGTGATTATTGCCCTCGACTTCGTCTCGGACAATAAACTTTGTTACGTGTAATTTTACATTTAGATACAGTTAAGGATTGTTTGGATAATTTCTTAGCTTAAATACATTCATATAGTTAGATTCACCTGCATACGTTAGGTGTAGCTTTGGTTGCATACTCATTTTTGCAATTTTTGGGACTTTTGGAAAATCCTTGATTTTTAGGGAATTTTGAGTAACAGTTTTGAAAATTGTTTTGATAGTACGATTTCCGGCGACCATTTTTTAAGTTTTCCTTTTTGGAGCTGCATGTGATCTTTGGAAATTTTCACTTAAGTGGATTACGTAGTTTCCATATTTCTTTGAGGAATCTGCCATCCAGAAATAGGAAATGGGTGTTATATTACTAAAATGAATCCGATTGTATTGGGATAAATATATATTTCTGCAATTTACTTACTCGAGGCCACATTACAACTCTGGCCTCCTCGTCCTAGTTTGCTGTATCGTTTTCCGATTTTTCGGGATCTAATATGCCTGTGGCATTGATGTTACTTGGCTAAGGCACCTGGAGCAACGATCCCATTCCAGTCCGAACCCCTCAGCACATGTGATAGTTCGCATGCAAGGCTTCTCCCCATGGTGACTGCACTCGACTACGTTTCTCACCCGCAAAGTTAGATAAAGGCCTGACTCTTTGGAGGTTATTCAAGCTGGTGGACATCTTAATAGCTATCCCCCATAGCTGTTGATGTAGCGGCCCTTCTGTGCACAATCCAGGTATCTACAACACCTAGTGTTATCTACCTTTTGGTGTTTATTGAACTGAAAATATCGTTCGTTATGGCACTATGATCTTTACTTTATGTATTGTACTTACCTAGGTATATGCTAGCGAAATTCATGCCGTTTTACATGCGGAATATTGTGTAACTTCGTTGTACATCACGTGCAATTATTTTTGTAGAATAGGGTAATGTCATTCTATGCATTTAATATCCTTACGTTGGTAGTACTGCTTTGGTCGCGTTCAAGTTCCAAGTACTTGTCAGTGTTTTAAAATTTAAACTATTGCGATGGTCTCCGGGAGCATCAATTTGACACTTAACATAATATGAGCACCGTAAATACACCATTTTATGTGTATTAGCACTCCCCTAGGCGAAATGGTACCAATTCGAAGAGGTTCGCGACTAGATAGATTATTTACTTAATTAATCAAGCGATTTAGAACTTACTATTCTCCCGCATTCCGGTATCGCTGTTTTTAATATATTTAAGTCACTATCGTAGTTGATACACGGGTACTCGAACGAATTGCGATTATCGTAGTTACATTTTCGACTTTATTAATATAAAATCTTGTACATTACATACCACTAAGATTACATCTACAAACTATTCCATTTACATACTATTATCACAGAATTGTGTTGCCTTTTCCAAGTATGACACAGAATTTTGAATGTGTACAAACTGTAAATAAATAACTAGGTTATTTCGAGTCTTGGTGTTTTCTGTCTTTTATTATTTTTTTTTTTTGTGAAACAGCTAGTGGTTTAGGAATTTACACGGCCACCTGTAGGTTTTCTGGTTTGGACCGTCTCAAACCAGTGGCGCTTCCGGACAACCCACCCCATCCTGCTCAGGACCTAGCTGGCGAAAATTTGCTACACCACTCGACAATTTCTGAACCGCCGTGCTGTGTAGTAGCTATATTATTATTTATTTTTTTGTTTTCCCTTTTTCTCTTATGTGCGTGTCTTTTCCCCCGTGTAGCAAGGTAAGAACTTCACTCGCGGGATCAAATGATGTACTTTCGTCCCTTGGTATACGAGGTCTGGCTATTAAATAACGAGACTGCGCGCGCAAAAGGCATCCTAGAGGGAGGGGGGGGGGGGGAAACGAATGCAGCGTTGGATAGCTGGTAGTGTCTACTATTCCGGTACGAAAACACGTTTTTGTCGCTGTAGTAGTATTTTTTCTATAGAGGTTAGAAACAAACGTGTTTTTTTCTCGTGCCGATAACAATGTGTGACGAAAAACACGAGCAACGGATCAATGTGAAATTTCTCCTTAAATTACAAAAAACTCCGACTGATGCTATAAGTTGTTGAAAGAGGCCTATGGTGAGAATTCTCTATCTCGTGTGCGTGTTTTCCAATGGTATAAACGGTTTTCTGAAGGCCGAGAGAGCACCGAGGATGACCAATGTCCAGGTTGACCTGTCTGTTTCAACTCCGCAAACAGTGACCAAAATCAATGAAACTGTGCGCGGAGATCGTCGTATGAGCATTCGGATGATTGCTGAGACTGTAAACGCCGATAAAGAAACTGTCAGAAAAATTTACATGCCGAATTGAACAGGAGGAAAATCTGTGCGAAGTTGGTCCCAAAAAATTTGACCCCTGACCAACGGCTCGTCCGTCAACAGATCTGTTCAGATTTTCTTGAGAGGTTAGATGAAGAGCCTGAATTGATGGAAAACATTATCACTTGCGATGAAACCTGGATATTCCAATACGATGTTGAAACTAAGCGACAATCCATGCACTGGAAAACTCCTGCATCGCCAAGAATGAAAAAAGCAAGGATGTCGAAATAAAAATTTAACCCATAACTGGTGAGGTGGAAATTTTATCACATAACTGGTGAGGTGGGGTTTGACAAACCCCAGACTTATTTTGGCTCCTGGGATGACTTGTATGAAAAAAATGCTTCAGTTATAAAATGTAATCTATCTGTAGTATCTAAGAAAGAGGTGCAATAAGATTTTTTTAAATTTAGAGTAACAAATTAAAACAAATTAATTATATTGCGAAAAACTGTATTTGTAGTACAAAAAAAACACTGATTGCATTAATTGAGCAAAACTCAATTCTGGTTTGAACTATAAAATTAAAAATAAGTTCTATACGCTACAATAAGATAATAAAAAATAAATACAAAAAAAATTCAAAAACAAAATGGCGCCAAGGCAGTTTTCAGGGATCATTTCTTATGCACAATCCATGCAACGGGTAATACACCATGCACCGCAAATTGGCGTTAAACATTCGGAACAGATCACTTTTGTCTTTTTATCATTACTCCTAGGGCACTTTCCACATTGAACCTGCCTCTGAAGTTGTTGTTGGGGGATAACAGGGACGGTTTTCTTCAGGATCTCCGCGATATTGATCCGTAACTCGCGAGGTAGCCGTTTGTTCATCAGTCTTGCATTTAGTTGCGGTTCTACTAGTTCTTTGGCAAGCTCTTTTATAAAATCCAGCCTATTAACTGTGCGATTCCCAGCAAAAGAAAAAAATATGACGTGCGAATTAACTAGACTGATGTTAATTAAAGTGTAGAAAATGGCCAATGGCCAACGTCTAGTGCGTCGGCTCGTGGAATATATGGTGCATTTTTCATCGAGGGCATCAACTCCTCCTTTTGTTTGGTTATAGAACACAATGATCTCGGGTTTTTCTGTTTGGGGATCTGTGCTTTCCGTATGATGCATTGAGGAAATCAGAAGAACGGCTTTCTTTCTTTTTGGAACATATGAAACTAATGTAAAATCATTTATAAATCCGTACATGGCTGATTTTTCGTCTTTTGTTTTTGTGGGAAGAAATTCCTTGGGAACTTCTCGTTTGTTCTTTTTTAAGGTGCCCACATATGTTAAGCGTTGATTTTTTAATTCCGAAATCAGCTCCATAGAGGAAAACCAGTTGTCTGCTGTTACATTCCGGTTTGAACCCACAATGGGCGTAACTAGTCGTAGAACCGACTGACTCGGCTTACTCATTTTTTTATGAGCATCGGAGAGAGTTTTCCCATCGCTATCTTTACCTGCGTAAATGTATCCATTTAGAAAATAGTGGGTCTTAGCATCGTTCAAGGCCATAACTTTTATACCATACTTCCGAGGTTTATTGGGAATGTACATCCTGAATTTGCACCGACCTCTAAATCCAATCAACATTTCCTCTACGCAAGCGTATTCTTCTATAGAGTAGGAAGCTTGACAGTTCTTGACAAATATTTCGAATATCGAAGATATTGCAGCAGTTACTTCAATATTTTTTCTTTCATCCCTGTCTAACGCGTTGTCAAAACGAAGATAGAGTAAAATTACAAGAATGCGCTTCAAAGAAATAGTACAACGAAAAATGTTTCGCCCAGTTCCATCTGTAGCGAACAGAGCAGCGAGGTCTTCGTGATTGGATTTGAAGACTGCCGAGTACATTAATATCCCAAGGAATGCTAGCACCTCTTGCATATCTATGTCTCTATAATCATACCGCAGAGGTTCTGCAAGATGATTTCTTACTTCAACTAGTTTTTCATTTGTTCGCAAAACTACTTCATTGAGAATTTCATCAGTGAAAAGCAGCTTCCAGGCTGAAATAGGTTTGCAAACCACCTCTAATATTGTGCATCCTTGTGCGGACATTTGGCTTCGGTGGCTCCGCTGACCACTTGAAATTATTTTTTCCATAATAACTTTTTGAGGTTTTCTTCTGTTTCTTTACTTCAGGCACATCATCTGCATTGTCAACCAATTCATCTTCAGATTCGGAATGGACACTACCATGCTCGGATTCACTATCAGACAAGTCAATTTCAGAGTCTGAGTTGTGATCAGATCGAAAATCAGCTGCTACATCCTCTTCACCGCTGTATTCGCTTTCCAAATCGTCCAGAGTTTCCCTTGCCCGTTTCTCAAAACCAGGCTCATCGGGTCTCATACTTTTTTTTAGAGGAACCGCCATATTCAGCTACCAAAAAAAAAGAAGCTGTATCAAAAAAGTTACGTAACTGGTGAGGTGGGGTTACACAAACCCCATCGAGCAAATGAAGCGTGATAATACAAAATTACTAACCTGCAATAATGCGTACGTACACTGATAGCCTAGCTAATACACTGACGGAGAGGTACTGTGAAAGTTATTGCCCTCCGCGCCTTAACTACTGCGCAGTCTCATATTAATAAGCCATGCTAATCGTTTTTTTCGACATCATCGGCATCGTGATGACTGAATGGGTTCCAGAGGGTCAAACTGTACACCAAACTTACTATTTTAAAGTTTTGACAACACTGCGAGAACGAGAAACGGCCGGAGTTGTGGAAAAACAAGTTGTGGATTTTGCACCAGGACAACGCACCTGCCCATAACGCGCTGTCTGCAAAGCGTTATTTAGCCACTAGAGGCACTCCAGTGCTCAAACACGCGCCGTACTCGCCTAATTTAGCACCCTGTCACTTTTTTCTGTTTCCGAAGATCAAGTCTGGGGAGGGGAGTACATTGAAGGGAAGTATTCGATTATAGAATAATTTTTAAAATAAAACTCTTTTTCATAAGCAGTCTCGTTATTTAATAGCCAGACCTCGTATAATATATACAGGGTGTTCCGAAAAATCGTTTACAAATTTTCAGGGATTGGAGAGGAAGACAAGTGAAGCAATTTTCGTTATGCAACATATGGTCGTAAACATCTCCTTGTTATTGAAAAAAAATAATTTATTACAGATTGCCTTTTATTGTAAGTTACAAAAGTAAAATAACAAAATGGTACTTAACAACCATCATTCATAATAATTGCTCGAACTGTCGACCTACAACACCGTTGCAAGCGTAGCAGCGACGCACCATGTTAGCTCGAACTCTGGCCAAAATTCGTGGAGTTTCCCGGATCCTTCCACAGGCATCAATAATTCGGGCTACCAAGTCCTCCTGTGTGTTCACTGGAGTCGCGTGATGGAAAGATTTTGAGTTACGAAGAGAAATGTATCCTTAAAAGAAAAGCTCGAGTGTTTTTTGGCAAGATAAATTAACTACATAATACGCGAAATGTCCCGAAAAATCGTTTACAAATTTTCAGGGATTGGAGAGGAAGGCAAGTGAAGTAATCTTTGCTACGCAACATATGGTCGGAAACGTCTCCTTGGTATTAAAAAAAGTGATTTATTGCATATCTCTTGTTATTGTACGTTACAACGATAATTGATAACATGGATAAAACAGGCATAAACTTGCATAGTTTAATCTGCTGTTGGGTGTTTTGCTGCTTGTTGATCGTCGCCAAAGTTACTACAATTCATGTTAAGTTGCTATACCGTAGTGGAAATGGGAGACCAGTTCACGTTTGCAGAATTCGCTGACATGCATCTGGTGTATGGAGAAATCGGTGGCAATGCGAGGGCAGCGGAGAGGTTGTACCGTGAGAGGTTTCCAACAAGGCGTCATCCTTCGCACCCTACATTTTCTGCCGTTGATCGCCGGTTGAGTGAAACTAGATCAGTTAAGGTCAGAAAAGAGGCGTCAGGAGCAAAGAGACGTGTGCGAACACAATCTTTTGAAAATGAGATGCTCCAGCTATTTGAGGACAATCCCTCCACCAGCACACGCGCAGTTGCCCATGCAATGGGTGTTCAGCATGTTCGTGTATGGGACGTGCTTCACGAGCAAGGGTTGTACCCGTTCCACAACCAGAAAGTCCAGCCACTCCTGCCAAACGACTACGAACCCAGAATGGAATACTGCGAATGGTTCTTAGAGCGTTGCAATACGGACCCACAATTCCCATCGCGTATCCTGTTTACCGATGAGGCCACCTTCACGAGGGATGGGATTTTCAACTTTAAAAACAACCACGTCTGGAGTGAGGACAATCCGCATGCAAATCTGTCGAGAGGCCATCAACAACGATTCAGCATCAACATTTGGGCCGGCATTGTCGAAGATTGTTTGGTGGGCCCTTACATGTTACCACCTCGACTGAATGGCGAAATTTATGTAACCTTCCTCCAAGAAGTTTTGGTGGAGTTATTAGAAGACGTGCCCCTAGCAGTCAGGGAGGGTATGTGGTTTCAACATGATGGGGCCCCCGCTCATTTCAGTCATGCTGTACGCCAACATCTGGATCTGACATATCGCAATCATTGGATAGGAGAGGCGGGACCGTCAATTGGCCAGCACGTTCCCCTGATTTAACGCCGCTGGATTTCTTCCTATGGGGACATTTAAAAAGCTTAGTGTACGCGACTCCAGTGAACACACAAGAGGACTTGGTAGCCCGAATTATTGATGCCTGTGGAAGGATCCGGGAAATTCCAGGAATTTTGGCCAGAGTTCGAGCTAACATGGTGCGTCGCTGCTACGCTTGCAACGGTGTTGTAAGTCGACAGTTCGAGCAATTATTATGAATGATGGTTGTTAAGTACCATTTTGTTGTTTTTACTTTTGTAACTTACAATAAAAGGCAATCTATAATAAATCATTTTTTTTCAATAACAAGGAGACGTTTACGACCATATGTTGAATAGCGAAAATTGCTTCACTTGTCTTCCTCTCCAATCCCTGAAAATTTGTAAACGATTTTTCGGAACACCCTGTATATACCGGGTGACTATAAATGATTGTGATTTTTTTTCTTATGTTAGCACTGTTTATGTTGGTGGCACTGTAAGTCTATATCAAATTTGAGGTTAGCAGGTTAGGTTTTGCGTCAGTTTCGACACAGAATGACGCAAAACCTAACCTGCAAACATTGAATTTGACATAGACTTACAGCGCCACCAACATAAGCAGTGCCAACCTAAGAAAAAAAATCACAATCATTTATAGTCACCCGGTATATACAGTGTCCGCCAAAAAGTCGGCATAATATGGAAAAAATTTATTTTTGATTTAAAAAAAAAAATGTTTACGGGAATAATTTGTGCTTGTCTACAAACCTATTTAGCCCATATCATATATACCGAGTGATTTTTACTTCTTTAGAAAAGTGCTATTTTTCGGAAAATAAGAAAGATTTCAATGAGATTTTTTTTTTAAATGAGTTATTTTTAGCGAACTGAACAATCTCAAGGCCAGAAAACCCCTAATTTTTTTTAACTTTAGCTAAAAATTAATTTTTCAATTTTTTAAATATTTTTCAAAATTTCACACATCAAGACTTAATATTAAAATTCAAATTTTTGTATGTGAAGATTTTAAAGATTTATAATTGAAAAAAATAATATAAAATGTTAATTACTTCTTTAGATTTTTTTATTATTTACCGAAAAGTAGTATGTTTACATAATTTTTACGTTTTTTATGCAAGGTGCTTTTTTGGAGAAATATTTTTTAATTCTAATTAATATCTATTTAAATTGCTTCAAGAAACTCTAATCTAGCCCTGTAAATGAATTACTGTTACAAAAATCCTGTAAATGTTCTTTTACAGTTGTCTAAATGAGGAGAATTTTTAGAACATGTAATTGAATAAAGAAAAATCTCCTCATTTAGATAACTATAAAAGAACATTTACAGGATTTTTGTAACTGTAATTCATTAACAGGGCTAAAGCAATTAACATTTTATATTATTTTTCCCAACTATAAATCTTTAAAGTCTTCACATTTTAATATTAAGTCTTGATATGTGAAATTTTCACATACAATCTCATAAGAGCATCAATTCTTTCCGGAAATTTTTTTGAGTGTGGTCCAACAACGTCGTATTAATTTGCCCGAGCGGGACGCGAGGGCAAATTAGGACGTTGTTGAATGCACGAAAAATAATTTCCGGATATGAATTAATGCTCGAATGGAGATTCGGTAAGAAAATCGTAACGATACAAGCCCTCAAAGTTAGGCTGATCTACCTACAAAAAATTTCCAAGAAATTTTTTTATTGTCTTGGTTACGGCTCGTGAACTAATTTTTCTATTGGTCATTAATGAGTGTCGTACGATTTTCAAAAATATTAAAAAAACTGAAAAATAAATTTTTAGCTCAAGTTAAAAAAAATTAGGGGTTTTCTGGCCTTGATATTGTTCAGTTCGCTAAAAATAACACGCTTTAAAAAAATCTCATTGAAATCTTACTTAGTTTCAGAAAAATAGCACTTTTCGGATTTTGTCAATTTTGAAAAACTTAATTTTCTAAAGAAGTAAAAATCACTCGGTATATATGATAGGGGCTAAATAGGTTTTTAGACAAGCACAAATTATTGACGTAAAAAGTTTTTTTGAAAATAAAAATGTTTCCCATATTATGCCGACTTTTTGGCGGACACTGTATATTCAGCTCTTCAGGCGCTTAAGGCCCATGGCTTTTGAAAGTTCGTTCTTCCATCGTTCTCTATCCTTGGCTATTTCTTTCCAAATTTCCAAATTTTTGTAAGTCTTCCATTACATAACCTTGGCCTGCCTCTTTTGTTTCTTCCTTCCGGGTTTTCTTGGTAAATTTTTTAAACGGCTCTTTCTTCTGGCAGTCTTATTAAATGTCCTAACCATCTTAATCTGTTTCTTCTTACAGTCTCCATTATTAAATTTTCCCCATATAGTTCTTCTATTTTGTTATTTGTTCTCCTTCTCGCACTCACCGATTTCATTGCTGTGGCTATTCGCTTATCTACTTCTTTTTGGATTTTGCCGTTACTTGTTATTTCTACACCTAAATATTCTACACTGTTCCTTCTTACTAATTTTATAGAGCTCGAGTCTACACGCACCACTAGCTCTGGTTCTCCTTTCTCTGGCTATCGTCCTAGCACCATGTAATTTGATTTGTTTTCATTTATTTTCAGCCCCACTTTTCAGGCTACCTTTGCAAACCTGCTCACTATATCTTTAACTTCCTCCCTCGTTCTTGCTAAAATAACTACATCATCGCGCTAAAATCTGATGCGAGTTTCTGAAAATAGTTCCTCTCTTATGTATCTTGCAATTTCTAATCACTCCTTCTAGTGTTATATTAAATAGAGTAGTTGACAAAGGATCTCCCTGTCTCAATCCATTTGTTGTTTTGAACTTCTTTGTCAGATTCCCATTCACATTAATTTGTCTATACGTCTTTTCCAGGATCATATTTATCAGTCTTACTATTTTCTCTGGATATTTCATTTCCTTCAATGTTTCGATTACTTTCTCCCCCTTCATTTTATCGTATGCCTGATGAAAATCTATGAATACGGAAAGTAATTTTAAGTTTTTTTCCCAGCATTTATTTTGTATCTGCCTAAGACTGAAGATGTGATCAGTAGTTGACCTATTGCTTTTAAAGCCCGCTTGGTATTCTCCTAACTCTTCTTCTGACTTTTTTTTAATTCTGTTATCGAGGATTTTCCCAAATATTTTGTAACAGATATTCAATACTGAGATGGGCCTATAGTTTTTACATTTTGAGTGTTCTCCTTTCTTATATATTGGCTTAATTATTGAGATTCCCCAATCTTCTGGCATCTCTTCCTTTGTCTATACCTTTCTAATTATTTCATAAATTCTCTTACGCAGTTCCCCTCCGCCATGTCTTATAAATTCGTTCACAATCTCATCCGTTCCTACGGCTTTGTTACCTTTAAATTTTTTTATTACTGCTTCTATCTCTTCCATCCGGGGCATTTCAACATCATTTTGGTCTATTTTTTTGAGGTTCCTTTCAACTGCTTCAGTTACTTTTTCTTCACCTAATACTTCTATGTAGTGTTGTACCCATATATCTTCTATTTCTTCCTCATTTCCTATTTTATCTCCTTTATCATTTTGCATTATTGTTACTTTTGATTTGTAATTCCTTCTGACTTTATTTGCTTTCCTATAAAACTTTCTTACATCATTTCTATTGTACTTCTCTTCCAATTCTTCCAGCAACTTACTTTGTTCTTCTCTTTTATTTTTCCTCATCTTATACTTTACTTCCCTTCTTATTGCTCTATATCTTTGCTCATTTTCGTCATTACCGTTTTGTAAGTATTGATTCCTTATTTCTTTCCTTTCTTTCAGCTTCCTTTTACATTCCGTATCAAACCAGTCTTTCTTCTTTCTCGGATTTGCTCTGCCTATCTTATTTTTGCTTCCTTAACTATTATATTTTTTATTTCTGACCATTCCTTGTTTACGTCTTCCTCTGCCGCCTTCTCTTTTAGTTCCTTTTCTATCGCTTCTCTAAAAGATGTTGCTACCTCTTCTCTTTTTAATCTTTCTATATCCCATTTTGCTCTACTTTTTGGTTCGTTTGTCTAAATTTCTTAATTTCTAGCACTAGCTCAATTCTTACCATGAAAGGATCGCTGTCAATGTCGGCAGCTCTTTGACTTTTAATATCTTGTATTTTGTTGGCATGTGTAGTTTCGGTCACTACATGATCTATTTGGTTACAAGTTTTTCCGTCAGGGCTTAACCATCTTCCTTTGTGAATATCTTTGTGTCTTAGGAAGGTTTCTCTTATCTTCAACTGTCTTTCTAATGCAAAATTTATCAACATTTTCCCGTTCCCATTACTGTGTTCATGTTTACTTTCTTTTCCTATTGCTGGCTTGAATTCCTCCTCTTTCCCTACTTTCGCATTGAAATCTCCTATTAACAACTTTAAATCAAATCTTGGTATCGAGTCATATAGTTTTCCTATCTCTTCGTATGCTTCTGTCTTACTTTCTTCTTCTTCGTCCTCTATTGGTAAGTGAGCTTTGATTAAGTTTAGTTTTCTTGTCTTTGTTCTCACTCGTAGATAGTTCAATCTTTCGTTTATATTCTTCATATCAATTATACTGTTTTTAACATCTTTATGGACCAAAAATCCTGTTCCTAATTTGTTTTGTTTGCCTCCCAAATTAAAAAAGGTGTATTCATCAAGTGTAACTGTCGATTCTCCTTTTATATTTGTTTCTTGCATCGCTAATATTTTAATATCGTACTGTTTTATAATTTCTACTAAATTTTTTAATGCACCTTCTTTATTTATTCCTCTTAAATTCCAAGTGGCCACTCTTAGTATTTCTTTATTTCCTTTATTATCTTTTATCGTTATACTTTTCCTCGCCTTGTCCGTTGTCTTAAATCCATCCTGCTTTGCTTTTATTGCTCGTTTTTTGACATATCAGGGCTGATATGTACTTTCTGTAGTTGCTCTTTATTTTTGTCCCATGCAAATAACTCATTTTCCACTTCTAGCTTCTGATATCTTATGCGTACCCTTTTGCCTTCTCTTTTTTTTACTTCGCCTACTTCCCTTATTTTGTTCTGAATTTGTCTTTCTTTCCATGTCATATCGTCTTCGATCACTATTTTCGTTCCTTTCAGTTTCTTTTTCCCTTCCATCACTTCTCTCTTGGCATCCCAGCTTTTCATTTTGGCTATTATTGCTTGCTTATCTTTGTTTCTTCCTACTTTAAACGCCTCCTGGAATGCTGGTTTGACTTGTAATTTTCCCTCCAGCAGTTCCTTCACTGCTCGATTTACATTCTCGTAATGGTATTGCACTCCCTTTATTACAATGTTAAATTTATTCTTTTCTTTCTCTTGCTTTTCTGCGTGTTCTTCTAGTTTTTTGATTCTGTCTTCAAGTTGACCTTTTTCTCTACTCCATTCCTCAGCCTTCTTCTCCCATTCCTCTTTTAATCTTTGGAATTCGCTTTTCATTTCTTCATGCTTATCATTATATTCTTTCTTCATTTCTTCTTTTAACTCGTTCATTGTCTTTTTATTTTCCTGCTTCATATCTTCCAATATTTTCTCTATTTTCTTTAGGCCCACTTCCATTTCTACTGTTTTGTCTTCTTGCTCCTGTTCTTTTTCTGTTAACTCTTTTTTCTGCTGTTCAATATTTTCTCCCTTTTGTGGCGATCTCCCTATTTTTGCGCTCTTTCTAAATGCTAACAGCTCTGTTTCCCACTTCTCAAATTCCTCTGGATCTTCTTTTTGCCTCTTCGTTTTATATTTTATTAATTCTTCCGGACCGGAGACGCTATGCACCCGTAGTTTTTGTTCGTTGTCTTTCCGGCTCATTTACGGCCCTTCCCTTCTTTTGCCGGTATTCGGGAGGTTTGGCAACGTCGCTTTTATTTTCCGTGCGACCTTGTTTGTATTCCGCCTTGATCAATCTATCCTCACCTTACCTTCCGTATTACTTTGTTTGTAGCCTCTGTATCCTTTCCTTTACAGTTGCTCTTATGTTTCCTCGCCTTCAGATGTTTCCTTCACCTCAATGTTGCGTTAACGCCCGTCAAGAAGAAGGTATTACATCTAGTACTTGTTGTTTTTGATTCCTCACAACACCGCCCGAATCCGAGTTTAAATGTAAATATAAATACTTCCTATCGCTTTCTGGCTTCGGCGTTCCAGCTGCTGACCTGTCCTTGCCCGATAAGCGCGCATTACCACGGCCGACCTTGCGTCGAACAGCTCTTTACCCGCTTTTATTACAAGCAATAGTTTTTAAACTTTAATTTTGCTGCACCTTTTGCACTCTGATTAACCTGCTACTACCTCTTCTGAAAACTTGGACCTTATCTAGCACCTTGCCACCACTACGTGAAAATATAATGGGATAAAGCTCGATTTACGAGTGATTTATTGCCACTACGCACTCCCACGTCTTAATCGCGCGCCCGTCCAAGCCGAAACAATTTGTGTCGACCTCGTATAATATACTATTCATTAATATATCTTTCTTCCCTGATATTTTTTATTATATCGGGTTTTACTATTAAACCTACCTCTTTTGCTCCCCAGTCTTTGTGTTCTATCTCTGACCAATATAGCCAGTAACCTTCATTCAATTCCATTTCTTCTTTCCCTTTCTTTTTGATTTCAGTTATACCTAAATAATCGATGTTTTGCATTTTCATCTAATCGATTATTTCATCTTCTTTTCCTATGATACTTTTCACATTCCATGTGCCAATTTTTATAATGTCCCTTTTTTGCTTCTTTTCCGTCACTTCCTTTTTGTTGTATTTTTTGTCCCTTTTCATATCTTTACTTTTTTGTTGTATTACCGTTTGTGCATTTCCTTGTTCATTGCCATTTTTGTCATCATTACCCCCAAGCGTATCTTTACCTAATAGTTTTTCTCGTAGTACGGGTTATTTTTCTCAATTGATCTTCCAGACTGTCACCATCAGGAGACCTTTCCACTACTGTCCTTTTTTGGGTATTTGGTTCTATACTATCCTCCTTTGACCGTTGTTCTTCCTTTTTTATATCGTCTACCCTGTATATTCGATCGTTCACTACTAGCATATTGAATTTTAGCTGTGCCGTAAGTCCTTTTTTCCGTGCTTCTTTCAGGTGGGGTATTAATGCCTTTCTTTCCTCTTGTACTTCCTTAGTGTAATCTTGATCAATCCATATATCTGACCCTTTTAAGTTTTTTCGAATTTTGAAGGGTTGCTAGTTTCGTACTATCTTTAATTAATTTTACGAGTATTGGTCTTTTCCTGCCATTACTATATCCTCCAATTCTTCTAACGGTCGATATCTGCTTTTATGTCTAGGTTCATTCGCATTTTTTGTATTATTGCCGATAGTTTCTCACTTATTACGCTTTCATTTTCATTTTCTTCATCTGCTACTCCTTTTATTACAACATTCCTTTTCCTTATCTCTCTTTCTAGATTAGTTATCTTTCTTTCTTGTGCTGATATCAGCGCTTTTAATTTTACATTTTCATCTTTTACTTGTTTCACTTCCAATACTAATGTATCTATTTTGCGTTAATTTGCTTCATGTTCCCGTCTATTTGGAGGAACATTTTCTCAATTCTATCTATATCACTCATTTCCTTTTTTATCGCTAACCTTTAATTAATTTTATTACCCCTTGAGGTTATGCCTTCTTGCATGCAGTGAATATTATTTAAATAAAAATTAAAGAAGTGTCTGCAGATGTAAATGTTTGGTAGCATTTTATTTGAGCCTGTAGATATACTGCAATGCACAAGATTTGTAATGAAATAAATATAAGCTTTTTGCTCCGGAACTCTATAAGCTTTTATTAGTAATTAATAGATAATCAAGTAATATAGCAAAAGTGGATGTAGCGTTTGGTGATTGTATATTAAAATCGCATATGCATATAATATTATTGTTATAAGGATCTAAATTACTGCATGTTACTTCAAAATGGTTTATAAATGCATGCTACCTACTAAAATGAGGTAAATAGATAGTGCTTAATAAAGATGTGGTTTATTAACATTCATTTCTGTCCATAACTGCTCATATTTCTGAAAATCTACTATGTTTAGTCGTTTATATTTTATCTAAGCTTGTAATTGTGAGATTTTCTCTTTGGCGGTTTTTATGAGCACTGTTTGGATACTTTTGTTTACAATGATATCATCATACTAGTATGTTCTAACATTTTCTAAACTCAAGCGCTCACATACAGTACTTAAAATATCTAATCTTATTTTTTGTGAGATCTTCTTTTATGTTGTTTTATTTGGGTAGTTTTATAAATACCATTTTTTTAGAATCAAATATTGTAACTACAACAAAAATCTAATTATAGATGAGTTGAGAAAATTGCATTCCCTAATCTAAATTTCATTTATAATATGCCTGAACTATGAATTTAAGTCGAATGTTGGAATTACCTGAAGCCTGTGACGTACAGAATTAGAAAAGACCTTTTGTCGCTATTCCATCGGATGCTACACTTGAAGTTTTGCCAAGTTCTGAAAGAAGAGGAAATTCATGTTAAGAATGCTTGTCGGTCATTTACTTACTACTTTGATCAATTTATAAATGTTATACTACGAGGGTCACTCTATATATTGTGAGATACAAAGTAACTATTAACAATAGTTCACTTTTTCTTTTATTTATGTTCAAAGTAATCGCCTTCAAAGTCGATACATTTTTCGAATCTTTGCTTCAACTCTTCAAATGCAAAATGCCAGTCACTTGGTTTTAAGGTGTTAAAAGGCTGCATAACCTCAGTTTCAATCTCCTCTACAGAATTAAAACGACGCCCCCTTAGATGCTTTGACAATTTAAAGAAAAGCCAGAAATCACACATCGCTAAATCCGGAGAATAGGGTGGATGTGGAATAACCTTGACTTTATTTTCTTTCAAGTAATCTACTGTTAATTTTGCGGTATGAGAAGAAGCTTTGTCATGATGTAAGAATAAGTCTTTTACCCTAAGCTCCTCTAGCACCTGAGGAAAACAGACAGTGGTATACCAGTTTGCTGTTACTGTCTTCTGATGTTCTAGCCTAACAGCCTTTACCAATCCCTTGCTCTTGAAGAATACAGCAAACATCACCTTCTTCATTGATCGCTGTTTTTTGGGCGTCACCGGAGTTGGGTGATCTTTGTAGATCCACATCTTACTCTGCTGACGAGTTGGACAGTCATAAAATGGAATATAGGTTTCGTCATCAGTAACAATTTTAGAAATAATACGTTGCCCACCATCATTCAAAAAATTAAAGGTATCGCGGCTGATTTGCAAACGCTCGGCTCTGTGGTAGTCAGTAAGCTTATGCGGCACCCAGCGGAAAACAACTTTCTTTAGTTTTAGTTCTTGATATAAAATTCCTCAAACTGACTCGGATCCAATACCAAGGGACTCTTATATCATGGCATACGTAATTTTGTTGTCCTTTTCTACCATTTTCCTAACAGCTTGGATGTTTTCGGAAGTTACTGTAGTTTTTGGACGTCCTTCACGGGTGCCATCTTTAAGAGTAACACCGTCCTTTTACAAACCCTATATCATCAAAACACTGTTGCTCTAGATCAGTGGTATTCAACCGGAGGTACGCGTACCCCTGAGGGTACGCGAATAGTTCCTCAGGGGTACGCGAGGATTTCCAATCTAGGTATTTATAATTAAACAAAACAGCAATCAAGCAATTATATTCGTTTCCACAATTAGTACTAATTATTACATTATTTTCATTTGTATATTACAGATTTACGCAAAATGCTAGGAACATTTATTGCTCTTAACCAAACAGTCGAAGTCTATTCTTTACTTCCTTTTAAAAACGCCTGACAAACGCTGTATTTTGCAGCGGCCAATGCAGGCACGTCAAACTTACCAAGATTCGTATCTGCAATATGGCTTTGTTTCAAATAACGCCTTACGACCCCAACCTGTTTGTGTGATTTGTAATCAAACATTGTCAAACGATAGTATGAAGCTCTCGTTATTAAAAATGCATAATGAGATAAAAAACGACCAACGTTTTACTCTTCAATTGGACGAAAGTACAGACATTGCGAATGAGGCACAAATGATAATATATGTAAAATACTTTTCTCAAAAACTTGGCATTACAGCAGAAATCTTAGGATGTAGAAGTCTGCCTGGCAAAACAACTGGAGAAGAACTTTTTAATGCGCTGAACCAGTTTATTGTTCAACAATGTGGCTTGCGTTGGATGTGGTGTAAGAATATTTCTACTGATGGAGCAGCAGCTTTAACAGGGCGTAAAAGCCGACTTATTTCACGTCTAAGAAGCATAAATGCAGGCATTAAATGGACACACTGCATGATTCATCGAGAGGCTTTAGCGTCAAAAGAAATTAATCCAGAACTACAAGAAACTCTTCAAATGTGTGTAAAAATTGTAAATTTTATTAAATCGCGTGCCTTAAATACAAGACTATTTAAAACCTTGTGTGAGGATATGGGATCAGAACATACTCGACTGCTTTTACATAGTGAAATTAGGTGGTTGTCGCGTGGAAAAGTACTGTAACGACCTCGGTGACTAATGCGCGTGACACGTCAGCGTTGCTGGAATAATCGAGTGAGATCTCGACGCTTCCGGAATGAATCACCTGGCGAGTATATAAGCAAGCACAGCGGGAAAAACAGACAGTCCGAATCTAGCCTGAAGTGTGCGAAGCTTGCAATATAAATCATTCATGTTGAAGTCGTATGTAAATAAATAAAGTGTATTTGTTGTTAGAAATAGTTCCTGTTAGTGTATAAATATTTTGTGTTCCGCATTAATAGTTCTTGTGTTTTTGTAAATCGTTAAATTAAATTGCTGTAAATAAATGCTTAAAACAAGAAGCGGCGTATAATTTTTAATAGCTCAGAAGATAAATCGTAACAGTACTAAAACGATTATTAGAGTTAAACATTGAAGTTACCCGTTTCTGAACGAAGCCCGTTCGGAACTACTTACATTTTTTTGAAAGTTCAGATAACATTTGTAAGCTTGCATACCTTGCAGATATATTTGGCAAACTAAACGAACTTAATTTACAGTTACAAGGTTTTGACGAGAATATATTTAAATCTACCAGTAAAATAAGGGCTTTTTACAAAAAACTTTCATTATGGATAGATAACGTTAAATAAAAAAATGTAACTGCTTTTACTGCGTTATCTGAACTTATTACAGACGCCAAAGTTATTTTGAGTAAAAATCTATACAAAACAATCTTAAATCACCTAACAACTTTACAGGACCAGTTTGAGCAATATTTTCCTGAAATAATAATAATGTTTCAGAAGTGTGGATACTTAACCCCATTTAATGTAAATATTTTGGAAACTAATATGGAAATGCAACTACAGGAACAGTTATTAGAATTAAGTTCTGATATGACTTTAAAAATGACTTTTGGACAAGTTTCACTGAACGAATTTTGGTTTAAATGCCGGAAAGAGTACAAACAACTAAGTTACTTTGCTATTGGTGAACTTCTTATATTTGCAAGTACTTATATGTGCGAACAAAGCTTTTCTGCATTTTCGACAATACAAAATAAACACCGCAATCAGTTTAATCCAGAAGCCCCTCTTATACTCGCACCAACCTCATGTTCAACCGCACATTATAGATTTATGCGCTAACAAGCAAGCTCAAGTTTCTCACTAATATGTATACTATTGTATATACCTATTTAAATTTTAAGCCTAAATTCACATGTAACCTTTTCTACCACAATAAATAACATTAAAAACCATAACATGACTGTATTATTTGAGTTTTAAGGTAGGGGGTACTTGATTATAAGGACAATGTTTGAAGGGGTACCCGAAAAAAAAAGGTTGAATACCACTGCTCTAGATGGACTTTTTGCTCCAAAAGTGGATATCATTCTATCAAAGCACTCAACTTCGCTCAAACCACACTTGAAGTCATAAAATATCATAGCGCGAAAATTCTCTCGGCTGAGATCCAGTTTGACTGATCTTTAGAAATTATTTTCGACGGGAAGGGCATAAGCTTTCTAGATAATATTTTGCATAGTAATCTAGATTGGATTGAAGTTTTTAATAAAAGAAATAAGGATCTTCCAAGAAGTTTGGGTTTTATGTATCTCACAATATATAGAGTGACCCTCGTATTATACAGTGTGACGGAATATGCAACATAAGGATGATCTTTAATAAAGGACTTTATTGTCACACAGGCAACGTACAATAGATACATTATGACACAATGGTAAAAAAAAAATTGTGACAAAGGCAGAATTCAGATGGAATGTAAACACCTGTTCTTCCACTCAACTTAGCATTGTTATAAGTTAAAATGAAATGGAAGTGTAAAAGAAAACAAACCATGAATTAGAATATAGTCAAAATTTAAGAATCTACGTCAATAAGTAAATTGAGCAGAAAGATGTAAATAAATGCACTTTATATGTGCAAAGAGATGGCTGCGACACAGAATCGTTGAAGAGCACAGACCACGTAAAGGCGACACTAAACTTTAATAGAATTTACCCTTGGTGTTTCCCTATGTTGTGTATGGCATCAGACAGACCATATATATCATACATACCATGCCAGACACCTCGATGGTACCACGAGGTTTTACGTATTTTAGGTTATATTACCGATATATCGAAAGAACGGTCTGAAACTACTACACTACCTGCTTTTAATCAAATGCAGCTATAAACAAATAAAATCATTTTCGCAGAACGCTTCGTTCACTTCGGAAATTCAGATACATAACTGAGGATTAAGTTTGGAAGACATATATATGAAAAGAGGTAATTCCCCTAGTTTCCTAACATTTACGCACATAATAATTATACCATGTCCGCTTAAAAGAGGGAAATATTTAAAAATTTCCAGAATTTTCCTGTCCGCGTCCTGTTAACAGAGAGTCCGCTTAATGGAGATGCCCTTGCATTTAAACTACATTGGTTTCCAACGGTGCCTAGAAAAATGTCTGCTTAATAGAGGGCTCCGCTTAATGGAGTGTCCGTTATGAGAGACTGTATTTGACTAACAATTGGTAAGTGGTACACAAATCACGGGTCAATTTTCACAAATACTTAATATCAACAACTGTATTAAAATGCAATTATCACTTCAACAAGATAACCATTTTGCAGACGCTACCATATTAAATTAGTCATTACAATTTGCTTTCTTGGTCTACTCCACAGACCAAGCAAGAACCATTTATATTGTTTTCTATCATGTAAGTATAATATATCCAAAGTGTTTAATTAACTATACCTATAATTTGCTAAAAAAGAAAACTATCATAGGTATACCTACTACGCTCTACACTGTGAGTAGGGTTTCCAAGTCCCGAGACCAAAAGTGTTTTCGGGACTTACGAGTTAAATTTCAAGTCCCGATACTACTCCCGAAGATCCCGAAAGATAAATAGTGTTCAGGTGAAATTTCCGAATGCAAATTCCAAAGAAAAACAAGTTAAATAAACTATTTCTGTGCTGATAATGAGCTGCGTTGGGGCTCGTCTATAACTTCATTGCTTTCTTCTGGTACTAAACATGTCTGTATATAAAAGTGTTGCCATTATCGACTTCAAAACGTATTTTTTTTTTAAATTTAGAATGGAGCTGGGAATCGGAATTCATTCTAATTCTAACGCTCTAACAGACAAATAACGAACACCTTTAAAACCCAAAAGTATAAATTATTCGGCTTCTTTGCACATAATTTTAAAAGTCTACAAATTTAGTTACCTTACTGTTACTATGTACGCACACGACTATGCGTAAAATATATCTAAATCCAACAAAAGAAACAAACAAATACATAAATAAAAGAGCATTTGCAACTGTGGCTGAAACAACACACAGGTTTAATCCTAACCTACCAAAAACCATACCTCTCTTGCCTAAGCAAAACGCACTTAATGCAGAATGTGCAAGAGGCATGAGTAATACGCCGAACGCCGGTGAATACTCATTCTAATTCTCTGATATCGAGTATAAGCACGCATGTTGACATGGTCCTGGGACTTCGCCTGTGTTGGCTGTGGTCCCGGGACTCGGTTTTTTGGTAGAATCCCGGGACTAGAAACCCTAACTGTGAGGTACAAGAAAAGCGAATAAGTAAGTACGGTATACTAATTTCAAGTAAAATAATTACACAAAATTTCAGCTAATATTTGTCTTTGGCTACTCCTAAGTGTGGAATGAAACGCCCTGAACTTTACTTTTACGGCTGTGATTATAGCAAATGTCTTTTAAATCTTTGAATCAATGAAAATTGAACAATGTTAATTTCCTACATGCGGTTAATATCATAACTAGATTTTGATCCCACCACATAGATGGCCTACTTAAAATAGTTTTTGCATTTTTAAAATGGAATTCTAAATTAAAAAGTTGCAGAAGAGTGTTCAAAATTATGTACAAAATAGATAAAAATATGCTGCTACTAATGCTGAAACAGCAGAAGGAAACACTTAACAATGCGAATTACTTTGATTCGCAACGAAAAAAATTCCGTCGGGATTCAAACCTGGGGAATTCGATTATTACTAGAACGCTTTAACAATACGCCTACAAACACGTATACATCAGGTTTATTAGTTGTTGCATTTTTACTTCCTTTTACGATAAAGGAAGTATTGGATTCACCCCAAAAATTCGAAATTGAGTTTTCAACAGATGTACACGTTTTCGAGTCCCCTGAACCCAAAAAACATGTTTTTGTTCATTGATCTGTCTGGCTGTGTGTCTGTCTGCCTGTCTGTGTGTCTGTCTGTGAACAGAATATCTCAAAAACGAAAAGAGGTATGGCGTTGAAACTTCATATATAAGTCCGATATATTATTACATTTTTGATTTCAGCTTAAAATTTTAGAGAAAATTTGTCTCTTCAACTAACGCTCTATTTTGTACCGTTTTTGTAGAATTTGTAATTTTTGAAAAATTTTTGACAAATTCTTAGAAATTAAAAAACAAAATTTTGACTATATATAAGATCACTGTAAAAGGAAGTTGTGTGAGTGTATCACACCAGAATTTTAAATTACTTACGTACCTGCTGCTTGTAATAAAGCTTCAAGATGCAGGATCTACAGATCGATCTTCATCTGGACTTAAGAGAAATTTGGCAGCTTCAACTTGAGGATCTTCCTCAAATTCCTGATTAATTACAAATGACTCCACCTAGAACAATTAAATAATATTTAGTAAGTGATTCGGTTCGCATGTTACAACTGTTGTCATACAATAATTTATGCAAAATTCAAACTGAACAATTTTTTAAAAATGTAGATTACCCAGTGATCACATTTGTTACATTATCAATAACTTAACAGTACAAGTACATAAACCTTCACTGGATGGCATCAACCTCTAAGAGTAGTGTTAAAATGTAGAAAACTTACAGTGACATGCTTATTCTAGATAATTTCTTAAATTAATTTCAAAGACTAGAGCAGATTCACTTAAGAAATTAAAATTGCTAAAATAAGAGTTTGTATGAACTTGGTTCTGCAAACGCTTCATTTGGGAGATACTCTTCCTTGAAGGTAGTGAGAGATATTTCAGTCAAGTCCTCCAGGGTGATAATCCTGTGAGTAGGGGTGGGCGATATTAAAATTCACATATTGATTTTCGATAATTATGTCGATATATATGTTAATATATCGATAAGTATCCTAAAAATTTCGAGATATCTATGGATATCTATGAATATCGAATCGATAAATATCGATATTAGATATATCGATCGCCGGTATTTGTCAGTATATCGATAAGTATCCTAAAAATATAGACACATCTGTGAATATCGAATCGATAAATATTGATATATCGATATTCCACATTTGGATACGTCCATATATTCGAGATTTCGATATCCGATATTTCCATATATCGATATATCGCCCAGCCCTACTTGTGAGTAGTTACGGTTAATCTTAATATTTGTGTTTTTTTGCTAGGATTTTCACAATAATTACATTTTATGGAAAGTGTAATTTCAACCATGCACATGAGTGTTACAACTAATTTAATTGCCACTTAAAACACTCTAAATTTGTCAATTTTCACATAATATTTTAGCTTTAGTTGTATGTAAAAACAACCAAACTTTGACGTCTTTAAAGTACAGTATGAATAGGTTTAATATTCACGTGTATAAAACCAGATTATCTCAACCACAATGCATACGAATTTTTAAAAGAAATTGAAGTATCAAAAAATAACAAAAAACGGCTACAAATATTAGAGTTAAAAAATTAAGGAACGAAGAGTAACCACCGTCAACGACAATATTGAAAAGAGACTATGATGAATTTTTCACTCCTATTAGTAAATAATAAAAAGAATTGATATCTGTCACATTTCAAACTTGATTCCCATTCAGAATTTCGCCCATCTGACAACTCCCTAATTTTTAAAGTGAAAATTTTACTTTCTTCCATGTCTTCAAATTTTAAAAGTATAAACACGATCTAAACGTTGCTAATGCACATTTTAAAAGTATAAACACGATCTAAACGTTGCTAATGCACAAAATACTAATTTTCTCATAAAATATTCCACTTCAAATTTATTTACCTGTGTTGCTACCTTTATAGTTTGAGAATCAAAAATCCGTTAGGATTATTTGATTGCTAGTCATAGTGGTTTTGAAACTTGATAAAAAAAGAGAATAATTGATTTGTTATAAATACACGATTTTAATTCTTTAGGATGTTTCTAGAGGAACAATTAAATTTCAAATTAATTACACGGAGTTTTTATATCATGGTATACTTAATTAACAATCAAATTGTGATTCGAATATTTATTATATACCTATCATGCGTTAAGCAACGTAATATGTAGATATCCAAAAATATGGTAGCACTGATCTTTTCTAAGATTTAACGTTCTTATGTTCTACGGTGCACTCATAAAAATAACTGGACTAGGGTAGCTACGGAAAGCAAAATCGATGTCTCAGAAAGAACATACAATTTTTTAAATCGCATCTTCAAAATGGGTTAAAAACAAACAGCGAATGAAAATATAGCATTAAAATTTGTGTCAATGAGTTTCGACAGCATTTCTGGTTTTTATGGCAAAATAGCAACACCTGATTTCAATATTTCTTCTAAATATTGATGGAAAAAGTTACTCAGGAAGGTATGCCTTGAAATTTGACAATTTGAACGTGTCCTCACTGTTACCATTATAACCTCAAATTGCATTCTTGACATAAGCTTGTGTTAAAGGCATTTTGAAGTTTGTTCGAACATGGCTAACTAAAATTTATATAGCAAAGCTAGCACGGCTATTCCATAACTGTCACTTTCATTGTTGTAAAATGTTCTTGTGAGAATATCCCTTATGCAAATTTAGTTGGAAAGTTGCCATGGTAACGGCGAAAATTGATAATCAGAAATTTACCGGGAAATTTCCACTTCTGTCACTGTCATCAAAGTATTTAGAAACAATGAAGCTCTGAACAAAGTCAGTAGGCCGATACTGATTGTTGCTACTGTGTTTTTTCATTCGTAATATTCTCTATCAAAATATAACGCGTGCTCAAAAAATTTCCCTATGGAAATATTTCAAGCACTTGTTATATTTCTACTGACAATTGCCAACGCGTCTGGTTTTTGGCGCCATCAGGTGGTGGAATAGAGCACCTAAATGTGGTTTTGGTTGTTGTCTTTACTAAAGATATTTTTAGGTTATAAACGGTTTTAAAAATAAATGTTTATAATACCTACAAAAATGGAATTTGGATAATTTTAGCCTGCACGATCTTTAATTTTAACTGTTAAATGTGCAGATAATTCGACATCTTCGTTTTCAGTTATGCTTGATGTAGTAGCAAATGTTGCAGAACTAGTGAAGTTACTATAATGTGCAATTTTTGAGGAAGGCAAAGTCTTCATAATACCACAGCGTAATAGCTGACGAAGAGCATGCCCAGCAATTCGAGGATGTGTTGCGTCATTTGAGCCAACTTTTTATCGCATGTGTGAAATCATTGCCTCCACTGCATCCGAACTAAATGAACCTGTTAATACATAGTAAAAACCAGCTTCTTGAAGTAAAAATGTGATGTATAATGATGTACTTTTAGCAGTCAATTTCAAGACGTGAGCCTTACATTGGATAAACCTTGCAAACCAACAGATGCAGAAGAATTTTGCATAGCATCACTATAGTTCTGAAGTACTGAAGTATTACGTCCAATCAATAGTCTTTCGTCAGAAACATGAACCAACGGTGCAGTGCTGCTATCTAATTTTTGCAGATACTGTTCTGTTACACACATTATGAATCTGGAAAAAGTCGTATATGCTTTCTAAACATTTCACAGTACTGTTGACATTTTGAAATTTAATTTGTTCTGCTTCTTTTAAAAACTGTAAAGAGGCAGTGGCGGTGGGTGAAAAAACGTGAACAGCATGTAAAATATAAACTTTCTCAAAATCTGATGTGTACAAATTCTTTTTCGTTAAGTACTGTACAGGCTTAAAAGGTAGTCCATTTTGCAGATCATGTAAGGTTTTTAAATATGAAGCAGAGATTCCACCATCAGCACATATGATCTACGTATCAATTTTGTGCGTTCTTTATTATGTGGCAATAATTGAAGGGTACAGGTTTTAGGAAAGGATGTAGTTTTTTAGAATTCCACCACAAAAAATCTAAATAAAGATACATTTGAGGAAAAATTATTTGCAACAGTTCTTAGAACAACGAAACCACAGTCAGTAAGAAGACTTAAGTACTCTCATTGTTAACGAGTAAAAATAATTAATTCTCAAAGAATGAAAAAAATTTCGTGCTGGAATGATGTATCTTGTTGACAATCCATGTAGTTACATATAACATAACAACACATTTTGTTTGCTATTTGAGGTTTATTGCAAATGGTTGTATTTTGAGTATTATCTACAGATCTACACCATAGAAGCGATCTTCAGATCTGCTATACTGCACTTTCTCCTTAATTGACATATTGTCAATAATTAAGAAGCAAATTCTTTCTGTTGGAACTGTTAATTAGGCGACTTTGGCCATTAAACATTGCATAATTAATTCATCTGAACAATTACAGTCACCAAGATACCATAACAATGTTGTTTTTGATGGTAAACTCGCTAAATGGTTTCTGCAGTGCTGATATCCTTTAGAAGAGCGAAATCTCCATACTGTACACATATGAATAGAAACTTCTGACTAACGAGGAGCTTTTTTATCATAATTAAGAACAATATTTGCAAGAAATTCTGCTTTTTTGTCTCAATCGTCAGCATCTTGGAATATTTTATGGAAAACATTTAATTTGCCCCAATTTTTCTGTATATCATTCTTAAGTTTTATTTTTAATAAACTTTGAATAATTAACACTAATCCGCTTTAGCTTTAAAGTCAACGTTTTAATAGTACATATAGTACTGAAGATCTGCAATTTGGGTTGGAGATATAAGTTTAGCTTGGGTTTCTTTTGAACGGTTTTTGTAAATGTTCTTATTCTTAATTAATTTCAAAATTAGGTAAAATTTGCTAAAAACTGTACATAATGGTACTTCTAATTAATGTGATAAAAAATATGTATTATTTACAGTTACAGTTGGTGTAGCGTTTTTAATCAAACAAGTATTTTTGTCAAGTACTTTTAGAGAATTCTCATCGAAATGGTTAATACACAAAGTAGAGTATTCATTAAGTTTAGAAATATATGTAATACATGATTAAATATTATAAATAAAGGTAATTTAATTAGTTTTATTATTAATTAACACGTTGAAGGACAGTGGCTGACTCCATATAGGGCTGTGTTGTGACACACTGCGACGCTTATCAGCGTTCTGCACAAGTAGGGGCAAAGAGATAGATAACTGTAAGAGAGCTGTTTGGGGCAAGTAACTCGTGTTTGTGTGACACTGATATGCCTGTGTACGTACCAGTGGTGACAGTAACAACTGGATTACTATTACTTTATATGGAAAATTAGACGCTGTGAGGCGTTCAGTTATACTGGTAGATACAATTAAGGACGCTGCTCAGCGTTAGTGTCCTTAAACGTGTTAACAATATCACTCCTGAAATATAAGCCGTTCACGATCTTTTTGGGTCAGGTGAGGCTATGACCATCTAGTAATTTTGTTGGCAGAACCTCTGTGGTAACTAAACTCCCTAATGGAAATTGACACTTTTTGTGTTAGGAGGTTGTTTTCAGTTTAAGGTTATATTTTCTGAATAGGTACATTGTTGCCGGATATTCTCTAGTCTCCACATCAACTCGCGTTCTTTTAA
This sequence comes from Agriotes lineatus, assembly GCA_940337035.1. Classification (NCBI taxonomy): domain Eukaryota; kingdom Metazoa; phylum Arthropoda; class Insecta; order Coleoptera; family Elateridae; genus Agriotes; species Agriotes lineatus. The sequence continues at coordinate 118,902,409 of OW679200.1, read as the reverse complement.
ATTTGGCCTGTCCTTTTTAAATTGGAAGTAGCATCGTTTAATGGAATTTTTTTGTTGTAACAATAGTTATTTACTATACAAGTGGGATAACAGCATCATTAATATACGTGTGTGTAAGTTACAAACGAGTGCGTAGCACGAGTTATGTAAGCACACAAGTATATTAATGATGCATTATCACACATGTATTGTACAAAATTTTATCTACGACTGCCTAAAATTGAGAAAAGTGCATTAAGAAAAATGTCAGATCTGTCATTTTCAAAAATATTTTAGTAGGCAAATGTCACCATGTCATTCATTTGACACTATTTCAGTTACGTAATGAAGTCATTACACAACTCAGTTGCGTAATAAAACCATTACATAACTGAGTGGTGTAATCAGCTTCATTACCTAACTGAAATAGTGTCAAATGAGTGGCGTAATGCGTTACTTATCTCACTGGAGTAGATAAAATTATTTTGGGCATTTTGACTTTTCCTTTGACGGAAATTAAAATTATTTTTACACAATTGATAAATCATTTATTTTCTTACGAATATTAAAATAATAAATCTGGCAATGTGGTGGCAAGAAAATGTCGAACAGACACTGACAGAAAAAAAAAGTTGCATCAGCTACATCATCGAATCAGTTAGTCCAACATGAAAAGAAAAGATCATAGCCAACTCTGTCCCAAAAAGGTCGTGAACGGCTTATAGCTTTGAGCCATTTGGTACGAATCTGCATATCGCTTGGAAATTCAAAAAGTGGTTTGTTTGGATTTCCACAGATAAACCACTTTCTAACCTTTTTAAATAGCTTTGAAAGAACCTGTTTATATAAAAATTACTGCCTCAAACTACGACAATATGAATTTGAGGATATAATTGATTGAAATATGACAAGTTTTGAAATCTACTATTTAGCAATATTTGTTTTTAATTTGAATATCGCGGTTGGCCCTGATTGAAAGTTCAGAATAACACTAAGAGGTGGCGCCAAATGACATTTTGTCATGGCATGTTTTTATGGTTGTAATGGCTGTATTAGCGTAAGCTAACCTAAATATTAGTTGGCCATGGTTCGACGTTCACTATTTTCTGAATGAAGCTGCGACATGACATTTTTTGTTTTATAAAAATCATAGGTCACTTGAAGCAACATATTTTCGATCACTTTTTATAAACATGCAGTTGGAAGTTCAAAACCACCTAGTCTGCACATTTTTATAGTCGCACTGCATATTGCCTGGAATCTGAACTGAGAAACTCATTGCAGGTTTTATAATGATACAGGCCAAACTACAACTGTAGTTAAGGAACTAGACTCTGTAAACAATTTTGTAAGTATTGTGATTTGTGATGTAAAAACAGCCACAAGGATGTAATTCGAACAATGAATTTCATCAAAGTCAGCCCTGGATCCAACATCACAGGTTTGTTAAAAAAAAAGCCGAACGATTGCAATGTAAACAAACGCGTATCTGCCATAACCTCAAATGTTCTTTTGAAAACCTCTGTATTAACAATATTCTAAGATCTCACTTACACAAAATCCAGTTTAAAAGATACACGTGCAGCCACTTATTATTAAAAAACGAACTAGTCGCTACCGCAAACTCAATTCCACTCGAAATTACCAAAACTGCGTTTTCCAACGACACAAAGTCACAAAGAGCTAAATGTGGAATGCAGTGGTGCCAGGTGAAAAAAATTCACTAGATCGGGCGGGAAAAGTTGCCAGATTTACATAACTTTTCACCAGATTTTATTTAATTTAAATCTTTCCCTCACTTTGTTGATGTCTATTAACTATCGTGTGACCCAAGCGGCTTGTAATTACGGTTGGCCACGAATTATGTCGTCCATGAGCTCGTAATACTGCAGTGAAAAGCCAAATCTACTTAAATGTCGCTCCATTACAAACGAAAAACCAATTCAATAAATAAATTACGCACAAAATAAGTTAAAAACGTGTTTGAAAATATGAAAAGACATGTAATTTATGTAGGCCTATTGATCACAACGGTCAGCATTTTCAACAATGTTTCATATCTCATAGCCAACTTTAATTACAAGACCCTTGGGACACACGTCAGTTTTACTTTTTCAAGAGTTTCTCTGATAGGATGAAAGGATATTAAGGAATAATATATTGGATTCCAAAAGTAAAAAATTCAAAACTAAACAATAGCGTAAGAAAAATGCAAAAAGTTTAACAAATGGGTAACTAAAAAATGTTAGATATGTGTAACAAAAATAATGAAACTTTCTACCTGCATTATCTGTGCCACCTGGCAGGTGGAAATTTGAACGGCGCGGCGTTTAATTGTTTACAACTTTTCGGTAGACATTTTGTATAAATGGGTGAATGGGTAAAACTTATCAAAGTTCGGTAGAACTATCGTGTGTGTTCAAAAAAAAAAACTCATTTGCAGCATGCCATGACCGAATTGAAGTTTGCCGTAACTTGAGATCAAGAAGACTGTACAGTCTTCATGCTCTAGATGTACATGTACCCATTGATGCAAATGTACTACCAAGTCAGAGAGAACTAAATTACATCTTGACCTTGAATTATTTTCCCAAAGATATACAAAACACTTAACAAAAACAATTTTTATTGACTGTTATGATTATTACAATCGTTGTTGCTGTGTACATGCCATATTATTTTCCTTTTTGCTTGATACAATTAAACTTAGCGCAGTGTAACTTTTACCTGTCGCAGTGACAGATGTGTTCATAAACAAATTGCAAACATTCACCTACAGACTTAAGTTAAGACATGACTAGATTTTCTATCTTTCTTTCCAAGGCCTACCCTAAATGAGTTTTTTTTTTTTTGAACACACGATACAATTACTGCCTACTAGATGGCCTTAACACAATAAATTATACAAGGCCAACTAAATCTATAGGAACAAAGTCCCTTGTCCCTATAGATTTAGTTGGCCTTGAAATTATGTTTGAGCTTTTTTACAGAATGCTATAATAAACCAGGATTACCGATGTGTCAAAGGTGAAATTTTGCTATCACTATTTACTCGAAAAAAAAGGTGCGGTGAGTTAAAAAAATCACGAGGTACCGATTTGGATTTTTACAAACGTTTCTCACTAAATGACCAAATTAGCATTAAAATCACCATATGATTCTGGTGAAATTTCACCACACCTGGTAACGCTGATGTATACTTACAGTACTCGTACACGGTTCAAGGGTTCAACAAGATTGCCACATTTCTGGGTTAAATTACACCTAAGACCTAAGATATTTCGAATGCCACACTTATATGGGAGGCTAATTTTGTATAAAACAAATAAAATTGCACAAACTTAAATTTAAACGTACGCTCGACATATTATATTAATTTAAAACTAAAGTACGTTTTTTCCTATAAAAATTTTGAAGGTCAAAGAATGTAGGGTTTATGTTGGCATTACTTGGATTCTTTTAAAAATATATGTTGGTGGAATTTGTTTTAGTAACTTTTAAGAACTAAAAATTGGTGGGAAATTTAAAATCTGGCATTAAAGGAGTTTTGTTTTTAGGTAATCTTTCGTAAACTTCTTCTTCTGGTATGTTAAGCTGCAGACCCAACAGTTCCTTTGCACACCTCAGAATTGCTTTTTTTACATTTAATTTTAAAAGATTCTGTTTTTTACGCGTATTCATTTTCAAAAAAGAAAAGCTGCCAATTTAATTATAAATGTCAAAATGACACAAGTCGTTTACAGAAAAACCTGACAAAAATAAATTTTCTAATAATAAAACAAAACAGTTTTGCCAATTTTATCTTGACCTTGAAATTTTTTATAGAAAAAAAACGTACTTTAAATCAGGATATAATTGAAAAATTCATAGAGCACTTGGTGATGGCATTTGTTACCATTTGTTTTAGTTGCCTTCACCAAGTCAAAGCGAATGCAGTAGACTGGTTTATCGACTTGCAGTTTCCATGAAGTAAAAACCAAAATTCAATCCACAATAAGAAAGCCCTGTAATTTGGTATTTTATTCAAATTATTCTTAATATGTATTTAATATGGTATACAGTGATCGCCAAATAATGTGTTTTTTATTAGACTATACAGTAATTTAATTGTTAAAATGTGAAAAATAGCAGCGGTGCCAACATAATGTCAGTTTGACAGTGCAGATGTCAAATAAATGGACTATAGTTAGAAAGTGACTAAATTGTCAAAATCCAAGAATTGCTATTTTTCCAATATTAAGTAAGATTTCAATAAGATTTTTACTTCCTTTTACGCTAAAGGAAGTATTGGATTCACCCCAAAAATTCGAAATTGAGTTTTCAACAGATCTTCACGTTTTAGAGTCCCCTGAACCCAAAAAACATATTTTTTTTCATTGGTCTGTCTGTCTGTGTGTGTGTGTGTATGTGTGTGTGTGTGTGTGTGTTTGTATTGCATTGAGAGTGACCTCTTGTGTGTACATCATCGTGGACTGTAACGGCTTCACGTATAGTGACCTCATACACTGGATGTTGTAATTTTTTCTTCGTTTTTATTGTTCTTTACGTCAAATTATAACGTATAGGCAAAACTCTCAATTTAGCCATCTGTGAAGTCACAATCCACAATGGTTCACGTGGTATCCAGCAACTATTGTGACCTCTTTACACAATTTGACTTGTGGCGCCACCTATAAGTACCGAATTAAGGTGGAACTAAAAAACCGCTTATAGTAGAAGCTGTTATGTTATTATTAGGATCACGTATATCACGTATATCAAATAGCAGTATAGTACGGCGGTTCTCTGGATGTTTCGATCGTAGTTCCTACAGCACTTGTTCCATTTCTCTCTGCCCTAGCGCGCATTTAATAATTAAAATATCTTTTTAAATTAAAGATAAATCAATGAATACCTATTGCAAGGTCTTAAATTTAAATAAAAATATTGAGGTTAAGTTTAGAAATTATATTTCAATTATTTGTAAAGTGAATCAACTAACAATTACTTTTAAATACATTAAAAATTATTTTTAAACCCAAAATAAATAAAAATTGTTTTTAAGCAAAATCCATGTTAAACAACCTAAATATACATCAATTACCAATCAAACAACAACCCTATCTTGCACCAATATTCACGAACCCTCCAATCGTGAATCTCGAATTAACAATACTCAGTAAAAAAGACACGCCCCCGATACTCTTTAAAACAAAACTGCGTGATATAATAAATCGATATCCAAGCGCCTCCTGTATTTATACGGATGGTTCACGGAATGGAAATGAAGTCGGATGTGCTTTCGTGTGTGTAGACCAAAACGTGTGTGAAAAATTTCATCTCCCGCAGTACAGTACCAGCTATAGTGCTGAATTGGTAGCATTGAAACAAGCGTTGGTTTTTGCCCAAATGAATGATAGAGATGAATTTTTGATTCTATCCGATTCAGAGTCTGCTCTCCAAGGAATACAAGATCTTTACCCAAAAAATTCTCATATTAAGGATATTCACAATCTTCTACATAATATCTATAATAAAAAGAAGAACATCACTTTTATCTGGATTCCAGCTCATATTGGAATACCGGGGAATGAGGCAGCAGATGAGAAAGCAAAAGACGCAGCAAATATGGACAACCTGAGCGAGGAAACCATAACACAACAAGACGCCCAAAAGTACATAAAATCACTGATCCGACAAAAATGGACTAACGAATGGCAACAGATGCAACAAAATCATCTCAGGAGGATTCAACCTCTGCCCCTAGAATGGATTCCCGATACACGACTAAATAGGAAAGAATCAATCGTAATAACAAGACTGCGGTTGGGACATACAAGATTAACACACGGATATATCCTAGAAGGACAGCCCCCACCAGTATGTGACGTATGTAACACGGTACTTACAGTGGAACATATACTTTGTCAATGTAAAAAATATGACCGCGAACGGGAAATGTTATTAGAAAACCCTGTAGACTTAGAATGTGCACTCACCCAAAATGTTACAAAAATATTGAACTATATTAGGAAAACTGGATTATTCCGTCAAGTGTAGAATTTTGGTACCGAACATATTAGATGTAATCTTTAGTATTGTTATCTAAATACGTATGTTTTAATAGTGTTAAAAGACCTTAGTAGTTAATGACACTGTAAGCTTATTAATAAAAAAAAATTTAAAAAAATTGTTTTTAAAATCAAATTTTTATAAATTGTAATCTAGATTTGGGAATTTAAAATATTGACAATTCGTCGAAATTACTTGTAAGTTTAAATAATTTTAAAAAATTAAACAGCAATAGTTATTTTTAAATCTTATTTTTGAATTGAAAATTATTGAAACTACGTACTAAAAATAATTCCCAAATTTTAAAATCTAAATGAAATTTTAAAATGGAAAATATTAAACTAAATTTTATAAATCAAATGTATAATTTTTATTAGTTGACAGTGTTACAAATGTCATTGAAAAGTAAAATTTAAAGTGAAAAGTTATTAAAATGGTAGTTAAGTGTAGGCTGTCAGCAAAATTTACATATTGAAAGAAAGCCATTTTTTTGCGTGCAAGATAAAGTAGTCATGATAATTAAAAATGTGACAAATTTATTTGAAAATTTCAAATCTGAAATGCATGAAAGACGACTCAGGTTTCTTCAATCGATGTCACTTAAAACTTGCTTATTTTTGTCATGGATCATCTGGAGGTTATCATACCTTTCTGTACAAATAATATCCTTTAGATATCCCAAAAGAAAAACGTTGTGCGGGCTCATGTCCGGTGATATAGGTGCTATGATATAGGGACATGAATTCCTACCCACTAATTACCAAATGTCTTGTTCAAATATTGCCTCACTAAAACACCATTATGGGCAAGTGCACTATCTTGTTAAAAATAACATTTTACTTTTAAATCTAATTGAAGGTTATCCATTCAAGTATCTTCAATATGATTTCTTAGAAAATAAAACAATAATAGTATTATTGAAAATACCTTACCAAATATAAATAAAACATTTATTCTGATAATTTCTGTCGTTTTTCGGTTGAATAGTAGTTCCTTGTATTTTCTATGAAACATTCCATTGTTCGCAAAATTGAACTCGTCTGTATGTTTATTCATCAAACTATATTTACAAAAAGAGTAATGCGACAGAGGCAACTAGTTATATCTCTGTTTTAATCATTCTGTATGTATACCTAAAACTGCTCTTTAACGAGATATTTCACTTACTAGTATTTTTCTTTATTTAATTACAATCGCGATTGCCTTGAAACAATGTACACTTATCAACAGTAACACTATGTGTTCAGTTTTTTAATGCTGAAAACGTTTTCAACCCAAAAATGAAAAAAGTATGGGATTTTCCTTTTCAAAACCCAAAGTTGAAGCAATTTCCTTTTAAACCGGAAGTGCTACAATAACTAAATTGCAGTTTTCTAATAACCGTAGAAAGTCCTGGCACTTTGCCCATTTAACCTAATGTCTACCTTTAATAATAAAAAGTTACTAATGGTGGACAAGTTAAGAAAGGCACCTATCAGAAATGCATTCCTTTTGTCATTTAAAATGATACCTGTGATGTTTCTCAATTAATCGCAGACATTACATTTTGTTTTCACAGGTTACACGATTAAAAAAGTTTTTGGTGACTTATAGTTTCGTTTGTCAAGAGATACAGCAAGTACTTTTTTTAAATCGGCAGTAAAGAACGTCAACATCGTCAAATACGTGAAATCGGCAATGAAGTTTTTCATTATTTTACGACTCTTTGTAGGTGGCGGGGCGATAGGTAAATGTCAACCCAAGTCAACATAACCTATAAAAGTTGGTTAAAATGTAATGTCCGGATTACTCGATTTAAAAAAAGACATAATGTATCCCTCGGCACTCCCTTTCATCCCTCATGTGGTTTATTTGCCTTGGCCCTACGGGCCTCGGCAGCTAAATTCACATTTGTGATAAAAAGCTAAACTACAGTGCTTCTGTATACAAATTACTATTGTGCAATTCCGTAATAAACAAAAAAAAATAGATATTGTAGGTTGTGTTGACATAGAAATATACGACAAAGGGTGAAAACAAGTACCTACTTATTTTACGTCACCATTGGCAACGTTTTAAAAAATTATGTCATTCTAACATTAATAATGACAAATATAATGTTGACATTTTAGTGCAGGATTGTAAAGAACTACGTATACGCATTGCAAAAATGAGCGTATTTCACTCGTAATTTGTAATTCGAAAAAATTTAACAATATTTACGACTCGTGAAAAAAACATTTACATTTTATCTTGTTTTTTAAATAACTCTTATGTACAATAGTATCGTAGAGCAGACTTCTTCAAATGCCCAACAATTTTCGAGGAGTGTCACTTTACCGCTTTAAAACATAATGTTTATTTTTGATTGACAATTAAATGGCAGTTGCTAATCATGCAGTTATGGCAATTGCCTTGAATTGTTGTTATTGACCAGGCGTTTTGACATTTGTCGAAATGCCTTTGAATCCCTGCTGATTGCTTATAAATGTGATTGCAGATAAAATCTAGTTTACATACTTATACTTGCACCGCAAAATCAAATTGCCAATTTAGAGAAAAAGATGACGCCCAGAGCTTTTTATATACAAATAATAGCTATTAAGGTGCTTTTTAACCATGAAAACCAAGTTACTAAAATTCTTTTATTTTATCCTATTATGTTATTATGACAATAACTCCTTAGCAACGAGTTGCGTTAAGATGCATGTAACAGCACTAGTGTTGTTAAGAAAAATAACATAACGATACTTTATTAGCATTTAATCATATGTTGACAGCACTGAAGTGTATTGTCAGTCTATGTCAAATTCGATGTTAGTAGGTTAGGTTTTGTTTATTATTTGACACAAACTGACGGAAAACTTAACCTGAAAATCTCAAATTTAACATAACCTGACAGTGCTACCAACGATACAGTATTGAGTTTATATCTCTAGTGATACCACCACTCGCTGTTGTAAGTGTCATTAATACCCATTTTTCCTATTTTTTTAAAAGATTTGTATTTTAGGATAAAATAAACCGTGTTACGATATACGTAAAGTTATCCGCTTTCTACATTACTCGAGAATTTTAAAGAACTCGCGCCTAACGTCGCTCGTTCACTCAAACTATTCTCTCGTAATGTAAAAAGCTTGATAACGTTACTTACATCGTAAATTACTATTTTGGTAAGAGGGTTTTTGTTTGTGAGAAACTGAAACCCTAATATATTTTAATTCAGTTTGAAATGCAGATTTTAACAGAAACTAAAAAATAAGACGTACAATAATGTTTTTTTTAAATAATTACTGGTTCTTGACATTGGTTGAGTTTCATACTTGCGTTATAAATTCTAAGTTAGATGAGTTAGATTTATCTGTAATTCCAATGCTTATAAAGTCACGAGGATCAGGTGATTGTTTGCAACAGACAAAACATTCGTTACAGTTTTACTCTTCATTTTTCGGGTTTTTCGTTTGTAATCGGAATCGCTTTGTTATCACAGGTTATACTCACCGGCAAAGATGAACTACGCAAACCTAATCGAAGCTGGTAACAACCATAATTATTATTTAGGTTAAACGTTAGATCGGGCAGATTTGTAACCACAATTTTCAGGATACAAGTTGAGAAAGATGTGTTTTTTTTTAAATAAAAAATATACGTTTGTCTAACTTGTAGCCTAAATGTAAATCGCATAATGTACAGGGTGTCCCATTTTCGATGATATTACGGGGTATCTCACTTACGAGTAAAGATAGAGAGTTGCGGTTTTCGCAATACTATGCTACTTTTTTGTGAAAACAAAGATGGTCTAAACAAAATTTTCATAGCCCGCTTCATTTTTGAGATACAGGGCGAAATTGAAAATATTGCATTTTGGGACCCTCTCGTATCTCCTTTATCCTTTAACATATCGCAAAGCTAAAAACTGACACTTATACAGTTTTTTACGTAGAATCCAGTGGCGTAGTCAGATTTTTGCTGTGAGCCGTCAATTTTTAGTTATAAATTAAATTTATGTTTTTTTAACGAAACACTCTGTATATATTTTTGTAAAGCTTATAAAATTTCCAATCAAATGAAAGAAAAATATATAGGGTGTCCCGTTTAAAAAAACATATGTTTGATTTATAGCTAAAAATTGACAGCTCGCAGCAAAAATCTGACTACGCCACTGGATTCTACGTAAAAAACTGTATGAGAGCCAGTTTTTAGCTTTAATATATGTTAAATGATAACGGAGATACGAGGGGGGTCCCAAAATGCAATATTTTCAATTTCGCCCTGTATCTCAGAAACGAAGTGGTCTATGAAAATTTTGTTTATACCATCTTTATTTTCACAAAAAAGTAGCACAGTATTGCGAAAACCGCAACTCTCTATCTTTACTCGTAAGTGAGATACCCCGTAATATCATCGAAAATGGGACACCCTGTATACAGTCGAGTGCAAATAAATCTGGGACAGTGTTTTTTTCACATGCAGGTTGAGTTAAGAGTTGAAGAATATCTCCATGGATTTCCTCTTATCAGAAAGAGTTACAGATTTCATTATCTGTTAAAGTTTAATGTAACTCTTTTTGATAGCAGGAAATCCATGGAGTTATTATTCAATTCTTAACTGAACCAACATATGAAAAAAACAATGTCCCAGATTTATTTGAACACGAATGTACATCTTCGGATACTTTCGTGAAGTCCAATCCGTGGAGGTTTACGGTAATACAAATGGTATAGCCTGCTGATTCACGTCTTGCACTTAATGTAAACTATTATTTGCTCAACTTAATTCGAGTAATTTTAGAATCGTAGTGGTGTGATTTGTAGTTCTGCTACATAAAGCAATCAAGGTAAGTTTTATAAGTGTCTGTTGGATTTTATTGTTAATCAAGTAGGTACCTACCTACGCATGTACATTATATCGTTATTGACATGCTTACTTTTTGCAATAACATATATACGGTAAATGTAGGGTGACCACTTTGCAAGGTATACAAACACTGAGATCCTTCGTAAATTAAGAAAAGGGGTTTCTTTAATGAGAAATGCAGAATGTTTATAAGAAACAAAAAGCAAGCAAATAAAAACCATGTTTATATTAATTTCTATTAATGGTTAGCAAAGGTGTAAATGAAATACTTGTCCACATCATACGCCGTACTGAACATGTCTTTGGTACTGAACACGGATTGTGTTTGCTTGATCTTCATGTATTCAAAAGAAAACATCAACACAGACGGTCAGAGGGCCTTCGTTATAGTTGCGCTGACTCAACTACCGGCTGCAGTAGGCTAACCTAACATATAGATTGTGAAATCGCAAACAGACCATTAAGATAAATAGAAAGAGATAGAGGTATCATAGCTTTGATTACAATAGAATTAAAGATTATACGCTAGCGCCTTGCGCGAGATTTATGGTGGCGATTTTATTTTTATTATTATAACCGACTTACGGGTTACGTTGAAGTTAATGTTAGATATTATTGCAAAATTAGCATAACCCCGAGAAATTATAACAAATCCCGGGGCCCGGAGATCTGGCGTTGAGATCGTAAGACTATGGGTGAAACCCTGGCAGGTGGTCACCCTACTCAAATGTCAAATCGGTATTTTTGCTGTTCTTTGCTTTCTAATATGTAGTTTTAAATTTAATCTATTTTTAATTAAATCAATGTTATTTAGATTTTCTTTTTTTGCCCTTGCTGGGATCGGTACAAATATTAGTAAGGTAATTTATTTAATTTTGTTTTGTAATTGGGAACTATGCTTGTTGAGAAAATAAATATATATTATTATTATATTATAAATATGCGGTGATTATTAACCACATATAGTTACTAATTACTTTTTCACTTGTTACCGATGATTAGTCAAGTAATAATGGTGTTTTCCCTTGTAAACAACCGGTAGACAGGATGCAATAATCTTTTCAAACGTAACTTAAGTTTAATAAATTATTATTGGTTATTTGTTTCCGGCAACCTTATTAAACAATTTGCCTTACTCTTTAGGTTATGGCTCCCATCTTCGATTTGGGGCCACAATTAAATGTCAAAACATCTCTAAACATAACACTCAGAAGTATTTACAATGCTTCTTTCTCTCTAGATGAATTTCCACAACATGCCGCTAATAATTACACCATGCAATTCTACGTAGAAAAACAAGCAAAAAACTCGAATACAATTTTAGTGTTAACTCTTTGGTTACGGAGTTATTAATGCTCAAACTTTGAATTTGTTTTCGACTATGGTTGAGAAATAGATTGAAATAGTATCAACAACACATAATTCAACAATTAAAATAAGTAATCACATATAAATTATAATAGTTTGGTAATTAGTTTACTTATAATTTAATATTTAAGAATGCAAATTCTTCGCAATTTATTGTTTTGGAAAACGTTGCAACTATGCATTATAAGCTGGGTTTATTTTTAAAATGTAATAATAAAAAAATCATTTTTGACACTTGTAAAAGTAACTTTTCTTTTCGTAAACCTGCTTCACTCATTATGTATTAATTATTCCCTGTTATTATTGTTCTAACTTACTTTGTTCCTTGTTTGATTCTTCAGTTTTGTGTTTTTGGTTTTGGGAAAAAACCTGGCATACAGTTTTCCTGAATACGCAGATATGTATTTGATATTAGGCGAATGTGGCGGTAATTGTCACCGAGCTTCAAATTTATATGCCGAACGTTATGTAAAGAGGAGACATCCTAATGCTCATGTTATTGAAAGACTAGATCGCCACTTAAAAGAGAAACAGGGAGTTGTTGGAGGGCGACCACGACGTGTATTACAACCCGACATAGAAGAAAACATCTTACAGGTATTAGAAGACGAAGCTCGACAAAGTACCCGTTCTGTAGCTCGAAGACTTAATATTAGCCATACTGATGTACATTGAGTGTTAAGAGAAAATCTCTTACATCCGTTCCACTTCCAGCGAGTCCATGGGTTGCTTCCGGAAGATTATCAGCGACGGATGGTGTTTTGCAGATGGTTATTACGGCAACACGCAGTCAACCCGGCTTTCATTGAAAACATTTTATGGACGGATGAAGTCACATTTACCCGTAACGGAATGTTTAATATGCACCACCGATGAAAACCCTCATGTATTCCATCAAACTAATCACCAGTTTAAATTCAGCGTCAATGTATGGGCTGGAATTATCGGAAATAGACTAATAGGGCCACACATTTTGTCTCGTCGATTAAACGCCGAAAATTTTGTCAATTTGTTGAACAACGATTTACGGGGTTTATTGGAAGAAATACCATTACTTGTCAGGAGAGATATGTGGGCTCAGTTAGATGGAGCTCCAGCCCACTGGGGGCTTGAAACTAGGGAGTGGTTAAATCAAAACTTTCCAGGGGCGTGATGCTCCGATACCATGGCCCGCAAGAAGTCCCGACCTAATTGTCCTAGACTTTTTCTTTTAGGGTTTTCTAAAAGCTCATATTTATCAAGGAGAAAGTGAAACCGAAGAACAACTTATTGAACGGATAAATAATGCAGTTAGAGAAATAAACAATCGTAACATGCTGTAAAATCTAATACCAAACATTCTTACTCGATGTAGCAAATGTGTAGAAGTTGCAGGTGCTCATTTTGAACAGCTATTGTAGCCAAACAAAGAGTACTAATTTAAATAAAACGCATGTTTTGTTTGTAAATGTTTTTAAATTACCTTTGTATTTTGCAAAAATCATGGTGTCAGAGAGATAAAACATGAAGATGTATAATGTGTGATTTTAAAGAAGGGTCGACTACCGCAACGCCTGTTTAATTAAAATATGAGTGAAGTCCAGATGTTTCGAATTGTTTTTTAAAATTTGCTTTTAATCAATTAATTAATGTCTATTATAAAATCACCCATATTTTGTGTTGCTTAGGACCCACTGTATACTACTTTCTAATTGTATGTATGAAATACCTATTTTTATATGTAGTGTCGTTATTTTGTACTACAGAAATGTATGGTTTATTTGTTTAAATATAGCTGTTTTTTTCTACTTTCTAATAAAACCACACAAGAATATCAATTTCATTTTATTTGCTAACTGATAGGCAAAAATTAATTGGTGTAATTCATACCTCTCCAGCAAAATTAAAACATCAAAAATTTTTTAGAAAAGCTTTTTATTTGTAAAATTTATATCTGCAGAAGTTTTATGCAGAGTTTCTATAACAAAGTTGCAAGCTTCAGGTAGCACTCTTCTTTGAGCAAAAAATATGATAAAAATGTTATCATTTACCCTGTATCTGTTGGGTCCCATTTTTGTCAAGGGCAAAGCCTGAGCTGTGTGGAAATTACTTTTATCTTTTTGTGAGTTAAAACAAATAAACCAAATTTTATTTGGTTAAGGTGTTCACCCTATATATGTTGAGTCCAAAATTTGCCCTTTTTCGGCAAGGGTAAAGACCTGAGCTATGTAAAAATATTACTTTCAATTAAGTAGTGGTTCTTGATGTTACAGCAAAAATAGACAGAATTT